>QXEO01000796.1:600000-1024342 GCA_007115705.1 Dactylis glomerata | reverse complement strand
CAAGAGCATCCAATCCGGGTAGTGGCCGAGGCCCCTATCTCGGAAATTATAGGCAACAAAGATGCCAGCGGCCGGATAGCAAAGTGGGCAATAGAGCTTTCACCATATACACCGCAGTACGATAAGAGGGATACAATCAAGTCCCAGGTCTTGGCTGATTTCTTTATTGACTGGGCCGAGATACAGTATGAGCCACCATTGCCAGATGCCAATTATTGGAGGATGCATTTCGATGGGTCCAAGACAATCCATGGCTTGGGTGCCGGCATAGTTCTCAGTTCACCAAAGAATGACCAGCTGAGATACGTCCTGCAGATTCACTTTGCAGCATCAAATAATGTGGCGGAATATGAGGCACTTGTGCATGGCCTGAAGGTGTCTAAGGACATAGGAATTCGCCGGATTATGTGCTTCGGGGATTCTGACTTAGTGATTCAGCAGTGTTCCGGCATATGGGACGCGCATGATGCTAACATGGCATCATACCGTTTCCTAGTGCAGCAGTTAAGTGGTTACTTTGAAGGTTGTGAGTTCCGGCACGTTCTCCGGGCTCAGAACGATGCAGCCGATGCATTATCCAAGCTGGGGTCTTCCCGAGATTCAATCCCGCCCGGCATTTCGCTGGAGCATCTGAGGAAGCCATCGATCAAACCCTCGCCGGAGTCATCCTCCATTTATGTCCCGCCAGGTCCAGACGAAGCAGTTCCAATGGAGATAGATGCCGGAGCCAGGACGGATAACCCGGGGACTGTTTCCTCAGTCCCGGGGACTGGGCCGGCATATGCTGTTAGTACAGTATTCCGGAGCAAAACTAAAGGCAAGGGTAAAATGTGCCAAGAGGTTGTGCCGGTATACCCGGGGACTGCTCCGGCATACCCGGGGACTGATTCTTCAGTCCCGGGGACTTCGCAGCCCATGGAGATCGATTATGTGTCGGTCGAAATGATGGAAATAGATCAGGCAGTGTTCACTGTCAGGGAAGTGCCCTCATGGGCACGTCCTATCATGAACTTCATGGTGGATGGTCAAGTGCCGGCGGATGAAACCGAGGCCCGCCGGGTTATAAGGAGATCCAAAGCGTATACCATCATCAACAAAGAAATATACAAGAGAAGTACCACCGGAGTATTGCAGAGATGTGTCGAATCTGCGGAGGGTCTGGAGATGCTCCGGGAAATTCACCAGGGGGAGTGTGGTCACCATGCTTCGTCCAGGGCATTGGTGGCAAAGGTATTCCGGCATGGCTTCTATTGGCCAACGGCACTGCAAGAGGCAGAAAACTTGGTCCGGAAATGTAATGGGTGTCAAAGATATGCCCACCAGATTCATCAGCCGGCATCTGCCCTGAAAACTATCCCAATAACCTGGCCCTTTGCTGTTTGGGGCCTGGATATGGTCGGGGCTTTTAAGCCGGCCAGAGGGAAAATGACCCATAATCTGGTCATGGTGGACAAGTTCACCAAGTGGATTGAAGTGAAGCCCATAAGCAAGTGTGATGGTCACACAGCAGTGAAATTCTTAAAGGGTATAATCTTGAGATATGGTGTTCCTCATAGCATCATCACTGACAATGGGTCAAACTTTGCCCAAGGGCCATTTGCCAGATTTTGTGAGGAGGTGGGATCCGGCTGGACGTTGCGTCGGTTGCCCACCCTTGTGCCAATGGCCAAGTAGAGAGATCGAATGGGCTAGTACTATCCGGCATAAAACCCCGGCTGATAGAGCCCCTGGAGAAAACTCCGGGATGTTGGCTAGATGAGCTGCCAGCAGTGCTGTGGAGTTTAAGAACAACTCCGAATAGATCAACAGGCTACACACCTTTTTTCCTGGTGTATGGAGCAGAAGCTGTGCTTCCAACAGATGTAATACATGATGCACCAAGAATAGTGCTATATACTGAGGAAGAGGCTAAAGAAGCCAGAGAAAATGATGTTGATCTGCTAGAGGAAGCAAGGGAAATAACTCTGTCAAGAACAGCAGTATATCAGCAGAACCTCAGACGCTATCATGCGCAGAAGGTAAATCCAAGGAGATTTCAAGAGGGAGATCTAGTACTCCGGCTAAAGCAAGGAACAGAAGGCCGGCATAAGTTAACTCCTCCATGGGAGGGGCCATTCATTGTGAGCAGAGCTCTGCACAATGATGCATATTATCTTATAGATGCGCAGGACCCCAAGAAGAATAAGGTGGACAGGTCCGGAGAAGAAACCAAGAGGCCATGGAACATAGCTCTACTGTGCCCCTTTTACTCCTGAGCAACACAATGTATGTATTTCCATATTTTCCTTTGTATGCCGGCGTGTTGTGCCGGCACAAGACTAATGAATGAAATACCGGCATCCCGAAGAAGCCGGGTAACTAGCTCCGAGGTATATTTGTTGTTTATTTACAGTTTTTTGTTATATGCCGGCTGGCTTTATTTGAATGTTTCCTATGTCGGCCTAGTAATGTGTCGGCACCAAAGGCCACTCTTCGACTCAGCTGCTGTCCGAAACCCGGCTTCATGGCTAGCAAGAGTAGATGCCGGAGATTGTCTACACATGGAAAACGGCTAAGGAAATACAAAGCAAGCGAACCGACATTTTCGTTAAAGCTAAAGTTAAAATTTAAAGTGTCGGGTGATTTGAAGTCTAAGTCTCAAAGTTAAAGTACTGTATGTTCGAGGAAGCAACCTTGAGACTCATACGTCGAAAGCCAATTAAGGTAGACAAGTAGCCAAGGTTGTGAAATTGAGGAAACAGGAAAACAACTCGGTGACTTTGCCAAAAGATGATCTGGCATTAGTAACAAGCAAACCAAGATAAAACTTGTTCAGATAGCAAACCAAAGGAAATTAAACGTGTTTATTACATCTGCACCCGGCATACCGGGGATCTGATAAAGCTTAAAGTGTTTTTGATGCAAAGATTCAAGGGGCAGACGCGGGGCCGCCAGCAGGTGGAGCAGTAGCAGTCGAAGTGGCGGCTTCAGGTGTGCCGGACCCAGCAGATGGAATGGAGCCATCACCTCCGCCCGGGGCAGATGCCTGTTCCGGAGCTTCAGTGTCGGCTTCCTCAGCTTCATCTTCATCTTGGCTGGAGTCGGAACCCTCAGCAGCAGCAGATGTCCCGGCATCGTCATTCTTCTCCGGCTCGCGGATGTCCCGGACGAATTTGTCGGTGTCGGCATAGTCCACATAACTATGGGCCAACTCCTTGCGGCGACGGATATGATCCGGATCCGTGGTCCAGATGGATCCTTCGCGCACGGTGCGCAAAGTCTCCAAGTCTGCCTTTTCATACCAAGACAAGAAGTAGCTAAGGGCTTCGTCAGCTCCAACCCTCGCGCCGGAATCTCGCCACTCCCGGAGGCGAACCTTGGCAAGCTGCAGGTCGTTGCCGAGGTCAACCGGGTCAGTGGGAGTCCTTTGTCCCGGCCAGAGGGCAGAGAATGCCTCCTGGGCGCCGTAGAAGAGCTCTTCAGTGAAAAGGGTCATGGCCTCCTTCCGGGACTGCAGGGCCAGCAGCTGCTCCGACATGTCCCAGTTGGGCGAGTCAACCGGAACACCCCAGTTTTCTCGGTCCAACTGCAAAGCCCTCTCAACGTCAGCGACGGAAGCGGGAAACATGCCTGCAGAATAGAAACAATGTTAGCAAAAGGAAAATATGTCGGCATAGATGCTATGCCGAAAAAGATTACACTATGTCGGAAAGGATAAAAGGGGAAAGGATTTGAAGCTTACGGGCAAGGTCGGCATTCAGCTGTGCAACTGTAACCTCCCATTTGGTGGCCTGCTCCTTCAGGCTATCCAGTTCAGCGTGGGCGTTGGAGGCATCAGTCTCGGAGGAAACAAGCAGGGTCTGGGTTTTCTTCAGTAGGCCCTCCCTCTGTTCCTTTTCGTCCAGCAGCTCGGTGATCCGGCCCTTCAACTGCTCAACCTCGGCCTTGTGACCGGCATCCCGGTCGTCCAGTTGCTTGGCCACATCCACCGAGGACACACAATCCTGGTGGCGTGCCTCCAGTGCAGCCTTCTCATCTGAAAAGATTTCAAGTTAAAAGGATTTGAAGAAAGAAAACAGTGACAAAGAGTAAAGGATTTGAAGTATAAAGTAGCTATCCGGGGGTAACAGCAGGATCCGGCATACCAGTAAGCTCTTTCACCCTCGTAAGAAGCGCGGCGACTTGTTTTTCAGTGCCAGCTGCAGAATGTCGGCACAAGGTTATGTGTCGGTAAGAAGAAGTATTGCAAAGTAAAGAGAGGAAAGATATCCGGCATATAGCGGTATGTCGGCAAAGATTACCTTTCTGGGACAGCTCCTGCTGAAGCTTGTTGTGTGCGTCAGATAGCTTCCGGTGCTCGCACACCAACTCATGGAACATGTTGGCCCGGGTGTTGTTCATGAGCTGCAAAAATGCCGGGATTTGAAATGTCAGCAGAGAA
Source organism: Dactylis glomerata (assembly GCA_007115705.1). Lineage (NCBI taxonomy): Eukaryota > Viridiplantae > Streptophyta > Magnoliopsida > Poales > Poaceae > Dactylis > Dactylis glomerata. Next base: position 1,019,922 of record QXEO01000796.1, on the reverse strand, counting down.
ATTTGACATGATAATTAAAGTGAAGATTTTATCAAGTGATCATTCTTTTAAAGACCCGGCACAGGTGCTGCGCACCTATCCCGGCTCTCGGTGACTAGGATTTGAAGCTCGAATCGAGCTTATATCCCGGTCAAGAGGACTTGAAAGATAATAGAGATGTGAAATTGTTAAAGACCCGGCACAGGTGCTGCGCACCTATCCCGGCCCTCGGTGACTAGGATTTGAAGCTCGGATCGAGCTCATATGTCGGCAGTTAATTCAAAAGAAGCTAGCTAAAGGACTATGAGAAAATCCCGGATGTCCATATCCCGGACAGCCGACATTTTCGGGGACTGGGGATATGTGTGTAAATAGAGAGGACTTACGTTGGTGGCATCGGCCAACTTGTGAAGTCTTTGCTGGAGGCTGAGGAGCTCGCTGGCGATCGGTATGGGCTTCGCTGCCAGGAAGTCGCTTGGGTCGCCACTGGTCTTGGCTTCGGCCAGCTTCTTGCTCCTTGAGTCCGCAGTGTCCATGTTGCTGGCGTCGTTCCATTTGATGCACTGCTCCTTAAGAGAGCCGAGGCTCTGATCACTTTTCGTCGCAAGAGGGACGAGGCCCTCGAGTTCTGGGGTGTCGAAGAAGCTGGTCCGGTACCCCGGCCGGGCTGCTGCCCTGCCAAGATGCAGGGCCAGAGCAGAGCTGGTCCGGGACGCTGCCTTAGGAGGAGCAGTTGCGGCAGATGGTGTGCCGGACTTGGCCGGCTGAATCTTCAACGTGCCGGTCTGGGCCGGTGCAGTGGTCTTGGCCCGGGCAGTGGACTTGGCCGATGCAGTGGTCTTGGCCGGTGCAGTGGTCTTGGCCGGTGCTGGGGTCTTGTCAGCTGAAGGAGTCTCGGGTGCGGGCTGTTCCGGCGCGGCCGGTACATCTTGGCCAGCAGAGGCAGGATCCGGAATAGTCCGGACTTCCGGCACTAAAGGGCCTTTACCCTTGATGTCTGCTCCGGCGTTTTCAGCTGTGCCGGCGTCGCCGGTGGGCGCGCCGGAGTCTGGTGCTTCTTGGTGGGCTCCTGTGTCCATGTGGACATCAGGAGCCGGAGGTTCCTGTTGAGCCCCCGAGTCCATGTGGACGTCGGGGGCAGAGGTATCTTGTTCCGGCGGAGGAACGTCCTTCGCCGGGGAGGTGGTCTTCTCAGGCGCAGGCGAAGATGCCGGCGCCGGGGAGCTCGTGTGACTGGCAGAGGGAATGTCGGAGGTAGCAGGGGCAGCGGGCTTGGTAACCTTCGGGTCGCCGCTCAAGCCAGAAGCTTGTTCCGGCTCAAGAGGAGCACTGAAAGAGAGAAAACACCAAGTCAGTAATACAAATAAGAGATATGTCGGAGGAAATGCAAAGAAAAGGAAATTTACCCCGAGGCAACAGGCCTCTGTTTCTTCTGTTTGGGCACGCAGACCTTCTGCCTTTTCGACCTCTGAGGTATGTCGGACGGGGGCTTCACGCCTCGCTTCCGGCCAGCACGTCCGCCGGTGGAAGGAGGTCCCTGGTTCAGAGGGGCGGCGTCGACAACCATATCGTCCGGGATAGCTGAGGACGGCATTGGAAACTCGTAAGCAATAGGTGTTTCTGGAAAGGCGTACGCAAGTGGCATCGGGTCATAGTACAGCAGGATCTCCTCGTCAGAATCAATCTCACTCCGGTCTTGAGTATAATGCCGGGATGAAGAGCCCTTACCCATGGCAGCTGCAGCACGGGTGCTCCTGGGAAGCTTATCCCAATGATCCAGATCTTCAACATCCGCAACGGTGCGATCCGCCGCGATCTTGATCCGGGAGTTCTCCATGGTTTGGAAGCTGAATTTCTGTATAAACAGCAAAGTCAAGTATTCAGACAAGGAAATATGCCGGTGGAAGAGGTATGTCGGATCAATATGATATGTGCCGGCAAATAGACATGTGTCGGCTTAAGTATCTATGTGCTGGACATGGACTTTATGTATCGGATAAGATGGTTTACCGTTGGGGCGGGCCTATCCCGGCTGTATGGTTCTAGCCCCCAGGCAAAAGTGGCCTGAGAGGACTTGCAGACATCCTTAATCCGGCGCAGAATGTCGGCCGGAGTCAGCTCGTGTGTGGAGTGCCGGGTGGGGTCCATTGGCCCGCTCATCTGACAGATCTTGTGCGACCGGCGCTGCAGAGGGGAGACGCGCCGGCTTATATAGCAGGCCACCAGGTCTTGAGGAGTAAGACCGGCATCCAGGAGCTCGCCCTTAACCCGGTGAAGCGCATTCACCGGCATCACCGAGTTCTTCGGGTTATAGGTCCAGTTCGCCATGGCCAAGGGTGGCTCGTCCACAAATGGCGGCAGGTTGAGCAGATCCTCGTCGGTGGTGTTCTTGACGTAGAAGAAGCTTTTCTGCCACTTCTTGCAAGATTCCAGGAGTTCCACCTTGGGGAAGTCCGAGCCCTTTCGGGACATGATGGTGGCCGCGCCGCAGAGGGTCATGGGGCGGTCCTTCTTTTCCTGGGCCGTCTCCGGCGGGTCGTCCTTGCTTCGGGGCGGCTCTTGGACGACTTGCTTCCGCAGTTGGAAGTACTTCGCCCAGCCTTGAGTAAGGGCCTCTATGCCGGCATAGCCCTCGCAAAAAAGCAGCGAAGGCGGAGAGGATCATCACGGCATTGGCCGGGATATGATGAGGTTGTAGGTCATAGGTGTTGAGGAAGTCCCGGAAGAAGTCCGATACCGGCAGACCGAAGCCCCGCTCGAAGTGGGCGATGAAGACGACGCGTTCGCCGGGTTCAGGTGCCGGCACAGTTTCTCCCGCGGGTAGCCGGCATGCTACGCCCTCCGGGACTCTCCTGGTGGAGGTGACCCAGGATATGTCGGCCGGAGTAACCTCCGACCCCTCCCAGCCGGAGCGTCCTTGGGCTCGGGCCGAGGTATCTTCCTCAGAGGCCGAGGTAGCCGTCATGCTTGAAGATGCCATCTTAGTGGCCGGGATAAGGCGTGAGAGCCGGAGTCCCGTGATGTTATTCCTATCAAGGCCGGAGAAAAGAGGGAGGTTAGTCTCTCCGGCATACCACTCTCACAGATGTTAGCAGGAATAGAAGATCTACCGAGGCAGTTAAAATAGGAAACAAATAAGGGTAAAACTCCTAAAGATGAACACCTGCGAGCGTTGCCTAGCAATGCTAGTCGAATCAAAGGGAAAACTAGCTCTGAAACCGAGGCAGATCTGTGCAAGCGGGGCTACCGGTGCGAAGTTGTAAAAGGCGTGAAAGAGGAAGAACAGAGGGAGGTCTCACCGGAGCTTGGCCGGCGACGATGGAGCGGCGGCGAGCGTGCAGGAAGATCCAATCTCCCTGCAATGCTGCAGAGAGAAGAGGCGGCGGCGGCGGCGTCGTCAAAGGTGATGCCGTGCGTCGTCGGGCGTCGGCGTCGGCGGGGAGCAGGTCGGCTGCGACGGCGATGCTGCTCTTCGGACCGGCGGTGGAGCGCAGGAGGCAAAGTAGCAGGCGAGGAAGGCGAGGAAGACGATGGTGGTGGGGGGTAAAAAGATACGTTTACCCCCGCCGCCCTATTTATAGGTCTGCCAGGTCAGGGTCGTGGGGATCGTGGGGATCGTGGGAGTGTTCCACTCCCCCGACCGTTTCTGCGGCGAGGCGCCACGTGGCGGCGCAGAGTGGGGCGGCGGTTCCTGTAACCGTGCCATGACGCCATGATGGCAAGAAGTAACTGCTGCACTGTGAACCGTCACATCGTGGGTGACCGTTCGAGGTGGCAGGGCAGTTACAAGTTTCGATGCAAAGCTGTCAGACATGGCTTCTCGAGGAAGACTCGTCTATATGTCGGATTAATTGCCCGATGTATATGTTCCGTCCGGAATACCCTCGGGACCGGCCGGAATAAGTTTTGGAACAGGAACAGAGGCCGGGATATGTGCAGATGTGCCGGCATATAATCTGATCGCCGGGGCATAATGAAGAAAGGTATGTTGAAAGGTATGTTGAACCTGTCAAGGCTCCACAGTTATGACTGGGGAACCTCGGCAGCTTCGGGGACTAGTGTCGGGGGGATGACCCCCGATAGGGTCAAGAGAGTAGAAAGACACAAGGTCTATGATTGACTTTATGCCGGGTTAACAAGGAAGGGCCTGGCCGGAATATAAGAGCATCGGCCAGGCCGGCATATAATGTGTATCCCGGCTGATACTTGGATATGCCGGCATAGCCGGAATACTTATAAAAGTGTGCCGGCATATACTTAGATATGCCGGCCTAACCATTTGGTGTGTTGTGCAGGAGCAGGGGAGGCCGGATTACCCGACCCTCGTAGGTCGTTGGTCCGGCATATAAATCCTGGGTATGGCCAACGGTCATATCCGGGATACTTAAGTCAACCAAGGTGTCACATCCCTACAATCAAGGAAGAAAACATCCAAGCATGGTAGCAGAGTAAGATGGCAGGGTGCACAGTGGAGGTTACCTACCCTCACTGTGCACAAGTACGAGCTTACCGCACAGAGGTAAGGCCACAGTTCAAGAGGTATAAGGTACAGGGATATGGCGTCCCATCGAGAGCAATCAGGGGCGAAGTCAAGGGTCTCTGCCATCGCCACCAGCTCCTGTTTGGAGTGTAGCCCTTGTCTTGTGGTCTTGTATGACCGTTGTAACCCTGGCCACCACTATATAAGGTGGCATAGGGAGCCCTGGTAAAGGGTTGGTCGTGGGAAGGTTGGTAGCTGGAAGAAGGTTGGAAGGTTGAAGGTAGATTGATCACTCTGTACTCTTACACTTAGCAGTTCATCTTCCTTCTCTAGCAGAGAGCTTGGAAGCACCATTGTGGTGTACTACACCGACCCATATATACAATCAGTAGAGCAGGAGTAGGGGTGTTATCTCCTTATGAGAGCCCCGAACCTGGGTAGATCAGTGTCTCTTTCTGTCGTGCTTTTTAGCTCGTTCCCCTCTCCCGAATCCTCCAGCATCTAGTTCGGCCCCCATTTAAGCCATCATATGGCATATGTTGTTTCACCACGACGACACTTTGAGTTCATCAAACGTCACACTATGAAAGGGTGATCATAAGGGTGTCTCTCAGGTATTCGGAAATTACTTGTTGGGTTGCATGTATTGAGATGGAATTTGTCCCTCCCAAGTCGGAGAGATATACTCCGGGCCAACTCGGTAATCAATATCATACACCGTTTGCAAACACGTGATTAATGAGTTTAATCACATGGTGATATTAGATTGCGAAACGAGTAAAGAGTACTTGCTACGAACAAGATTGAACTAGGTATGGTGATACCGATGATCAAATCTCGGGCAAGTAAAATATCGTGACACAAAGGAATTTGTATACGAGATTAATGGAATCCTGACATCATGGTTCACCGATAATGATCTTCGTTGAATATGTGGGAGTCAATATGGATTTGCAGATCCCGCTATTGATTATTGATGGTGATCATATCCTCACATTCTCGAACCCATAGGGTCACACACTTAACGCTCATCGACGCTAGGGTAGTTCCGAGATTTATGGAAATTGTTTCGGAGAGTTTTGGAATTGTTCCAGGAAGAAGATTAATGATTTATTAATTAATTGAATTAATAAATGTTAATACATATATTTATTTATTGGAAATAAATAGGGCTAAAAAGTAGTCCATGAATAGTTTTACTAATGGGCCAATTTTGTAGTCCATCTAGACAAACTGCTAGAGAGGTAAAAAGGAAAATGCAAAAGAAAGAAAAAAAAGGTGGGCGCCGCAGTTGGGCCGGCAGGGCCGGCCGGCCGTGATGCCTCACGCCCCACGCGGCGCGCACTGGGTGCCGCTCACTTGAGCCAGGCGGTGCCAGGCCAGCTGGGCCAACTGCCTGGGCCGCGCGGAGGACGATCGCTAGGAGGCCGATCCCTCGACGCGCACACGCGCTCGCCCGCCTCGCGCCCTGCGGTGGGCCAGTCAGGCTGCACGCGCTGGCCACTCGCGCCAGGGGCGCTCGAGCCCCTCGAGCCGATGGTCTGTTGCCTACACACGATCGCATACGATGGATCAGCGGCGCCAGTTTTGCTTGGATGGGACGATAGGGTTTCTAAAACCTATACTCCAAGGCACGGTCGCATATATATATGAGAGGACAGGGCATGACCGGGTGACCGAAAATTGTTTTCAACCGCCGCAGTGCTGTCTCTCTTGTAGCTCTTTCTTGCCCTAGTTTGACTAGATTTTTGCCTATCTTCTTCCACCTCGCGCACGTAGGGGAAGCCCTACCCGCAGATACTCTCCACCATAAGCACCACGCCGTCGTGCTGCTGATCCCATCTACCACTCCACCGCACCTTGCTGGACCGAGGAGGAAGAGACGTCGGTGCGCTGTACGTGTGCATCGCTCGGAGGCGCCGCCCGTTATGGCGCTTGGATCGGAACAGATCGCGAGGAGGAGACGCTAGTACAACTATGCCAACCACGTTCATTTGAATGTTTTTGCTGTGCGATCTACAAGGGTATGTACATCTAATCTCTCCCGCTCATTGTTTTGCATCTCGTAGATGAGATCTTGGCTGTTCTTGTTCGTCTTCGTAGGAAAAATTTTGTTTTCTATGCTGCGAAACCCTTCACCTTGTAGCACCGTGGGCTAACATTCAAACTAGTAGTAGGGCACAGGAAAGTGTTTATAGCAATTATGAGCCAAGCGCGTAGGAATTTCTGATCTGCCACCCCACTCATACCAATTATAGCATTGCACAATGTTGTGGTATCAGGAGCTGAGCCCAATCCGTACTCCTCGCTGATGAAATCTGTTGCCTCTTGGTCCATTTCATAGCTAACTGCAAAGCCATCATCTGGCAGCCCAAAGATTTTCTCTACACTCTCCTCGTTGACAACAATAACACCCCTGCCTCTGATCACTATCTCGGGCCGCTTAGGATCATAACGTCTCATCACCCACTTGCTAAGCTTTACTGGCATTTTTTAGCACTTCAACAGCAGCAACCCCCCAAAACCTGCAGCTATAATCATTGCCTTCTGCTCCTTGCTAAGTTTCTTGTTTAACTTAACAAGTCTCGCAGGTGATGCACGGTTCCTTCCTCTGCCAGTTTTGACCCCAACCTACACATGGCAAAAACGACAGAAAAATAGGAATGATCACAATTTCCGAATTATATATATACTTGCCTGGTGACTATGATATATAAAGCAATTGTACTTTTGAGAAGTTGCTTAACGAACATTTATATATGCAAAAAAATTAATAGTAGGAAAAAAAGATAGGATAACTGACCTCGTTAAGTCTGCGTCAAAGGGAAGAGCGTCCCATTTCATTAGTTTGACGACTTGTGCCCGCCTAGGCAGGTGCTCCCTGAATAATTTCGAAACAAAAGAACATATGGTTATCATAAAATGGAGTTTTCCAGAACTCTCCACTGCATATGTTTTAAGATTATGGGAAACACAAAATGATGTTTTCAAAAAACAAAAGAACAGACCTCTTGAATGTTAATGTTGCCGCGAGCAGCCGGACTTGAACGCGCAGGTTGTCGTGTAGGTGCCGGTTGGGGTGCTGGAGCCGCTTCCTGTAAAGCATTGCATGACTGCTGCCGATTAAATGATAAAAATAAAAAATAGATATATGTTGGTGAAAAGGCCTAGCTAATAAAAAACCATTCCCCTTGCTACCGTGTGCCCATGGACAAATCTGCATCATAATACCTCATGAAAAGACATGGAAAAAGGTACCTATACACCATGCTTCATTGTTGACCATAGATACATCAAAAAAAGAAAACACAAGAACCAAAAAAAGACATTAACAATCAATTGCCCTAGTGGTACCATCTCGTCGATACATCAGCATCATCATGACTGAAATGAAATTAGCCCTAGATACTATAAACCACAAATGAAAAAGCAATACCAACTACCCATGCGACCCAATCTCATCCAGTAGTCCCCCAAAATCAAAAAGGTTCTGTGATAGGAGGCATGTACACACTGATTCAAAAGGACTGAAAATCACAATTCATTCGCCTACAAAAAATGCTAAAAAATCCCCAACCACATACTAACAAAGCAGAAAGTAGTCCATCCTCCTATCACATAACCTACCAGATACCTAGAAAAGAGAACCAACTAAAAATGAGGAGCCATCTAGGAGTACATCAGTTCGATTTGCTTTGCACAGAACCTAAGATATACATCAGGTGGAACAAGCCCAGCTAAGCCAGACACCTAGATACATCAGTTCGATTTGCTTGCACGAACAAAATACACAGGGAATCGTATAGGGTGGAAGGGAAATTACCTTGCCTTTAGCAGGATCCTGACCAGCCATGGACACAGATGTCGACCTAGTCACACAAGGCCGAGGCGTTGGTGGAGGCCCCCTCTTCAATCTGTCTGGCCGTCGCAGGTTGCCTCCCGCTCCCTCATCTCTGAGCGCAGCCATGGTTTCCTGTCCCTCCTCCATTTCCAAATCGGGTGTGTGGGGGTGGCTTACTTCCGTGATCGATGGCCGCGGTGGATCCTTTTGTGCGTGGCGCAGCTTCACTGTCCCAGCTCGCCGCCGGTTGCGCCTCGCCACAATGCATGGCTTCCGCCAGTCGAATCAGAAAACTCCTGTGTGACGTCCTGCATATATGCGAGTCGCACCGCGAAACCACCCGACGGCGAGCTCCTCCTAGCACCGGCGACAGCGAAATCTCGACGAACCCTAGCGTATCGCCGGAGAGACGGAGAAATGGGGAATTGGGGATTTCGCTGGGAATTGGGGATTTTGGGGTCACCGACGGGGCGCGTCTCCTGATATTCAAAAAAAAAACAAAAAAAAAAAACGGTTCGGTCGGTTCCGACCAGGTGCCTCCGCACGGGTCGTCCCGACCAGGTGTCGAGCGCCAGCACGACGAGAAAGCGCCCGCGCGCTTTTAAGCATTTCCGGGTTTTGTTCACCTGTTGGAGAGCCTCCTAGATTAATTTCCACGCTGCTGACGCTAGTTGGGCATCGCTCTGGCTTGTTAGACGTGACTGGACTGGCTACCGGTGTCCAACTAACCAAATTACATGGTGTCCCTGCCATAGATAGAGCTATATTTACATGGTAAGACAAATTCTTACCCGGTGTCCAGTGACACCCCTAGGCAAAACGTAGGTCCGCCCCTGCTTATGCGATGGTTAGGATTGTCCTTAAATAATTCCTTGATTGCGCATGGTAGTGGCCTGGGGAGTTAATCATCAAGTTCTTACTACAGTTGTGTCGCAACACAATTTAAAAGCTCATGCATATAGTTTTTATAGGATTTTGGGCTTCACTAATTGCGTAAAAAATGACGAATGACATAGCTATTTGTCTTGAACACTTCCTTCCGGCCATCATATTACATAGATAGTTCCATAATAATGAAAGGCACATCATATGAACTTCAACAATGACAATACATAGAGATATTGGATCAAGTTACCACCACAAACCCATAGTCCAGGGGCTAAACTACTCCCCCCTCATGGTGGAGAGAAAGAAGGAGGTGTTGGTGAAGGAGGAGAGGTGGTCGGAGGCGACTCCAACATCGATTCCCCCTCTGATCTTCCTCCGGTGACTCGCAGTAGCCCCTCTTTTATATTTTTCGTTTTTCTCCACCGCCTCCTCTCGGAAACGCCCAGGAGGCCCTTTAAATAGTCGATTTTATGTCAAGGCAAAAAGAACCACGCGAATACGGACGACATCCGATGCTCGAGATGCAAAAGAGCATGGGTAGCGCGGTCTACTGGGATGAACATGCCACCTCATCTCGTTTGCAGCTTGTTTGTGTCCTGATGGCCCACTTCATCTCATTTTGCTCGTCTCAAAATTTCCAAGCCGTGCTCACTTACCTTGCCCTTTTTCGAGTCCCGTAGCTCCTGGAAAGTCAAAAACGCCGAAATCAAAGCATAACATGATTATAACATCTCATAACTTATAAATATGTTGACATATGTAACAATAAACTATAAAGTTCATGCATGAATTTTTCATGCACCAGTGCTTCAAGGGATCAACGCTATGGCTGCTTGCTGCAAAGGAGGAACGCCCTGCTACCAAAAAGAGGCTGATGTTGCTGCTGCTGCTGATGCTGGTCATCGGTTCTGGAAGGGCTAGCGCCATGCGCCGGTCGCTGCCATAAGATCGTACGGTTCTGCAAGGATTAGCGAAAGAGAGGAAGACGGCAATAAGATCGTACGGTGGGGCATGCAGAGGATCATATCGACTTATCCTCCGGAGGACGCCTAGAATCCCCCCATTTTATCTAATTGATCCTGCTAGACAGCGTAAAATTTACTATCATTATACCGGTAAGTACGACATTTATTTATGTTGTGTTCGATACATATTTACCACCTAAATTAAACATAATCACTAATTCATAATTAAGTAATCTATTCCGTCAGTCTGATTTTTTTCGATTTTATTAAGATATAAAATTATATATTTTTGTATTGCAGTTGACTTGCTGCTTAATTATCGCTTAATTACAAGGGGCACTTTCCTTCATCAAATTTAATAGATGGACAATTATTGATCTTCGGGAGCTTTCTTCACTGGCTTTTATCTTGTTATTTATTGAAAGCTCCTCTCTATGCATGGTACAAAATTCGGACTCTTTGCACACATGCATCGCTTGATGTAGCCTCTCAATATCTAGTGTCATGCAAGAGCACTCGACAGACATCCCTCCACCCTTCACATGGCTTGAGTTCACAACCTGCTCCTAGATGTGAAAGAGAAATTAGAATGAGTAAAGAAAGATCAAAGATAAACACGATATGTTGATGAGATGAAGAACATACCTGTGGCTTAGGAACGACGATGGTTGATTTCAATGCAGCTTTAGCAATGATATAGGAATCCAGCGCAGCTTCACCGACATGGATAATTAATAGTAAGGACTGTGCCTAGACGTCTTCAGATTACACACCACTTCTTCCGCATGTACAAAGTGGGGTTCAGACATAGAAGTGGGGAGATATATGCATAGTAGCATGGTATGGAAGTTGGTGAATTGGAACCGAAGGGAGAAGTGGAAAGACTGGCCAGTAGTAGTGGATGAGTGTTGGTGAGATATAAGTTTGTCTTAACGAGATCAAACCAGAGAGAGAAGTGAGAGAGCAGGTAGTAGCAATGGATGAGAGTTGGTGATAAATAGAGTTTGTCGGGTATTGTATAAGAAACGGGGCTGGGAAATGAGGGTTATATGGTTGTTTTATGGGTCGTAAAATAATTTTTGCCAACTACGTGGGATGTATTTGCACATAGAGCCAATAATGCACATCCCGCCTTGGTGTTGGTGGGCCACGCAAATCAGCGAGACGTTATTGACCAGTAAATATGACGTGTTTGACCACTCTCTAGCATTAAGACCACTTTTAACGTCACTTATAATAGATAGTGGGGCATAAAAAATACGCCACTATTGTATATGACCAACATAATAGAGAGTGTGGTACAGACTACAGACACTCATATGACGTTAGAGTCTCGCAGACTAGTGTTGGAGACACCGACATGGATGCATGTCCGTCCACTTGTTTTGGACAACGGAAAAAGCACATGACCCTATAGTGTTGGAGACGGTGATGCGTACAGATGTCCACCTATTGGTTTTGGAGACGGGGACATGGGCACACAGTTGGATGGCTTTGAAGATGCATGGTGACACAACATGAATAAAAGGATTCGGAGAAGATGGCAATGCAACATGTCCAGAAGGTTTTGGAGAATCTGGCATGGAGACATGTCTATAACTGGTTTCAAATAGGACAGTAAAGAGACATGCTACATGTTAGGTTTTTTTATAAGGAGGCATGGACACCACACGCGCGACCGGAAGTGTTGATGGCGGCATGGATGCCACAGGTCTGGATGGTGTCTTAGATGGCGGCATCACCACACGTTTGAGTGGTTTTGGAGAATGCGACATGGACATCATTGGACTGGATGTTTCATGAGACGACGGCATGCTTATCACTGGACCGGATGGTTTCTGAGATGGCGGCATGGACACCACCGGACCGGATGGTTTTTGAGACGGTGGCATGGACACCGCTGGACCGGATGGTTTCTGAGACGGCGGCATGGACACTGGTGGACCAAATGGTTTCTGAGACGGCGGCATGGACATCCCTGGACCGGATGGTTTCTGAGACAGCGGCATGGACTCCACTGGACCGGATGGTTTCTGAGACGGCTGTATAGACACCACTGCACGGGATCGTTTCTGAGACGGCGGCGTGGACACCTCTGGACCAGATGATTTCTGAGACGGCGGCATGGACACCACCTGAACATCTGGTTTGGAAGATGACGCTGGAATGGACACCGCCTGTTTGACTGGTTTTTGAGAAGGCGGCATTGGCACCAGCTGACCGGATGGTTCCCGAGATGGCTTTGGCGTAGACACCACCGGTTCAACAGGTTTTGGAGAAGGCGTCATGGAGACAGCCTGCCCTTCTAGTTTCCGAGACGGAGATGGCTTCGGCATGGAGACCACCCGTTCAGTTTGTTTTGAAGAATGCGTCCTGGACACCACCTGATCGGATGGTTTTGGAGACGGCTGTACCTCGACATATCCGTCTGGCTTTGGAGACGGCTGCACCACGACCACATGCCCTTCTGGTTTCGCAGCTGGTGGCACATTCGTGTGCCCAGAAGGTTTGGTTGATGGCGGCGCCACGGTCCCGGGCATGGCCGGCTTGGGGGGCGAAGGCCCGGACACATGCTCGGGTGGTTTTGCAGCCGAAGGCGGCACATCGACAGGTCCGGCTTGTTTTGCCAGCTTAGACGGCAGAGGCATATCCCCCGGTGGTTTCGACGGCGGCGCCGCGGCCCCAAACCCGGGCAATGCAGCTTGCGGCGGAGGCCGGGGCGGCATCCGGTGCTCCGTTGAACATAAGCCGACCGGCCACTCCCACTCCACGCCGCTCTCCCACAGCCACAGCCACGGGGGTGCCATGTATACCTGCTGCGGCTCCGGCGCGAAGACCGGGCCGAGACGGTACGTCAGGTTCAGAACGCTGCGCGTGTCTCCGCGCTGCATCGTGCGGATCTGGTAAGACGCAAACTGCGGCAGTGTGCAGCCGTCGAAGTCGTCCCAGCCATGGTTACCGACGCCAGTGAAGAACCCCGCCAGGGGCAGGATGACCTCGCCGACGTCACGGTCGGCGCCGAACTTGCGCTTGACGCGGAGGAGGATGTGGAGGCAGCCGCTCATCGCCTCCTCGGCAATGGGCGGGACGGCGAACCAGACCGTCGCGTTCCAGGTCGGGTTACGGCCGCCGTGGGGGTCCGGCGAGGTGCATTGTCGCGTGATCGGGTAGCCAGCGATGGTGGCCACCGCGTAAACCTCCATGCGGGTGAAGAGGCTCACGTTCTTCAGATCCTTGGCCGACAGGAGGGTGACCTCCAGCACTCGGTACGCCATGTCTGAACTGTGGAAGGATGTGGACTTTGCAACGCTTACTCGGTAGCAGCTCGAGTATTTATAGAAGGGCGCTTGTGGGCGGATAAGATTTCGGTTTGAAAGCAAAATCGGTAAAGGTGCACAGAGCATGGTAGCTAGTGCAATCTACTATATACTAAAAGCACAATACGGGGTTATCGTTTCGAGGCACTACGTTAATCCACATCATCAAAATTATTTATAATAGTTAGATCTAAAATCTATGGTTAGGATTTAATTAAATAATGTAACATAATTGTGTTACCATATAAACATGTCCCGTGTCACGTCTTTGCGCTTCCGCATACACGTTTAAGAAAAAAAAATCTTTTGCACAACACGTCCTATCCATCTCGGTAATTGGTTGGGGAAAAAAACTCCAAAGACCCTACCTTACACGTACGTGCATGATGTAATGAGCTGTGAATAAAAAAGATATTAGCCCATCAAGAGAAAAGTTATGTGTACATGTTTTGTAGGATGTATCTATCCCTCCTTTGTGTATTTTTATATTTCCCTTTACATCCCTGGCTAGAAATAAATAAGATCTTAGACAACCTATGCACACCCCTTTATCGATTGAAAATTTGAAACAGATCACAACCATTTGATTTCGGGACTTCTAGACTACGTATGACAAATGTAGAACTTTGAACGCAATGTGCCTTTTATGTCCCGGCGAGGTACGACGTGGTGTACGTATCCGTGTGCTGACGTGACACAACAGACACCAACGAATGTGTGCTCTACAGCGCCGTGACGACGAGCACAACCCTTTATTTTTGACAATTGATCTAGATAGGTGAGGCCGATAGAATGGATTGATAGCATGCAAAAATACGGCGTACAAGATCTATAATTAAATGATGCGATTATAGATGGTGTCTACAGCAAACACAACACTTAGCAATCCTAATTGTTAAATTTCACTAGATTGAAATCCCAAATTCTTCTTCGATCGCCCTCGCTCTAAACCAAATATTATAGCTTTATGTAATGCGATCGTGGTCACATATTACAATATATGACACATTTGACGTCTAACAAACTGTATAACTCACGGACCATGCATCCAAGTCAAGGGATACATCGAGATCTAAGTTTTTTTTTGTAATATCCGTTCAGTCTCAATTTCAGTATGCACACATATGGTGTACAACACCCCGGCCCCACATCATCAAACAATACCTCATCATGTCACGGTGGTAAACGACAAAGAGGGACTGAGAGAGAAAAAAATAAGCAATTTGCGATTAGTATGCACCAACTATGAATGAATTATATTAGATAGTATAATTTAATAAAGTAGAGTAAGAAGATCCTGCATATGGGCGTACAACAAGAACTAGAAATTGACATATAGATCATAATACTTAGGTGATCGCAATTTATTTGGGAGTTTGAATATCCATCGACATCAAAACACACTAGATCAGATAGAGAAGATTCATGCATTCAAACTTTTTCATTTCTACATGAAATTTATATTTAGACTGGCCATGTAAAGTAGTACTACTCCATCCGTCCTAAAATAACTAACTTAACTTTTTCTAGATGAAGATGTATCTACACATTGAAATGCGTCTAGAAACATCTGTATCTAGATAAAATCAAGTCACTCATTTTCGAACAGAGGGACTATATTATTTTTCTTGGAAATGTTCTTAGTAAAAATTATAATTTTATGAGGCTATTTCAGAAATCTATTTTGAGATGTATAAATCTACATAATAAATATCTCACGCAAATGTGTGGATAATAACCATTCGATTCTACAATGCCATATATAAGTGAGAAAAACAATTTGGCCATGTATCCACTGTCAATGATGGGTACAAACGGAGAAGCTACATATAACCAACAAATATCTTGTAGAATAAGGGAACATGTATGTAGTTATATGCTTTAGAGAAATTGATAAACTCTTGACCATCAACCTAACCTATAAATCTTGCAACATCATTAATCAGAGTATGTATAATAAATGTTGATACTACATTATTTAATATTTAAAAATCAACAACAATGAAATAGGATGAGTGATAATTACCAGCTGGCCAGAGGTTGGTACTACAATTACGAAAGGTTATTCCTTGAAATGATTATAATGTTGAAACTATGTATCATCCACTTTTTGTAAAACTTCAATTTGTTACATGGAAAAAATGTCCCATCGAGATGGTGTAGTCATGGTTACATGACAAAACAAGACGTGTATGTGAGAGAGTACTCTCTCCTTCTCGGTTTATAAGGCCTGCACGTGCAATTAGGTAGTTAATTTGACTAACTTAGTATGGTAAATGTTATAAAAATATATCAATAAAAACTTTAGATGTTCTATTTTCTAATGATATGATTTTTGCATTAAATAATTTATTTTATATAAGTTAAATTGGCTACCTAAATACACGTGCAAGCCTTATAAACTGAGAATGCGGGAGTAGAATAAAGTGCGGGGAATAGCAAAACTATAGTAAAAAATATAAATTAAAATAGCACAAGGTATATCAACATCTAGAATATATGTGACATGGTATTTTTTGCAAATTTGAGAATGAAGTGGGGCAAAGAGGGTGACCAGAGTAAAATTATATTAATTAAAATAGAACTACCTATTCTGTGTGAACGACCATCTATAATATATGTTACATGGTATTTTTGGAAATGTGAGAATATCTGTGTGCCCATAAATTAAAATGTTCAAAAATATTTTTTGACCACTTTACCATAGGGGAAACCCCTATGGTGTAATTTTATATTAAATCAAGATAACATCTGTACAAAGGAGTATATTTAAAAAAAGGAAAAAAAGAGCTTACATCAAGGAGGGAAGAAATGAAAAAGACAAAGCATAGCTAAGAGAGCTAAACAAAAATTTGTAGCAACCATCAATGAGCGGCTGAACCGAAGCTGCCTTAACCTTGTACCTATGCAACAGTAAGTCACTCTGAAAATGAACTTTCCAACGACCAAATGATATATTCTGCTCATGAAAAATATTTTATCATATATGTGTTATGTTACCTACCATAATATTTACGAGAATTATAGAATTCAGTGATTAAAGATACGAAATACAATAAAGATGTTGCTCTCGCATTGCGAGGGTCACCTTGCTAGTTTAGAATATAGCACCAAAAAGAGTATAAACTGTTAGAGGCATACCATCTACTATATACTAAAAGCACAATACGGGGTTATCGTTTCGAGGCACTACGTTAATCCACATCATCAAAATTATTTATAATAGTTAGATCTAAAATCTATGGTTAGGATTTAATTAAATAATGTAACATAATTGTGTTACCATATAAACATGTCCCGTGTCACGTCTTTGCGCTTCCGCATACACGTTTAAGAAAAAAAAATCTTTTGCACAACACGTCCTATCCATCTCGGTAATTGGTTGGGGAAAAAAACTCCAAAGACCCTACCTTACACGTACGTGCATGATGTAATGAGCTGTGAATAAAAAAGATATTAGCCCATCAAGAGAAAAGTTATGTGTACATGTTTTGTAGGATGTATCTATCCCTCCTTTGTGTATTTTTATATTTCCCTTTACATCCCTGGCTAGAAATAAATAAGATCTTAGACAACCTATGCACACCCCTTTATCGATTGAAAATTTGAAACAGATCACAACCATTTGATTTCGGGACTTCTAGACTACGTATGACAAATGTAGAACTTTGAACGCAATGTGCCTTTTATGTCCCGGCGAGGTACGACGTGGTGTACGTATCCGTGTGCTGACGTGACACAACAGACACCAACGAATGTGTGCTCTACAGCGCCGTGACGACGAGCACAACCCTTTATTTTTGACAATTGATCTAGATAGGTGAGGCCGATAGAATGGATTGATAGCATGCAAAAATACGGCGTACAAGATCTATAATTAAATGATGCGATTATAGATGGTGTCTACAGCAAACACAACACTTAGCAATCCTAATTGTTAAATTTCACTAGATTGAAATCCCAAATTCTTCTTCGATCGCCCTCGCTCTAAACCAAATATTATAGCTTTATGTAATGCGATCGTGGTCACATATTACAATATATGACACATTTGACGTCTAACAAACTGTATAACTCACGGACCATGCATCCAAGTCAAGGGATACATCGAGATCTAAGTTTTTTTTTGTAATATCCGTTCAGTCTCAATTTCAGTATGCACACATATGGTGTACAACACCCCGGCCCCACATCATCAAACAATACCTCATCATGTCACGGTGGTAAACGACAAAGAGGGACTGAGAGAGAAAAAAATAAGCAATTTGCGATTAGTATGCACCAACTATGAATGAATTATATTAGATAGTATAATTTAATAAAGTAGAGTAAGAAGATCCTGCATATGGGCGTACAACAAGAACTAGAAATTGACATATAGATCATAATACTTAGGTGATCGCAATTTATTTGGGAGTTTGAATATCCATCGACATCAAAACACACTAGATCAGATAGAGAAGATTCATGCATTCAAACTTTTTCATTTCTACATGAAATTTATATTTAGACTGGCCATGTAAAGTAGTACTACTCCATCCGTCCTAAAATAACTAACTTAACTTTTTCTAGATGAAGATGTATCTACACATTGAAATGCGTCTAGAAACATCTGTATCTAGATAAAATCAAGTCACTCATTTTCGAACAGAGGGACTATATTATTTTTCTTGGAAATGTTCTTAGTAAAAATTATAATTTTATGAGGCTATTTCAGAAATCTATTTTGAGATGTATAAATCTACATAATAAATATCTCACGCAAATGTGTGGATAATAACCATTCGATTCTACAATGCCATATATAAGTGAGAAAAACAATTTGGCCATGTATCCACTGTCAATGATGGGTACAAACGGAGAAGCTACATATAACCAACAAATATCTTGTAGAATAAGGGAACATGTATGTAGTTATATGCTTTAGAGAAATTGATAAACTCTTGACCATCAACCTAACCTATAAATCTTGCAACATCATTAATCAGAGTATGTATAATAAATGTTGATACTACATTATTTAATATTTAAAAATCAACAACAATGAAATAGGATGAGTGATAATTACCAGCTGGCCAGAGGTTGGTACTACAATTACGAAAGGTTATTCCTTGAAATGATTATAATGTTGAAACTATGTATCATCCACTTTTTGTAAAACTTCAATTTGTTACATGGAAAAAATGTCCCATCGAGATGGTGTAGTCATGGTTACATGACAAAACAAGACGTGTATGTGAGAGAGTACTCTCTCCTTCTCGGTTTATAAGGCCTGCACGTGCAATTAGGTAGTTAATTTGACTAACTTAGTATGGTAAATGTTATAAAAATATATCAATAAAAACTTTAGATGTTCTATTTTCTAATGATATGATTTTTGCATTAAATAATTTATTTTATATAAGTTAAATTGGCTACCTAAATACACGTGCAAGCCTTATAAACTGAGAATGCGGGAGTAGAATAAAGTGCGGGGAATAGCAAAACTATAGTAAAAAATATAAATTAAAATAGCACAAGGTATATCAACATCTAGAATATATGTGACATGGTATTTTTTGCAAATTTGAGAATGAAGTGGGGCAAAGAGGGTGACCAGAGTAAAATTATATTAATTAAAATAGAACTACCTATTCTGTGTGAACGACCATCTATAATATATGTTACATGGTATTTTTGGAAATGTGAGAATATCTGTGTGCCCATAAATTAAAATGTTCAAAAATATTTTTTGACCACTTTACCATAGGGGAAACCCCTATGGTGTAATTTTATATTAAATCAAGATAACATCTGTACAAAGGAGTATATTTAAAAAAAGGAAAAAAAGAGCTTACATCAAGGAGGGAAGAAATGAAAAAGACAAAGCATAGCTAAGAGAGCTAAACAAAAATTTGTAGCAACCATCAATGAGCGGCTGAACCGAAGCTGCCTTAACCTTGTACCTATGCAACAGTAAGTCACTCTGAAAATGAACTTTCCAACGACCAAATGATATATTCTGCTCATGAAAAATATTTTATCATATATGTGTTATGTTACCTACCATAATATTTACGAGAATTATAGAATTCAGTGATTAAAGATACGAAATACAATAAAGATGTTGCTCTCGCATTGCGAGGGTCACCTTGCTAGTTAGGCACAATAACATATATTACGGGATTTGTTTACGATTTATAGTCCATCCTTATCTTAGCATCTAAGTCTATACCAGTACTATATAACTTGCCCGAGAGGCTCTAGGATTATCCATCGTACTACTTCACTCTCTAACGTACTACATAAAAAAAGTGGAGTAGCAACATTAAGACAACATAAGTGTTCTACGCGTAAAATCAAATCAGAAAGTAAAAAAAAATGAAATAAAAGTATGACATTGACATAACATACAACAATCATTGCCCAGAAGATCCGGCTTAATCTGTGCTTGATCCATATATATCTTGATTTGTTAGAGACACGAATCTGGTGCTTAATTAGTGCGTAAGTACACCTCAAATGTGCTAGTGCGCTTAATATTGTTTTGCAGGACTAGTGTATTTAAATTTTGCAAAACTCTTTTTTCTTTAAGGTATTCCGTCCTGTGGTATTTAAAAGGACCATCCTCTCTTTTACTACAAGGACAATAAAAAAAGCATAGCACCTCTAAGCCAGCGAGAGAGGACTAGAACAAGGACCATCCAGTCGTCTTTTACTACACCGTCAACTTTTCCAACCTACTTCCTCAATTCACTAATGTAAGACTTTTTAGATGGTCTTTAGATGGACTAGATATGAACCAAAAAAAGTAAATATGTCCACTAAAATATATCTAGATACATGCATTTCCCAAAAGACTATAAGATCTTACATTAGTGAACAGAGGTAGTGGCAGATGCAAAAATAATAATTAGAGGGTGGGCAGACCTCTTTTTTTTGCGCTCCACGTAAACATTAGCCAAATAAATACTATATGTAGTTAATATTTTTCAAATTAGGGGTATAATTTTTATCCAAATTTTAAGATGGGCCACGGCCCACCAGGCCCACCATGTGTGTATGCCCCTGGAAGTACAATATTACATAACCACCTACAACCCAGAACATCGTCAGACAAGGGGCTCAAAATGGAACAAAATAGTTTTCTAAAAAAGAGGACTAGAACTACTGGAGTCACCATTACCTCCAACTGGCCATCAAAAGATCATCGCCATCAAAATTTATCTTCAAAGTCTTCCTTCTACTTTTTATCGTGTCTCTACAGAAATGACTTTCTCCCATTCATGAGACATCTCATGCATGTTTCATTGTGTTTGTTTGAGATACATTCTACTAACACTCCAGTGACATAAACTTGATGAAACTTATTTAACATATCTGCATGAATCTCAAAGCATGAGATCAATGGGTATAACCGTGCACGGGACCTCCCAAGCACGGGACTTTCGTGGTGTTGGTGTTGGGTAGCATAGATTTAACTTCTAGTTGAGGACATCAACCTTGCGTAGCTCTAAAAATTTCATTGGTCTTCTGGTCAAAGAGTATTACTCTACACATAAGGCCTTCTTTATTTGCTAGTTTCATCTGCACAGTTCAACAAATATCTCAAGCTAAGAATCACGAGAAAAGGGTGACTGACGAGGGAATGACCCCTCGGGTACTCATATTAACCTACCTGGTTCTTGCCAAGAAAGAAGCCCGCTCGAAGGATACATGAAGCCCGCAAGGCCCAGCACTTCGACTTGGAGTAGAAGGCAAATACTACTTGTAAACCCTAACTGGCTGCATATATAAAGCCACCAAGGGCATCCCCTAGACGATCGAATCTCGCATAGACACCAGATCTCGTATAGATCCCATGCATAGGCTAGCACACGCCATCTCTTTTCGACCATAGCCAGGTCCCATCTACGCACCATTGTAACAGCTCCAATTATACAAGCAATACAAGATCAGACGAGCAGGATGTAGGTCTTTACCCTCCGGGGGGCCGAACCTGGGTAAATTCGTGTGTATCCCTGTTTCTATCTGAAGCCGTCGAATCCGCCAAGCGCCCACGCTCTCTTCATGTCTCGAAAGCCCTCAAGCATGGGCATTGCCGGGGTTAGAACCTCGTCAGTGACTCATTCTCATGTTCTCAAAACATGCCTCATTCCTTTATCTCCAAATAATCCAAAACATAGCTGCAAACCCAATAATTGTAAGTATATTTTCCCTTTTCCCAAATATGGGCATCCACGAGTCAAATATGTCATGAATGTTATTTAGTAATATTTCAACAACTAAAAGCACATTGCACTATGCTCCATATGGCAACCAAGCAAGGCAAAAGGAGAAAATAAGTATTTCCATTTTTCCTGAAAACTGACACTTTTCAGCTTCTGTGATCCTCTTCTTGAAAATTTCTTTAAGAACACAACACTCAAAGACTTCAATATTCAGAGTAATTGAATATCCTTCCTATAAAAAATCTAAAAGAATCAAAGAGGTTGACTATAGGGGGAGGGAGGTTGAATAGGGGACTGAAAATTTCAATCATTTTTTAGCAATATAGCAGACGAACAAAAATATAGATTCTCTAGTATACAAGGAGAACTTTATTCATAATTTCATGGTTTAATACTCGCGAATCAAATTGATCTTTAGGTCGACAAACAAAATTCCAGATCACTAGATGATATATTTTATCCTAATCATCCTGTCATGATAGTCTAGCCTAATTTTTTTTTGTTCCAAACACGCAAGGAGTAAAATGACAACATATAAATAGGCATATCTACTATATACTAAAAGCACAATACGGATGTCTAAAATAGAGCCACCACGTTAATCCACATCATCGAAATTATTTAGACTGTTAGATCTATAATTAACGTGTAAGATTAAAAGATCAAAAAGTTACGCACGTACAAATATGTAGTCCGATTCATATTATATGCCCCTACACGTGACACAATAAAGTTAGAAATATGCAAACCGTGTCTTGCTAGGACACTTCCTAGCAATCCGTGTAATAAAAAAAAGATTGCAGCGTGTATATGAAGGACTATATACTAGCTAGGACCTACTCCTGTTACGTGCATGTTTAAATTGTACTAACATGTATGGCACCATAAATACTCCCTCTATCGATTTTTACCCTGCATTCTAGGTTTAGTCAAAGTTAAACTAGATAAAGTTCGATCAAACATATTGTTAAAAAAATATAGAGTCCTATAACATCAAATACAAATAATATAAAAGTATTTTTCATGATGATTCAAACGATATCTATCTTATATTGTAAATTTTTATATATTTTTTTGTACACGTAGTTAAAGTTAACAAAGTTTGACTTTGACTAAATCTAGAATGCAGGATAATTTAGGATGGAGGGAGTAGTAGTCCGTCCCAAGAGAGGATTTTAAGTTTAGGCATGATTATAAAAATCTAATGATGCGGTTTAGCTGTGGAAATATGACAATGCCTGAAATAAATAATAGCAATAATTAATGACTGATTTTCAATCATTAAGAACTTAAGTTGACATAAAAGAGTATATAAATAAGAAAAAAAAATAAGAGCAAAATGCATACAGTTTGTGTTTATTTTACCACGCCATACACTCTCACCCGGATTCTTAATCATTAGAACCATAATTTGTGTTAGCCGGCTCCATGGAAGTGGGACATGCTAATCTTGAGATTACAACTTTAAAAATCATAGAAAAATATAGCCAAATATAGGTGAGCTTAAAATCCAAAATTATATGATAAAGTACTATCTAATCATTTATGGAGTCAATATACACATATCTAATAGATACACCATGATTAATCCATGTCATCCGAGTATTGGTCAATAGTCATCTGTGTCACATACTTGGGAGTTAAATCTCAAAAATAATTGCAGGAGACCGAGCTGGCCATGAAAAAACAAATTGTCCCATAGACTGAAAATTACATGCTATAAATCGGCAAGGGTGAACATGCACGCTCCAAACTATTTTCCAGGTCAAAAATAATAATTGCGGGAGACCTAGCTGGCCATGAACCAACAAATTAATCCAACAACAGTATACTTGCATGCTATAGTTGGTACATGAAGCACCCAAGCAAACATAGTACAGTTAAAAAAGAAAGAAGTGACGGAGCCAGCTATGGTGTGCACTATCAAGAACCAATAGTGTCTGCTAATTAATGATACTCCCTTGGTCCCTCAGTTATAAATTAGTTATCTTAATTGAATTTAGATATATATATATTAAAAGCAATATGCATATATTTAATAGAGACACCATGTTAATTCACATCATCTAAATTAGTTTTAATAGTTAGATCTAAAATATACATGTGTGGTTAAAAGATAAAACAGTATTCGGTACAAACAATAGTAAGCAATATCACATAGGAGGAGTTAAATGTCAAAAAAATTGCTGGAGTCCTACCTGGCCCCACGGAATAATAAATTGATACAAACACGGCACATTGCATGCTTTAAAGCGGCAAGGGTGCCCACCCACACGTTCACGCTCCAAACGAGTTGGCCACGTCAAAAAAATTTGTTGCCCGAGACCTATCTAGCCACGAAGAAACAAATTGATCCAACTATGGTATCTTGCATGGTATATACCGATCAACATGTACGCATTTGAGTATACTGATTTGTACATATGTATGTTCATATTTTTAGCAAAATATGCATGGTTGACTATAAAAATTATCACATGATAGCTAGATTTTTATTTTGAGTACAAACATAAAATGAGATACAGATATCTCAGAAACTCTCGCCATAAGACATATACAATCTTCACATATTTAAAAAATTATAAAATATCCAAGGACACTTGATTTTTTATTAGGTTGAGTTTAAGCATCTGGTCCACATGGTCACATTGAGCACATTGATTATTCCTATAAATAGAGACTTTCCTATGAGTATATTAAAATAATCCCTTAATTTATAATATATTACAATCAGACAATAAGATTAGAATGGAGAGATATGGTCGACATCCTCGCATTTGCGAGGGCCACGATGCTAGTTGCTAAAACAAGACTAACCCAATGTTGATCTACTGGCAATATTTACATCCTTCCTTGCCAACATGCACATTTAATCCAGATTCATTGCTCCATTTTATTTTCTTCCCCTTTCCAATTGTATTCCTCAGTACCACACATTAGAGACACGAATACCCAAATATCACATAGGAAAATCACTTTGACCGGTGAAATTTATCTAAATGTCAGCTTTATTATATTCCTCACCACACAAGTACGGTTCATTTTATGAAAAATTTATTTTCAAATAAGACATTTGTTCAAACGCACATAAAATCATCGTGAAGAACACAAATTGTATAATCAGCATAATGCGGGGCATATTCCGACAGCTTTCAGTTTCAGTGTCTAAAACTCCTCTAACTATCTCATTTTGCCACGAGTTATTCATTAACATGGCCAGGACATCATCAGCTAAATCAAAGAGCAGGGGACACAGGGAAAACTATGTGTAATGAAGTAAGGCCCTATCTTATTATTTACTTTGGAACTGACATGACTTCCCCTCATTATACTCATTGCCCGTGAGTTATGCTGTATGTTTATATGATTCCAAGCTCTTTCTTCAGAAATATCTTGTGAGATCGATTCTTTCCTGGTTTTAAATATACTGTCCGTAGATAATTTCTGCCTACTTTTGCCTTTGCACGTAAAACCGTGCAGGGGATTTCTGATTTTCCTCCAATACTTGTTAACTTCTGGGCCTTTCGTGCCACGTATCTGCTTTTAGCTATTTTCTCCGAACAGATTAAGGGAACCTCGGTTAATATGTGTACTAACCTGCCAGTGATGCACACGGTAAACGGTGAATCGATTCATCCGCTTCTGTGCCCTTTTTCAGTTTTTTTTTTGACTGGATATCTATCAGCCACTGGATAGTCTAAACTCTAAAGCCTAAAGGTGTAGTTGTGTTCGGTGATAGAAGCTGATTCGATCTATCGTCCTATCTCTGCCTCTTGACAGTGACCATGGCGCACAGAACTAAAGATGCTCGATGTGGACTGCTGCAGGCATTTTGTTCGATCGAATAATTCTCCCACTAAATGTGTTCTCCCTGTTGTTGATCTTTTTTCGGATCTTGCACAGTGCTTTTATATATGTTTTACAATGGTTGTTGATTTTCACGTATGTTGTCTGTTGCAACCGCAGTGTGCGACGTCAATACTGTTCAAGAGTTTTGAGATTGCTCACCGCGCTTGAGTCGAGCAAAAAGGCCAGTTAGTCTCATACTCAACCCATTTCTGTTTTAGCCAAACTCAAGTGGAGCTAAATGTCAAGTTAATCTCTAGGGGTTGATGATAATCGAGGTTTTCTTGGGATCCTATGTAAAATGCATAAGACTACCACTCGTGGCGGCCCGGGAAAGTCGATGACAATCAAGATTGTTTGGGGTTAACTTGTTGATGTGAAACACGCTCGGTGGCCACGTTGATTCCTCGCGTGCACAACAGCTTGGACTTAGTCACACGAATGGGCAAGAACTGTTGTGAGGCGCAATGCAACCTCCGCCGCACAATCTAGCCATCGAACGGTGGATGTAAAGAATAAAAATAGAAAACACATAAGCTGTCGGGGCCGTCGGTGATTTAGCCTAGCAACTATAGGAAAGGGTCTCGCGGAGGGGGTCAATCGAGGCCCGTCGGTGATTTAGCCTAGCAACTATAGGAAAGGATCTCGCGGAGGGGGTCAATCGGGCTCATCGGTGATTTACACTGACAACTATAGGAAAGGGTCTCGTGGAGAGGGTCAATCGGGGCCCGTCGGTGATTTAGCCTGGCAACTATAGGAAAGAGTCTCGCGGAGGGGATTGGGTATCTGGTGGGTACGTTTGTCCCCTTTTTTTTTGCGAATTGTCCGAGAGGTTCTTTAGAGCCTCCGAATCGACCATTCTAGTTATATGTAATTTAAATTTTGATACCTAAAAAACAAAGTTATGCAGTTAACTATTGATACATATGTTGTAAAACAAAGTACTATTGAAACATGTCGTATGAAACTTACTTATGTGCCATGCACGTACACAAATCTTCATTTATAGCAAAACTAGCAATAAACCGAGTCATCCCAGAGTGGCGCATCTGGACAATGCCCTCCAGTACATTTGTAAGTGTTTATGCAACTCATATACTACATAAGCTATTGATCTTACCATCTAATATTACTGCATGTAAACATCTCTCCCGTACGTCTTAGACCCAGAGACTTTACGGCTACGGCCGAATGGCTCCGCTTCTCCTCTGTTGCGGCCGGACAACATTCCGCTGATCGCTCCGCTGACCAGCCCGGCGCCAAGCCCCCACCCGAACTCCATGTTGCCGCTGTTATTTGCCGACGCCGGCAAGTTGGGAGGAACGAGCCCGGCCGGTTTTAGAGGCGGCGACACGGGCCCATGGACGGCTGGTTTTGCAGCATATGGCGCTGGAGATGGCGGCACGGACACATTCCCGCCGGCTGGTTTTGGAGATGGCGGCGGCACGGGCATGTGTCCGGATGGTTTCGAAGATGGCGCCATGGCCACATGCGTTGGTGGATTTTGGGAAGGTGGCACGCCATGAGGGGATGGTTTCGGAGACGAGGGCACCGCGGTGTACCCAGAAGGTTTCTGAGAAGACGGCACGGCGACATGCCCGGCTGGTTTTGGAGACGGCGGCACGGAGACATGTTCCCCGGCTGGTTTTGGAGAAGCAGGCATGGACACTACACGCCCGATCGGATTTGTTGAAGGCGCCATGTGCACCACAGGCCCAGCCGGTTTTGAAGAAGGCTGCTTGGACACTACAGGCCCCGGCGGTGTCGGCGGCATGGATACCACACGTTCGAGTGGTTTTGAAGACGGCGGCATGGACACCACATGCCCGGCCGGTTTCGTAGACGGCGGCATGGACACCACATGCCCGGCCGGTGGCTGGGACTGCGGCATGGACACGGCCCGTTGGACTGGTTTTGGAGACGACGGCATGGAAACCCCATGCCCCGCCGGTTTGGAGGACGGCGACATGGACACCGCCCGTTCAACTGGTTTTGGAGGTGGTGGCATCGACACCACCTGCCCAGCTGGCTTCGGAGACGGCGGCATGGAAACCACACGCCCGACTGGCTTTGGAGAAGGAGGCATGGACACCACCTGACCGGATGGTTTCGGGGACGGCGGCATGGAAACATGTCCGGCTGGCTTCGTAGGGGGCAGCACGGCGCCCACATGCCCTGCTGGTTTTGCAGGTGATTGCGCGACCTCGTACCGGGAAGGTTTCGAAGACGGCGCCACCGTCACGGCCACGGCCACGGCTGCTTTCGGAGGCGACGGCCCGTCAATATGCCCCGGCGGTTTTGCAGTCGAAGACGGCACAGCCAGATACCCGTCTGGTTTCGCATGTGGCGGCGCGGCCGCATGCCCGGGCGGTTTTGCCGTCGAAGAGGGCACAGCCACATCGCCGGTTGGTTTCGCCGGCGGCGGCGCCGCGTGTCCGGGCAAGAAAGCTTGCGGTTGAGGCGGCGGGCCCAAATGACTGGGCCAGAAATAATGCGGTGGCGGCGGCATCATTTTCTGTGGTGACGGGTACGCCACGACTGGCAGCTCGTCGTCAGTTTCCCACTGGGGCACCTCCGGCTTCGGCGCGATGACGGGGCCGAGACGGTACGTCAGGTAGAGCACGCCGCGCGTCTCGGTGCGGTGCACCTTGCGGATCTCGTAGGACGCGAACTGCGGCAGTGTGGGGCCGCTGAGGTCGTCGCCGCCGTGGTTGCCGACGCCAGCGAGGATCTCCGTCAGGGGCACGATGACCTCGCCGACGTCACGGTCGGTGCCGAACATGCGCTCCACGCGGAGGAGGATGTGGAGGCAGCCGCCGCCCGTGATCGTGTCGGCGGTGGGCGGGACGGCGAACCGAAGCGTGGCGTTCCAGGTCGGGTTGCGGCCGCCGTGGGGGTCCGGCGGGGTGCACTGCCGCGTGATCGGGTCGCCGGAGATGGTGGCCACGGCGTAGACCTCCATGCGCGTGATCAGGTTCACGTTCTTGAGGTCCTTGGCCGACAAGAGGGTGACCTCCAGCACTCTGTACGCCATGGTTGATGAAGCAAGCTAGACTTTGCAGGGAGCGCTTAGCGGTGATGGTGGTTTCAAGCTGGGAGGGAGCTATGTAGGAATGTGACAAGTATGTATAGGAGGCGCTTGTAGGTTAGTAAGATTCCCGCTGGAAGCATAACCGGGAGAAAGTTGAGATGTGTGGTCATCTTCATCAACACCTATCTGATTCTGGGTTGCACTATCACCTTTGAGCTTTGTTGTCTGGGTGTATTGGTGCACTAAGCGCCAAATTTATCAATAAAAGTTGCAAATAATAAATAAAAAACTAGTAGAAACATTCATCAATCGTGTAAAAGTTATGAGGAAAAATCAAAATACGAAAGTACATCTTATCATGCTGCAAACGTCTGAATTCAATATTTCTACACCAGTACACCACTTAGCAAGAAAATAAGTGAAATATGGATGTAAACAGTGCCAAACTCGTAGTATAGATTGAAAACTAGCCGAGATCTTTGATTTTCCTTTTTGTTTCACGAAGCGCTGGGTTATGCGTGGAATTCAAATTTTGAGACATGGTACACATGTTGTATATATATATGTTGCTATTTATGAGTGTACTTCTCCCTAACTTTTGGTTGTCTGTGTCTTAGTGCACTACTTCCGACATTCTCTATTGCAAGATTTATTTTTGTACGGTTATTGCAAGATGTTTTGGTAAGCTTAATTAGCAAAATAGAACATATGTACTACATTAGCCCGTTATACATAAGTCCTACAAAATGGAACAGAAGGAGTACATTAGTCCGTTATGTTAAGCTTAATTTTTTTTTGAACATGGAAACTGTGAGGCAAAAACCCCACAGCAATTTATTTAAACCAAAGGCATAATGTACAACATATTTTCACAGAATGGTTGTAGGGAGGAGAAAGACCTACCTATATCCAGACTAAATCAAAATCTCAAAAGGCCACTAGTGGAAAAAGGGGCTTCCATCCGCCACCTTTAGTCCCTAAACTATTTGGGCCGAGACTAAAGGGGGCATTAGTCCCGGTTCGTGCCGCTGGGGTACGGCCAGCACCCAGTCTCGGTTCCTAATGGACCTTTAGTCCCGGTCGTTAACACGGGCCGGGACTAAAGGGGTGGCGGGCGGGAACCCCGCGGGCGACGGCCTTTAGTCCCGGCCCGTGTTAACGACCGGGACTAAAGGGTGACCTTTAATCCTGGCCTTTAACACGGCCCGGGACTAAAGGCCTTCGCATATAAAATGGAGCTTCTCTTCCCCCAAGCCTGCAGTACAGTAATGGTGGCCGGCAGATTGGCTTGAGTGGGGAGGTCATGCCCAAATTTTTTATCAAAATTGTCCAAGATTTTGAGTTATTTCATCTATCCAAGTGGTTCAAAAGGTTAGCAACTTCACTCTCTCATCTTTAATTGCTAGTTTAGCTCATATAATGCTCTAGATGTGGTGAGATTTGTGGCTTAAATTTGCGAGTAATTATGGGAGTTTATTTGATTTGAGCTTAAATTAATTCCTTAGTTTGCATATGTGTAGAGGTGGTATACTTATGTGTTGACAAAAATGAGTATGGTGTAGACATTTTTCATGCACATAGCTCTTTTTATGCTCAAGAAAATAGAGGGATTTGTGGAGTAATGTTAGAGAGTAATGTGGGAGTAATTGTGAGCTTATGTGATTTACAATAATAACTTTTGAGTAGAATTTTTTGCAACAATAACTTGTAAGTATGAGGCATTTTGTAGATTTTTTTTCATACACATAGCTCTTTTTATGCTCAAGAAAATAGATGGATTTGTGGAGTAATGTTATAGAGTAATGTGGGAGTATATGTGATTTATATGCAATGTGAGTTCATTTCTTGTATTAATTTGGTTTATTGTATACTTATATAATAATGCAGATGAACCGGCAATGGATGTACGGTAGCCGAGTCTCAAACGAGTTCATTATGGGCTTGAAGGGTTTCCTCCGTGTGGCTGATGCGAACAAGCGGAATGGTTTTGCTGTCTGTCCATGTAGTGTGTGTAAGAATCAGAAGAATTACTCTTCCTCAAAAATCCTTCACGTGCACCTGCTTCAGCACGGTTTCATGCCCAACTACAACTGTTGGACTAAGCACGGAGAAAGAGGGGTTACAATGGAAGACAATGAAGAAGAAGAGGATGATGACAACTATCCTGAGTTCCCTGAATACGGTGATACTTTCATGGGAGAAGCTGAATGGGGAGCTGAAGGGGGATCTGAAGGGGAAGCTGAAGGAGAGGCACATGATGAGCCCCCTGATGATCTTGGTCGGACCACTGCTGATGCACGGAGAGAATGCAAAACTAATAAGGAGAGGGAGAAGTTGGATCGCATGTTAGAGGATCACAAAAAGTCCTTATACCTAAACTGCCAAAATGGTCTGAAAAAGCTGGGTAGCACACTTGAATTGCTGAAATGGAAGGCAGAGGAAGGTCTATGTGACTCGGAATTTGAAAAGTTGCTGAAAATGATGAGGAATATACTTCCAAAGGATAATGAATTGCCCACCAGTACGTACGAAGCCAAGAAGATTGTCTGCCCTCTAGGTTTAGAGGTTCAGAAGATACATGCATGTCCTAATGACTGCATCCTCTACCGTGGTGACTACGAGAATTTGACTGAATGCCCGATATGTACTACATTGCGGTATAAGATTAGAGAAGATGACCCTGGTGATGTTGAGGGCGAGCCCCCCAGGAAGAGGGTTCCTGCCAAGGTGATGTGGTATGCTCCTATAATACCACGGTTGAAACGTTTGTTTCGGTGCAAAGAGCATGCCAAGTTATTGCGATGGCAGAAAGATGACCGTTTGTCAGACGGGATGTTGAGACACCCCGCTGATGGGTCTCAATGGAGAAAGATCGACAGTAAGTTTAAAGATTTTGTAGGTGACGCAAGGAACATACGGTTTGGTCTAAGTACAGATGGCTTCAATCCTTTTGGGGAGCAGAGCTCTAGTCATAGCACCTGGCCCGTGACTCTATGCATCTATAACCTTCCTCCTTGGTTGTGCATGAAGCGGAAGTTCATTATGATGCCAGTGCTCATCCAAGGTCCGAAGCAACCCGGCAACAACATTGATGTGTACCTAAGGCCATTAGTTGATGAACTTTTACAGATGTGGGCCAAACTAGGTGTACGTGTGTGGGATGAGCACAAACAAGATGAATTTGACCTATGAGCATTGCTGTTCGTTACCATCAATGATTGGCCTGCTCTTAATAACATTTCAGGACAGACAAACAAGGGATACAAGGCATGCACGCACTATTTACAAGAGACTGAAAGTATATATTTAGCTAATTGTCAGAAGAATGTGTACCTATCGCACCGTCGATTTCTTAGCAAAACTCGTGCCTTAAGAAAAAAGGCAAGCATTTTAACGGTAAGGCAGATCACCAGGACAAGCCTAAGGAACATATTGGTGATGATGTATTCGATATGGTCAAAGATATAGAAGTAATCTTTGGAAAGGGTTATGGCGGACAATCTGTTCCGCATGACGTAGACGGACACGCACCCATGTGGAAGAAGAAATCTATATTTTGGGAGCTTGAGTATTGGAAATTCCTAGAAGTTCGCTCTACAATCGACATGATGCATGTGATGAAGAATCTTTGCGTGAACCTGCTAGGCTTCTTGGGTGTGTATGGGAAGACAAAAGATACAAAGGAAGCACGACAGGACCAACAACATGCGAAAGACCCAGAAGACCGACATCCAGAACTGTTTCAAGGTCGCGCCAGCTATGCTCTTACCAAAGAAGAGAAGATCACCTTTTTTGAATGCCTGAACAGTATCAAGGTCTCGGCTGGCTTCTTATCGAATATAAAGGGAATAATAAATATGGCAGAGAAAAAGTTCCAAAACCTAAAGTCTCATGGCTGCCACGTGATTATGACGCAATTGCTTCCGGTTGCATTGAGGGGGCTTCTACCAGAAAATGTTCGACTAGCCATTGTGAAGCTATGTGCATTCCTTAGTGCAATATCTCAGAAGGTAATCAATCCAAAAGATCTACCACGGTTACAAAATGATGTGGTCCATTGTCTTGTCAGTTTTGAGATGGTGTTCCCATCATTCTTCTTCAATTTATGATGCACCTCCTAGTTCACCTAGTCGAAGAGATTTCCATTCTCGGCCCTGTATTTCTACACAATATGTTCCCCTTTGAGAGGTTCATGGGAGTCTTAAAGAAATATGTTTGTAACCGTGCTAGGCCAGAAGGAAGCATCGTCAAGGGATATGGAACAGAGGAGGTCATTGTGTTTTGTGCTGACTTTGTTCCCGACCTTAAGCCGATTGGTCTTCCTCAATCGCGTCATGAGGGGAGACTGAGTGAAAAAGGCACGGTCGGAAAGAAACCAATGATATGTAGGGATGGTCATTCTTTGACTCAAGCACACTACACAGTTCTACAAAATTCCCTCTTGGTGGCTCCGTACAGTGAGGAATACAAGAATATTGTACGCTCCCAAAACCCAGGGCAGTTTGAGTCCTTTGTTTTACAGCTCCACATGGCGACTTTTGGCGATTGGTTGCGAAGACGTCTCATGAATGACAATGTTGTTGAAGAGCAGCTGTACTTGCTGGCCAAATTACCATCTTCGACTATATTGACTTTCCAAGGGTACGAGATAAATGCGAATATATTTTACACGGTCGCCCAAGATAAAAAGAGCACCAACCAAAATAGTGGTGTCCGCTTTGATGCAGTAACCGACAAAGGGCGAACAGACACATATTATGGTTACATAGCTAGAGGAGATATGGGAGCTTGATTATGGACCTAACTTTAAGGTTCCTTTGTTTCGGTGCAAATAGGTGAATATGATAGGAGGCGGGGTAAAGTTGGACAAGCAGTACGGAATAACAACGGTGGATCTCAACAATCTAGGGTACCTTGACGATCCATTCGTTCT
Source organism: Dactylis glomerata (assembly GCA_007115705.1). Lineage (NCBI taxonomy): Eukaryota > Viridiplantae > Streptophyta > Magnoliopsida > Poales > Poaceae > Dactylis > Dactylis glomerata. Next base: position 986,432 of record QXEO01000796.1, on the reverse strand, counting down.
AGCCAAAGATGTGGCTCAGGTTTTGATGAGGGTTTACTCGACAAATGTCCTAGATGAAGGACTTAGGATTGGGGAGATAGGGCGTCGGATGAACTCGAAGGTAAAGTCAGTCAAACAAGGTGTGTATCAAAAGTAAACGTAGGTGTAGAACCTGGCTTGCTTTTAATCTGTTCCACACCGTCCCCTCCTGGCCTCTATATATAGGTGGCCAGGTCTCGAGGATCGGGTGGGATCCGACACAGATTACAATATCGACATACGACATGAACTCGTATTTCGACTAGTATTACAATTGGGCCTAGTCTAACAGGCCTCAGGGATACTCAACTGACGGGCTCTATTATCTATACCCTTGTCAGTAGCCCCCGAGATTCTACCAGAATTGCAGATTCGGGTTGAATCCCAGATCTTCAATTCTTTGACTTGATCAATACTTGACTTCTCCAAATCTTCAAATTTTTGACTTGGTCTTTCGACTTATCTTTTATTACAATATCTCGCAAGGGGTTTTGATGAACAAGCCTGACAACTCTGACGGGTCAAGAGGCCAGTTAACTGCCAGAACAGATACTTGCCACCTACCTCAAATTCAATCCCCTTGGACTTGAATTCAGGAAACCAGTCAAACCCATTCTTTTGCCGCATTCAGGACTTACAAAGAATGAGTTCCAGTGGTTCTCAGGGTACCCAGTGCGTCCACCAGGATTTTTCTTCGCATCGTAGACACGGATACATACCAGCAGAGCGCATCCATGTGCGTATACCGGGCCACACAGGACGGATCCTAGCGTCTTACCTTTGTGATGTATTTCAACCACGGCATTCAAGTTTTGTCGCGATGACGCAACTCGAGAATCATATGTCGCAGCCTTGTTTGACTGTTTCAATGTACCAAATATTCGGGTTATTCAACCTTGATCGATAAAAAATCCACTCCCGATGGGAGTAATAATGCTTCCTGAAGCTTCTTTCGCCATATCTCTCTCTAGTATTTATTAAAAAACATCGTTGGGTGCGCGCTCAGCGCTCCCGATGGGAGTAGCCCCCGAGGCTATAGCCGAATTTTGTCGGGTATAGGCTCAAAACTATAGACATATCTATACCTTATATTCTATCTTTCATTATTTGTCGACATATCTCGCCCTTCTGGTAATTCTTCCCTTCTTTATGACTTAAGCCCCCCAGTCCAAAAACGAGGTATACTGTGCTTCTTTATAGATAACTTCATTTTTTTCCTCGTAACTTCTCTTTTGATACGTTGAGCTTTCTTTTATCGTCTGCGTTAGGCAGCATATAAGAGCCTGTAATAATATTTTGGACCGTACCCTTGTAAAGGCCCATTAGTGCGTACTTATAAATAAAGCATGCCTGGCAAGGGTAAAAAACCCTAATCCAGTCATTAGCTTCTCCTTCCGCCGCACCATCTTCTTCCTCTTTAACTCATCTAGGGTTTCTTCTTTTCCACCACCTGTCTCCATGGCCGATGCGGATGAATCGCGCCTGAACATCGGCGCCCCAATGGAGAAACGGGGTCGCAGCCGCCCTCGCGGCAGTAAGAACAAGGTTTCAGTTGATGCTGCGGTGGCTTTGTCATCCGCTCCGGTGAAGTGGCGCCCCGGCTGTCCGGCTGGGAGCAAAAATAAACCCAAGGTGCCTTCTGCTGCACCAGGTCCAAGTGTCCCTTCTGCTAATGTTACTTCTCCTCCGCCCAGACTCTTCTCGTTCTTCTGCATCGCCGGCCCGCAATGCCGTGAGATTCAGTGTCTACCTCTGAATTTTACTAAGTTTATGGATGGGCGAGAACTGCGGGAAGCTGTTCTTTGCGAACACTCTGGGGGAGGAACTCCCTATGAAGTGGAGGTCTGGTACGATGGCGCCGGCGAGCAGTACTTCAAGGGCGGCTTGTCGCAATTTGCAGAGGACCACGACCTCCATCAGGGGTTCTTCATGACTTTCGACTTCCACGTCGGGACGTCGAAGTTCGACATGAAAATCTACGACGGCACCCAATGCTAGAAAGAATATGAAGCTGAAGTGCATTTTCACTAGATTTATGTAATCCTTTTGTTCAAGTTGTTCTTCCTTGTACTATCCATAAGAAGAAGTCGTGTTTATGTATTGTCCTCGTTTTATTAGTAGACCATGGGAACAAATCGTAGTTCCGAGGTGTTTATTTAATATATTATCGGGTTCTTCTAAACCTGCGTGTGTTGCTGCCGAATGTCGGGTTGTGAACAACCTTGTAGTATGTCGAAGATAATAATTATAGATCTCAATAATAACCTTTTATTCTTTATTTAGTATGACTCAAGGGTCTGAGCCCCCGAGTGGAAAAATAAAATATTTACACATATTGTCGAGTTGACCCAAGGAACCCGACCTATGGCCTCATGTTCTGGGTTCGGAAGGTCATAACTCGAAGAATCCTTTATCGTCTTATGTTGTCTATGCGTAGAACCATCGTAGTTGCTCTGCATTCCACGGGTTACTCTTGTTTTGCCCCGTTTTCTTGTCTTGTAGTCGATAAGCTCCTCCTGGCATCACTTCTGTCACGATGTAAGGTCCCACCCGTGGGGACTCAAGTTTTCCATGCCCGTCTTGCTTGAGTCGTAAGACTAGGTCTCCCACTATGAAAGACCGTGGATGAACTCGACTGCTATGGCAGTTTCGCAGGCTTTGCTGATATTGAGTGGCTCTGGCGAGTGCTACATCCCTCGCTTCGTTGAGTGCATCGACATCATCCTGAAGCGCCTCTGTAGAAGTTGTCTCATCATACGCCGCGATTCTTGGAGCTTAGTGTGTGATCTCTACTATAAGCAAGGCTTCTGCGCCGTGGACCAGGAAGAAAGGTGTTTCTTGAGTAGCTGCGTTGGGTGTAGTTCGTAGACTCCAGAGCACGGAGGGTAACTCATCTACCCAAGCGTGCTTGGCTTTCTCGAGGGGTGCGAACAGCCATTTCTTTATCCCATTGCATATTAAGCCATTGGCTTTTTCGACTTGCCCGTTTGTCTTTGGATGCGCTACAGATGCAAATTTCAATTTGATTCCCAGTCCTTCACAGTAGTCCTTGAATTCCTTTGACGTAAAATTTGTACCATTATCTATAATTATGCTGTGTGGTACTCCGAAGCGAAAGACTATGGATTTGATAAAATTTATTGCGGCTTTAGAATCTTGGGTTGTTACTGGGGCTGCTTCTACCCACTTTGTGAACTTGTCGACTGCCACCAGCATATAAACATGCCCTCCTGGCTAAGATTTGTGCAATTTTCCTACCATGTCGAGACCCCACTGCGCAAAGGGCCAGGATAATGGTATTGGTTGTAACTCTGCTGCTGGCGCGTGTGGCCGAGATGTGAATCTTTGACATGCTTCGCACTTTCGAACTATGTCTTTTGCATCCTCGATGGCTGTTAACCAATAGAATCCTGCTCGAAAGGCTTTAGCCGCGATAGCTTTGCTACTCGCGTGATGTCCACACACTCCTGCGTGAATATCCTTTAAGATTTCTTGTCCTTCTTGAGGAGTGACGCATCGTTGCAAGACACCTGATATACTTTTCTTATATAATTTTCCTTGTAATATGACGAAAGCCTTGGATCGTCGTATTATCCTTTTTGCTTCTACTGCTTCTTCGGATAGCGTTTTGTTTATCATGTACGCCAGATATGGCTGCATCCAAGTTTCTTCTATCATCATAACTTCTTCTGGTTCTGCTGCACTTGCTTTTCCAGCCCTCGAGCCTGTTGCTTGGTGCTGACCTTGTTCCTCTGTAGTCGAGGTTTTGTTGTTCTTTATTGATCTTTCTATGATTTCCTCCCAAAAGACTCCTTGTGGTACGGGCAAACATTGGGACCCGATGTTTGCTAAATTGTCGGCCTCCTCGTTACTGGCTCTGCTGACGTGCGAAACTTTGCATCCATCGAATGTTCCTTCGAGATAATAGTATAAATTTCTGTACGCTGTCATGTTGTCACTGATGGCGTCACATTTGTTCATTACTTGTTGGACGACGAGATTCGAGTCTCCAAATATTTCCAGTCGAGTTGCTCCACAAGCTTTTGCCATTTTTATTCCATGGAGCAACGCCTCGTATTCGGCTTCATTGTTGGAAGCTTGGGGAAAACTCATCCTTAGTACATACTTCAATTTGTCGCCTTGTGGTGATATCAGGACTACTCCTGCTCCTGCGCCTTGGATTCTTTTTGAACCGTCAAAGTACATTGTCCACACACTCGATAAATCTGGCGGACCTGCACTTTGTAACTCCAACCACTCTGCTGTGAAGTCTGGTAGGATTTGTGATTTGATTGCCTTTCGCTTTTCATACGTGATGTCCAGGGGTGATAGCTCAATTCCCCATAAGGAGACACGTCCTGTTGCTGAAGGGTTATTCAATATATTGGATAGTGGGGCTTCGTTAACCACTATGATTGGGTGTACCGCAAAATATTGTCGTAATTTCTGTGCTGTTGTGAAAACACTATATGCGAGCTTTTGATAATGCGGGTACCTCTGCTTTGTTGGAGAGAGTACTTCGCTGATGAAATATACTGGCCTCTGAACGCTGTGAGCTTTTCCCTCTTCACTTCTTTCGACTACCAATACTGTACTTACCACTTGATGTGTTGCTGTGATATACAGTAGTAGTGGCTCTTTTTCGTTTGGTGCGACCAACACTGGGGGTGTGGAGAGCACTTTTTTCAACTGCGTGAAGGCTATGTCTGCCTCTTCTGTCCACTCGAATTTATCATCTGACTTTTTTATGAGCGCATAGAAAGGGAGTGCTTTCTCTCCCAATCGAGCCACAAATCGACTTAGCGCCGCGACGCGCCCTGCGAGCTTCTGTATGTCGTGTAGCTTTGTTGGGTTTCCCATTGTTAATATTGCTTGGATCTTTTCTGGGTTCGCCTCTATTCCTCTTGCTAATACCAGAAACCCCAGGAGTTGCCCTGCTGATACACCGAAAGAACATTTTGTCGGGTTAAGCTTGAGCTTGTACCTGTTCAGATTGTCAAAAGTTTCCGCCAAGTCGCTAATCAGAGACTCTTCTTTCCTTGTGGTGATGACCACGTCGTCGATGTAGACTTGGATATTGCGTCCTATTTGACTTCCGAGGCAATTTTGCATCATCCGCTGGTAGGTTGCTCCTGCGTTTTTTAGGCCGAAAGGCATGACTTGATAACAGAATATGCATCTAGGAAGGAAAGCTGTTTTTTCCTCGTCTTCTTTCTTCACTTTGATCTGGTTATAACCAGAATATGCATCTAGGAAGGAAAGCCTTGCGCACCCCGCTGTTGAGTCGATTATTTGATCAATGCGAGGTAGTGGGAAGGGATCCTTTGGACAGTGCTTGTTGAGAGATGTGTAGTCGACACATACTCTTTGTACGTCTGTATTTTTCTTGGGGACTATAACTGGATTAGATATCCAAGTCAACGTTTTGATTTCTCGGATGAACCCTGCGTTTTCCAGCCTATGTAGTTCTGATGCTATTACTTTCCTCTTGGGTTCATCAAATCGTCGTAGTGGTTGCTTGACTGGCTTTGCTTTAGGATCCACATTTAGTGAGTGATCGACGAGTTCCCTGGGAACACCTGGCATATCTGAAGGACACCAGGCAAAAATTTCCCAGCACTCATGGAGGAACTCGACGAGCGCACTTTCCTATGCAGGATCCAGGTTTACTGCTATGGAGGTGGTCTTGCTCGGGTCTGTGGGGTGGACCTGTATTTTCTTCGAGTCTTGAGTTGCATCGAAAGCCTGATCTGGCAGGGATCGCCCGATGTCGGGTAGCACGTTGTGGTCAGTTTCGCCTTTTAGCCTTGCGTACTGTGCTGTCATGCCGAAAGTTTGCGCCAACCTATTAAATTCTTTGTCACAAGTGTGGGATACTTCAAAGCTGCGTTGCACTGTGATCGTTCCTTTGGGTCCTGGGATCTTGAGTGTGAGATATGCATAGTGAGGTACTGCCATGAATTTTGCAAATGCTGGGCGCCCCGGGATTGCATGATACTATGAAGGCCAGTCCATAACTTCAAACTCCAGCTTTTCTCTACGATAGTTGCTGCTGTCACCGAAGCAGACGTCGAGTTCTATTTCTCCCAAAGGATAATTTGCGGCTCCTAGTACTATTCCATGGAAAGAACAATCTGTTGGCTTTAGATTTTCCAGTGATATGCACATTGCCTTCAACGTTCTTGCGTATATTAGGTTTATGCCACTTTCTGCATCCATGAATACTCTCCCGACATCATATCCTCCTATTTGCGCTTTTAGCACCATTGGTGAGTGGCCCGGTCTGGGCACTTTCCTTGGGTGGTCTGCTCTACTGAACCTAACTGGTTGATCGGACCACTGCAAATACTCTGTAGTGGCTGGTGGCAATGAGATGGCTAGATTTACCTGTCTGGATATGCTCTTCCATTTTTTTGACTTTGGCACTGGTTGGATCATTGCAGATATATAAACTTTCGACTCCAGATGCTTTGCTAGCCGCTGTACTTGATATCCTTGACTCATGTTCTTCTTTCCTTGCTGTGCTCCTTGATTCGAGTCCATGGCACTTTGCAACCTTAAGAAGGTTCTGCAATCCTTCATCTGGTGGTTGGAAACTCTCTTTCCATCTAGATACGCATAATGGATTCGACAAGGTCCGTATAGCATATCCTCTGCCGATGGGCCAGAGTATTTTTGGTTTTCAGCGTCATGTTTTCCTCTTGCCTGGAACTCCTTGTTTTCGTAGCCTTCCTCGTCTCTTCTTTCGTATCTTGCTGCTACCTGATTTCTCCTTGCGTGGTTATCTCCGTTGCGATACCTTCGCCTCTGCCTGCTTGCTCTGTCGACTTCTAGTGAACGTCCCCTTTTGTTGTTGTATGTGTCTTCTCCGTCGGCGAATCTGTTGGCTACTTCCATTAGCTCAGACACTGTTCTTGGCCTTGTTCTCCCTATCTCTTCCACTAGGTCCGAACGACGAAGGCCACTCGAAAAAACGTCTATCGCTCTTTCGTCGGAGATGTCTTCTGCTGAGTTTTTGATTACACTCCAGCGTTGTATATATATAAGAGCGCAAGGTTTCGCCCTTTTGTTGCACGCACGACTTGACTTCTTCCAGAGACGCTGGGCGCTTATATGTTGAGCGAAAATTTCTTGCGAACTGATTCTCTAACTCTCCCCAACTTCCGATGGAATCATTGGGTAGGGTGTTTAACCAGGACCATGCTACGCCGGTGAGGTGTAACTGTAAACTTTGCATGGCTATTGCTCTTGTTCCCCCTAGTATCTGTACTGCTTGCAGGTAATCTGACAACCATAGAGTTAGCTCTTGTGACCCATCATACTTTTCTTGGTCATGTGGCAACTTGAAACCTTTGGGTACCCGTGTTTTGCGAACCCTGCGGGTAAAGCATAACGCGCCCATCTCCTTTTCATCATCTTCGTAATTTTTCTCTCTCCACGCATAGCGTGAGTTATTTACTCCTTCTTTTGCTATTATGTTTCTTGCGTCCTCCTTCCTTTTTTGTCGCCTCTCATCTTCTGATGAATCACTGGATTCGTTTCGCAAGGGTTTGCGCTTGAATTCTTCTTTTCGCCTTTCCTTTCGATGTGTCGCCTTTTCCTCTGGAAGATTTCCCATCAACCTCTCTTCTACCAGCCCAAGGCTTCGTATTGTGGCCTAATGCATGTGCTCCCGTGGATCTCTAGGCTCTGGTTGTGTGGTTAGTAGGTACGCCTGTGCTGCTATCAATGCTGCTTCTGGTGTCTCTTGAACGAAGTCTTCTTCCTCTTCTGACTGCTGTGCGCTTTGACTTTTCACGTAGCTCTCCTCTCTTATCTGTGTTGTTGTCCTCCTGTTATGCTTTGGGTCTCTATGTCTTTCCATGCTGCTTTCTGATGCGTCACTGTGCTCATCCCAGTATCCTCCACTTGACGTACTGTCATCACCTCGGCTTCTCATGAACATGTCTCTTTCCTCCCTTAGCTTCTTTTTGTGCTGGTGCAGTGCGTACTGGTACCCCATCAGAACTTCTCTCCTTGAATCTGCGAGTACCTCTGTGCCGTGATTGATGGTTGACATGATGATTCTCCACTCTCTTGTTGAAACGTGAATTTTCTCCTTTTCCTTTTTGCTGTTACTCCCCGGTCTGTCGACTTGCAGGTCGACCTCTTTGTTGCTTTCATGATTGTCCTCTTCTGCTGCTTCAGTGATAATGACACATAACTGATGTACGCTTCTGGAGACGCCACTGCTTTCGATGGCGAAATCCCTTGAGCTGTCGTGAGTTTTAGCCACTGCTTCTTCTATGTCGGGCTTTCCCCGAGTTTCGTCGAATTCCTCGAGTGTTTCTATCATATCTTCTATTGCTGTGAGACTGACCGACGAGTTTACCTCGCTGGAAGAGCCCACGGATGATTCGGATGTTGTGATTCTCTCGGTTTTGCTTGCTGACGGACCTGATTTCGTCGGATCCAGAAGGCGAGTTGAACCCGAAGGTCCGATGTAGAAGCTTAAACTTTCGAACGTTAGCTCCATCTCTTGATTTTCGTCGACTTCTGGATTGTTACTAGCTAAAAGCGAAAAAGCCGTCGAATTCATGATTCCAACGCCCAGGGTCCCCACGGTCGGCGCCAATTGACGAGGGTTAACTCGACAAATGTCCTAGATGAAGGACTTAGGATTGGGGAGATAGGGCGTCGGATGAACTCGAAGGTAAAGTCAGTCAAACAAGGTGTGTATCAAAAGTAAACGTAGGTGTAGAACCTGGCTTGCTTTCAATCTGTCCCACACCGTTCCCTCCTGGCCCCTATATATAGGTGGCCAGGTCTCGAGGATCGGGTGGGATCCGACACAGATTACAATATCGACATACGACATGAACTCGTATTTTGACTAGTATTACAATTGGGCCTAGTCTAACGGGCCTCAGGGGTACTCAACTGACGGGCTCTATTATCTATACCCTTGTCAGGTTTTCTATGTGAAGGACATGACTAGCAAACCGAGAAAAAGAACCAAAGCTAATACATCATGTGATGAACCAAAGCACCACATAGTTCTTTCAGGAAAAAGAACCATCGTGGGAGTGGAGGACAAGACAGACATGTCACAAGATTATAATCAGTTTGGTGAAATTCCGCCCTTCAGAGTGAACACTAACACAAGCCTCAAGTTAAATGATGAAGACGCTTTATGTAATGTATTGTTCCAATATTTGGGTGCACCATGGCATCACAATGAATCTTATTTAATGAATTGCTAAAGCATTTTAGTAATAATAAGCAAGTTAATAATGTTTATAAATCTAAATGAGCAAGTTAATAATGTTTAATACTTATATAATTAATTACTAAATCATTTTAGTAATAAATATAGCCTTATTTGAGCATATTTCAAATTATAGCAAAGTGTATGAATAAATAAAATGAGCAATTTATGAATATACAAATTAGAGGTTTATAAATCTAAATAAGAAAGTTAATAATGTTTAATACTTATATAATGAATTACTAAGTAACAAATACATCCTTATTTAAGCATATTTCAAATTTTAGCAAAGTGTATGAACAAATAAAATGAGCAATTCATGAATATTTTTTCTAAATGTTTTCAGGAAACAAGACCAGCATTATTTTGTAGATAAATTCAAAACAAGACTAATACAATTGGTTTCACTAAATTTAGATTTGAAAATATTTAGATATGAATTTTCAAAGTTTCTATAAGCATATTTGGAGTATTTTAATTATGTAAAATTATTGGATTATAATACAAATATGGGAATAGTGGCATTTGATAGATATTTAAATTTGTGATTTGTAGGATTTTGAATCACTTGATTTGCAGTTGTAGATCTCTTAGAAATTTAATTTGAATTTTCAATCAAGTTATGAAATGCCACTTACTAAGTTTATTCAAAACACCCTTTAGTCCCTGTCGGTGAAACGGCCCGGGACTAAAGGCCCTGCACGCGCAAACTTTGGAAACCGCCCAAAATGGGCCTTTAGTCCCGGGCCTCTTTATCAATCAGGACTAAAGGATGACCTTTAGTCCCGGTTGATAATACGAACCAGGACTAAAGGGTCTTTAGTCCCGGATCGTATTACCAACCGGGACTAAAGGTCTCGAGGTATATAAATGCCGCACCGCCTTGCCTTCTCCATTCTCGATCCAGATGACGAAGAAGATGAAGGCGCCAGTTACAGAGCAAGCTCAGGCGGAAGCGAAGCCCTGCAGCCGTCACCCGCGCGCGCCTTCGCCTCTGGTGCTGTCGCCACCGCCGCACGCCCGAGACACCTTCGCTCGCGCCGCCGTCGCTGCCCGGCCGCATCTCCTCTGCCATCTTCGCCGGCGCCGCTGTCACCGCCATCGCCCGCGCACGCCTCCGCCTCCGGCCGGCGCTGTCGCCACCGTCGCCGCGCCCCGAGCCACCTTCACCCGTGCCACCTTCGCCCGCCGTCACCGTCGCCGTCGACCACGCCGACGTCGCCCGTGCACCGACGCCGCCCACGCTCGGCCAGCTCCCAGGTTCCACCACCGCCGGCCGCCATATATAATAAGTTAGAATAATTTTAGTTAGGATTATTAGAATTTTAGTTAGAATTGTTAGATAATTAGTTAGAATAATTTTAGTTAGGATTGTTAGAATTTGAGTTAGAATTTTAGTTAGAATTGTTACTAAAAAGGGGGCGTTGGCCGGACGCCGACGCGGTGATGGGGTCTTCCCCCATCGCATCGGAGCCCGGCCAATGCCCCCTTTTTTTGTGCTTATTGATTAAATATATATACCACATGGGGGCGTTGGCCGGACGCCGACGCGGTGAGGGGGTCTTCCCCCACCGCGTCGGCGCCCGGCCAACGCCTCCTTTTTTTCTTATTGATCAAATTTATAAATCAATGCGGAGTGATTGTTAGGGATATGATCCCGATCACGGTTCAAGAATGGAATCAGCCAAAGAAGGCACGTCTTGGAGCTACTTTTGTGAACAAAAGATCCAAGAAAGACCTTTGGAGGAAGCTCATGGAAAATTTCATTCTACCTCCGGAGTACTCCAAGATGGATGATGATGGTAATGAAATTCCGGGTGGACGTGAAAGGAGAAGGAGAGTCAAATAGTACGCTCTCAAGAAGATGGCTGAAGCATTCCGGGGATTCAAGAAAATGTTATACGCGAAGTATATCGCGAAAGAGAAAACTCCAGTATTCGAAGGAGCATACGAGAAGTTGAGACAACAGTGGCCTGAATTTATGGCATTCAAGGCTTCTGAGAGAGCCAAGGAAATGTCGGACAAAAATAAGGCAAATGCTGAGAAGAAGGAACATTGATGACCCACAAGTATAGGGGGTGTATCGTAGTACTTTCGATAAACAAGAGTGTCGAACCCAACGAGGAGCAGAAGGTGTTGATGAGCAGTTTTGATCAAGGAATCACTGTAAATACTAGCAAACAGGTTTTCAGGGGTATTTGGTAATACGAGTAAATAAAGTGCGAGTAAATAAAAGACAGTAGTAACAATTGCAGCAAGTGGCCCAATCCTTTATTCAGCAAAGGACAAGCCGGTTGTGTTCTTATAATAACCAAACGTTCTCGAGGACACACGGGAGTTTCTGTCAAGAGCTTTCGCTTCATAGAGCCAATAGTATTTATTGGTTTGGTAAGTATTATGGGGGTGAACCTGTGCTAGCGCACTACCCTTACTAGGATAAATACACACTTGTGATTATACCCCTTGCAAGCATCCGCAAATACAAGAAAGTAATTAAGATAAATCTAACCACAGCCTTAAACTCTAAGATCCTACGCTCCCTGGTGTAATGGTTTGCCAACGGAGGTTTAGGTTTCTGTCACTCCAGCAACCCCACAATCGGTAGCCAAATACACAATGCATCTCACTAGGCCCATAAATGGTGAAGTATCATGTAGTCGACGTTCACATGACACCACTAGTGAAATAGCACCACAACAATATCAAACCATTAAATATTTCTCAACAATAATTCACTACTAACATCTTGACTTCTCCCATGTCCTCAAGAACTAAATGAACTACTCACAAGACATCATATGGATCATGATCAGAGGTGAAATAATGGTAAATAACAATCTGAACATCAATCTCAACTCAACGGTTCCACTCAATAGCATCAACTACAAGAGTAATCAACACCGGGAAAGTTTCCCCTATGAATATAACAAGATCCAACTCAAGATGTTACAGCGGGATGGCGTGGTGATGGTGGAGATGAAGGTGCTGGTGATGGAGATGATGACGATGATGATCCCGATGAAGTCCAGTGCGATGATGATGACGATGGTGATGATCTCCCCTCTCCGGGAAGGAATTTCCCCGGCAGATTTCTCCCTGCCGGAGAGCTTTCTCTCTCTGGTGTTCTCCGCCCCGCAGAGGCGGCTGTGTCTAACTCTGAGCCCCCCCTGACTTAGGTTTTCGGGGACGATGATGTACGCGGAGGGGCGAGACCAGAAGTGGGCCAGGGCTCCCTCACACAGGGCTGGCGCGGCCAGGGGGCTGGCCGCGCCACCCTGGCGTGTGGGGCCACCCTGGCTCCTCTCGACCCCTCCTTCTGGCTTCGTGAGTCTTCTGGGAAAATATAATTTCTGGGTATTTTTCTGGAATTTTCCTGATCCTCAAAATATGGTCTCTTGGTGGTCCTTTTTCCAGCAGAATCCTGACTCCGGCAGCAACTCCTCCAATGATCATCAAACATGTGAAAACAAAGGAAATAACATAAGTATCATGTCTAAATATGAAATATATCAATGAATAACAGTAAATTATGATATAAAATAGTGATGCAAATTGGACGTATCAACCCCCCCAAGCTTAGACCTCGCTTGTCCCCAAGCGAAAACCAAACTCGGTAAACATGACCACAGGTTTATGGAGTGAAGTGTCGATAATCAAAATACGGACAAGAAGCATCACATTCACTAAGGCACAAATTATAATAGACAGCAACTTTCCTTTATAAGATGTAGGCTTGCAATAGGTAAAAGGGAATCACATGAAAAGATGCACAAGGTAAACTATAATTGGCAATGGCAAACCTTAGCTCTTGGTCAAAGAACGGAGAATAAACTATTCTCTCTTTTAAACGGAGCCATTTAAAACATAGCTAATATAGCAAAGACTATATGCTCAACAAAGTAAACTTTTGCATTCATAGAAAGCTTTCAAAGATATATTCCTTCAGACAAAAGCATTATACAAAACAAGGAAGATAATAAACATGATTAAACGGATCAACATATGGGTGAGTGAAACATAACAACTCAAATGCGTGCTTGAGACAGAGGGAAATAGGTTGACTCAACATAAAAGTAAAAGATAGGCCCTTCGCAGAGGGAAGCAGGGATTAAACATGTGCTAGAGCTTTTCATTTGTACAACAGAGGTAAAAATTGTTTTGAGAGGTGGTTGCTTTTGTCAACGACTAGCAACGGAGTTCTTGATATCTTCCATACTAAACAAGTGAGAGCGGTTCCGAGATGTTTGATTAATTGGCACTTTGGTGCTCTTTTATAGCTTGGCACTCCTCCCCACCTTTTTCCTTTCTCAAACCATGGCTAACCGATTCCATCGGGTGCCGACCAACTTTCACATTCCATTGGAGGAGTGCCTTTTTCTTTCTTTTTATTTTTGAGATTATAATGGTCTGACCAGCTCCCTTGCAAAATTAATGACGAGCAGATGAAGCTGCCTAGTCGAGGGGTACTTAATTTAGTATGGAAGATAACAAACCCATCCACTACGTCCTCATGAGCTAAAAACAGTGGCACAAAATGAGAAGTGTTTGAAGGTTTTTGAAAGGTAGCACATGAAAATTTACTTGGAATGGCTTAAAATACCATGCATAGGAATTTATAGTGGACTCTTTGGAAGTGACTTGGCTTTTGGGAATTGGATGCACGAGAAGTATCTCCTCTCAGTACAGGTTTTTGGCTAGCAAGGCTGGGTAGCAAGCATAAGAGTTGCATGACACAAATAAACATACATATAATAAGAACAATCATGCAAACTCCCTTGAAGGTACAATGATTTTAACTTCAAGAATAACAATGCTTATAAGCCAAACATAAGGGAAAACTGAAGTGATGTAACTGCAAGCACTTCTTTATTCTTTTCTACTCAAACCTCAAGGTAAAGTTGCTACTGACCAAGCCAGGTTTGCCAAAACCAACTAAATCTACTCATGCTTCCAATGTGATACCAATACCAATCAACAAGACTAGTCATACAAGAGAAATTGCAAACTAACATAAAGTGTGCGAAAAGTAAACGATAGAACTTCTCATTAATATTTCATTACCGCAACTCACACCAAGGGATACATAGATAACTGACTAAGGAGGATACTTCCAAGCTGCAAACTATTCTATATGATAACTTCTCTATTCATGATACGACACTACTTGAAAAGTAAATGAGCGAAAGGTAATGATGTGATACCGCGGCACTCCCCCAAGCTTGGAACAAGCCAAGGGGATGCCTAAACCGATGACGAATTACTCTTTTGGTGGCGGTGATGGAGCTTCATCGTTATCGTACTTCCAAGGCAGAGGTCCTCCATCAAAGAAGGATGTCTTGGTCTCCAAAATCCTGAAACTTGCAGCAGCACTCATTTGTTGAAATCTAGCTTCATACTCACAATTTTGGTTATGCATGTCGTAGAGTTGTGCTTGTAATTGGCTAGTGGTCTCTTGGAGTGAGAGGACATCCTTCCAAAGCTTTGTAGTCTCTTTCTTGTACTTGGCGACAAGCTCTTGATTAATCCTATAGATAATGTCCACCTCGCGTTCCGCCATCTTCCTGTATTTGAAAACTTCCTGTTCTAGTGCTTCCATCCTTGCTTCGAGACTCCCTTCTCCCTTTGGTCCTTGAACATCCTTAATCTGCAACTCCCCATCCTTGAGTGACAACTCCTTCAGATGCATCTTCAGTTCCCTCATATACGGATTGATGGAATCCGCAGGAGGGTTCTCTTTGGATGAACCAGACGAAGACATTATAACTTCAAAGCCGAGGGCAATTCCTGACAGAAACAACTCGAAGCAAAACACGACGAGAAAACGATATACAGACCTCGGGGACTCCGGGGGGTTAAATAGACGAAAATTATACATCGAAACGAAGTCACGGAAGGAAAACGGGACGCAAACGAGTTCCGGGGTGTTCTCACACAGGGGTGGCGCGGCCAGGGGTGGGCCCACGCCACCCGTGTGTGAGACACACATGGACTCTTTTTCCTGCCCTTTTTCATCTCGTGATTTTTCATATTTAGTAAAAACAGCAAAAATATTAAAAGAAGAACTTTTCGCGAAACTTTTCTGACTAGAACTGTTACCTATTCGAAAGCGAACTCTGCAGGTTCCTACAGTTTGTCTTGGATGTAATCTTCCGGAGAAACTGTTTCAATAACATCAAAATCTTCATTATAAGAATCTCTAGAAATATAATGCTTGAGTCTTTGCCCATTCACCACTTGTGTAGAATCATCTTTCAATGAAGCAATCTTAATAGCACCTGAGCGGTACACTTCCACAATAACATATGGTCCTTCCCATTTAGAGAGTAATTTTCCTGCAAAAAATCTGAGACGAGACCGATACAAAAGAACTTTCTCACCAACATGAAATTCTCTCTTAAGAATTCTCTTATCATGCCATTGCTTGACTTTCTCTTTGAAAAGTCTGGCATTCTCATACGCTTCGTTTCTCCACTCATCTAGAGAACTCAAATCTAACAACCTTTTCTTACCGGCTAGTTTAAAATCTCTATTAAGCTCTCTCACTGCCCAAAAAGCTTTGTGTTCTAATTCTAAGGGCAAGTGACATGCTTTTCCGTAAACCATCTTATAAGGAGACATACCCATGGGATTCTTATAAGCAGTTCTATAAGCCCATAAAGCGTCATTTAACTTACTAGCCCAGTTTTTCCTAGATCTACTAACAGTCTTCTGCAAGATAGACTTGATCTCTCTATTTGAAAGCTCTACCTGCCCACTAGTTTGGGGATGGTAAGCAGAAGCAATTCTATGATTGACATCATATTTAGCAAGAGTTTTTCTAAAACTACCGTGAATAAAATGAGAACCTCCGTCAGTCATAAGATATCTAGGCACTCCGAATCTAGGAAAAATAACATCCTTAAGCATTTTTAACGAAGTCTCACCATCGGCACTCTTTGTAGGTATGGCTTCTACCCATTTAGTAACATAATCAACAGCAACAAGTATATGGGTATAACCTTTTGAAGGAGGAAAAGGACCCATAAAGTCAAATCCCCAACAATCAAACGGTTCAATAACAAGAGTGTAATTCATAGGCATTTCATTGCGTCTAGAAATATTACCAACTCTTTGACATTCATCACAAGATAAAACATACCTTCTGGCGTCCTTAAAGAGAGTTGGCCAATAAAAACCTGATTGTAGAACCTTCTGTGCGGTTCTATCTCCAGCATGATGCCCTCCATAAGCACTGCTATGGCATTTTCTTAATATCTCTTGTTGCTCGTATTTCGGTACGCATCTTCTCATAATACCATCAACTCCTTCTTTATATAAGTGTGGGTCATCCCAAAAATAATGCCTCAAATCATAGAAGAATTTTCTTCTTTGCTGAGCTGTAAAGGTTGGAGGCAAATACTTGGAAACTATAAAGTTAGCATAATCAGCATACCAAGGAAGGTCTCGCGAAGTTACATTTATTGCAGCCAACTGTTCATTTGGAAAACTATCATTAACAGGAACAGGATCAAAAGAAATGTTTTCCAATCTAGACAAATTGTCAGCCACAGGATTTTCAGCACCTTTCCTATCTATGATATGCAAATCAAACTCTTGTAAAAGCAACACCCATCTAATAAGCCTGGGCTTAGCATCCTTCTTAGTCATAAGATATCTAATAGCTGCGTGATCAGTATGAATAGTAACTTTAGAATCAACAATGTAAGATCTAAACTTATCACATGCAAAAACAACAGCAAGAAACTCTTTCTCAGTAGTAGCATAATTCTTCTGAGCAGCATCAAGAGTCTTACTAGCATAATGAATAACATTCAACTTATTATCTACGCGCTGCCCAAGAACAGCACCAACAGCAAAATCACTAGCATCACACATAATTTCAAAAGGTAAATTCCAATCAGGTGGTTGAACAATAGGAGCAGAAGTTAAAGCCTTCTTAAGAGTTTCAAAAGCTTCCTTACAATCATCATCAAAGACAAATGGTACATCCTTTTGAAGAAGATTGGTAAGAGGCTTTGAAATCTTAGAGAAATCTTTAATAAACCTCCTATAGAAACCAGCATGACCAAGAATACTACGAATACCTTTAACATCTCTTGGACAAGGCATTTTCTCAATTGCCTCCACTTTTGCTCTGTCAACTTCAATACCTCTTTCAGAAATTTTATGTCCAAGGACAATTCCTTCATTTACCATAAAATGGCATTTCTCCCAATTAAGAACAAGGTTAGTTTCTTCGCACCTCTGCAAAACTTTATCAAGGTTGTGCAAACAATTATCAAAAGAAGTTCCATAGATGGAGAAATCGTCCATGAAGACCTCCACAATTTCTTCACAAAAGCCATGAAAAATAGCAGACATACATCTTTGAAAAGTAGCAGGAGCATTGCATAAACCAAAAGGCATACGTCTATAAGCATAAGTTTCATAGGGACAAGTAAAAGTGGTTTTCTCTTGATCATCCTTCTTAACAGCAATTTGAGAAAAACTAGAATAACCATCAAGGAAATAAAAATGAGTCTTCTTAGACAACCTTTCTAGCATTTGATCTATAAATGGTAAAGGGTAGTGATCTTTCTTAGTAACTTTGTTTACCTTCCTATAATCAATGCACATTCTATAACCAACTACTACCCTCTGAGGAATAAGCTCGTTATTCTCATTAGGCACAACAGTCATACCTCCTTTCTTAGGAACACAATGAACAGGACTAACCCATCTACTATCAGCAATAGGATAAATAATACCAGCATCAAGGAGTTTTAATACCTCATTTCTTACCACATCTTTCATCTTGGGAATTAGGCGACGTTGATGCTCCACAACTGGCTTTGCATCTTTCTCCATATTAATGGCATGCTGACATAAAGTGGGAGAAATCCCTTTTAAATCATCAAGAGTATATCCCATAGCTCCTCGGTGTTTCCTCAATATCTCCAATAATCTTTCTTCTTCCTTTCCTGAAAGTTTAGAATTAATAATAATAGGATATATTTTCTTATCATCAATATAAGCATATTTAAGATTATCAGGCAAAGGCTTTAATTCAAAAACAGGATCTTCCTTAGGCGGCAAAGTGGTACCAAGATCCTCCACAGGTAGATTATGCTTGAGTAACGGTGGTTGACGAAGAAGAATATCGTCAATCTCTTCTCTTTCCTTGCTAAAAACATCACTTTCGTGATCTTCCATGAATTGCTGCAAGGCATTATTAGGGGCAAGAGCTATAGAAGCAAGCTGTTCAACTCGAAAATTTTCATTAGGCATTTCATTTTCATAAGAAGTCTTAGCAAACTTGGAAAAATTAAACTCATAAGACTCTCCATTAAACTTAGTAAAAAATTTCTCCTTCTTACAATCTATCACGGCACCACAAGTGTTCAAAAATGGTCTACCAAAAATAATAGGACAAGTTTTACTAGCCTCCTTACCGAGGACTAGAAAATCAGTAGGATATTTAGTCTTACCGCAAAGAACTTCCACATCTCGGACAATACCAAGAGGCCAAACTGTCTCTCTATTAGCAAGCTGAACAACCACATCAATATCTTCAAGTTCACAAGCGCCAATCTCATGCATAATTTCTTTGTAAAGCTCTAAGGGAATAGCACTGGCACTAGCACCAATATCACATAAACCATAATAGCAATGATCTCCAATTCTGACAGAAATAACAGGAACACTTGTTTTCCTATGCTTTTTAGGATGTGAGAGAATGTTAGAAGCATCTTCACAAAAAAGAATATATTCATCTCCTACATCTTTAGTGACAAGATCCTTCAATATAGCTACAGGAGACTTAATAGTAATTTGCTCATCAGGCTCTGCAGCTTTCTTGGTACTTTTATTAGACACACTTACCAAAGTGGAATACTTCTTTACCTTAGCAGGGAAAGGTGTCTTCTCAAAATAAGGTTTAGGCACAATGCTATCAACAGTACAAACTTCAGTAGCTGCAGCAGTAATATGACTAATAGAATCTTTATAAGGCGCATGATACTTGTTCCAATCTTTCTTTGGAACATCAATATAAGAGGCAAAAGCCTTAAGACAATTAGCAAGTATTTGTGAATCAAGACCATAAGCAGCGCTAACACTATGAAAGTCATCGGTTCCCATAAAAGATTTAATGCATTCATAATCATAGTTTATACCTGACTTCCTACCTTTGTCGTTTTCCCAACCTTCAGCATTCTCTTGTATACGGTCAAGAAGTTTCCACTTAGCATCTTCTTTCATATGAGTAAATGATCCAAAGCAAGAAGCATCCAAATAATCCTTATCAAGAAGAGTAAGCCGCGCATAAAAATTATTAATAACAATATTATTGGGGAGCTCATGAATGGGGCATTTGAGCATTAGTAACTTCAATCTCCCCATGCTTGGGCAATACTCTCTCCATCATGAGGCCAAAAATTATATATCCGGTTATGGTCTTTATGAATTTCACTTGGAGGATAAAACTTGGAATAAAAGAGAGGCACAATATCCTCCCATGCCATAGATGGACCATCCTGGAGTAGTCGATACCACTCTTCAGCTCTGCCTTTCAATGATAATGAGAATAATTTCTTCTTGACCTGGCTTGGTGAAATACCTGCACATCTGAACAACTCGCATAATTCATGTATAAATAATAAGTGATCACCCGGATGGACAGTTCCATCTCCTGAATAGCAGTTATCCATAATACGCCCAACAATTTTCATAGGTATTTTAAAAGGATCAATTTCAGCAGGCGGCGGCGGTGGTGGTTCCTCCGCATGTGCAGCAGTAGTAGTAGATGTGTTTCCAAATAGGAAACCAAATGGAGAGTTCTCCATAGCAGAGTAAAGCAAAAATAAAAGACAAAATAAAAACAATACTCACAGTGACGGTTACCTTTTTCAATTCCACTCTTCAATAGCGCTACACTCCCCGGCAACGGCGCCAGAAAATATTCTTGATGACCCACAAGTATAGGGGGTGTATCGTAGTACTTTCAATAAATAAGAGTGTCGAACCCAACGAGGAGCAGAAGGTGTTGATGAGCAGTTTTGATCAAGGAATCACTGTAAATACTAGCAAACAGGTTTTCAGGGGTATTTGGTAATACGAGTAAATAAAGTGCGAGTAAATAAAAGACAGTAGTAACAATTGCAGCAAGTGGCCCAATCCTTTACTCAGCAAAGGACAAGCCGGTTGTGTTCTTATAATAACCAAACGTTCTCGAGGACACACGGGAGTTTCTGTCAAGAGCTTTCGCTTCATAGAGCCAATAGTATATATTGGTTTGGTAAGTGTTATGGGGGTGAACCTGTGCTAGCGCACTACCCTTACTAGGATAAATACACACTTGTGATTATACCCCTTGCAAGCATCCACAAATACAAGAAAGTAATTAAGATAAATCTAACCACGGCCTTAAACTCTAAGATCCTACGCTCCCTGGTGCAATGGTTTCCCAACGGAGGTTTAGGTTTCTGTCACTCCAGCAACCCCACAATCGGTAGCCAAATACACAATGCATCTCACTAGGCCCATAAATGGTGAAGTATCATGTAGTCGACGTTCACATGACACCACTAGTGAAATAGCACCACAACAATATCAAACCATTAAATATTTCTCAACAATAATTCACTACTAACATCTTGACTTCTCCCATGTCCTCAAGAACTAAACGAACTACTCACAAGACATCATATGGATCATGATCAGAGGTGAAATAATGGTAAATAACAATCTGAACATAAATCTCAACTCAACGGTTCCACTCAATAGCATCAACTACAAGAGTAATCAACACCGGGAAAGTTTCGCCTATGAATATAACAAGATCCAACTCAAGATGTTACAGCGGGATGGCGTGGTGATGGTGGAGATGAAGGTGCTGGTGATGGAGATGATGACGATGATGATCCCGATGAAGTCCAGTGCGATGATGATGACGATGGCGATGATCTCCCCTCTCCGGGAAGGAATTTCCCTGGCAGATTTCTCCCTGCCGGAGAGCTTTCTCTCTCTGGTGTTCTCCGCCCCGCAGAGGCGGCTGTGTCTAACTCTGAGCCCCCCTGACTTAGGTTTTCGGGGATGATGATGTACGCGGAGGGGCGAGACCAGAAGTGGGCCAGGGCTCCCTCACACAGGGCTGGCGCGGCCAGGGGGCTGGCCGCGCCACCCTGGCGTGTGGGGCCACCCTGGCTCCTCTCGACCCCTTCTTCTGGCTTCGTGAGTCTTCTGGGAAAATATAATTTCTGGGTATTTTTCTGGAATTTTCCTGATCCTCAAAATATGGTCTCTTGATGGTCCTTTTTCCAGCAGAATCCTGACTCTGGCAACAACTCCTCCAATGATCATCAAACATGTGAAAACAAAGGAAATAACATAAGTATCATGTCTAAATATGAAATATATCAATGAATAACAGTAAATTATGATATAAAATAGTGATGCAAATTGGACGTATCAAACATCACCATATTTTGGGGCCAGGCGGCTACAAGAGTGCAGTGCCTAAGTGGAAAGCTAAGGAGAATGAACTGAGGAATAAAGGAATCACTCTAGGTACAGAGGGATGGCCCGAAAGAACCAAGTACTGGTGGTACGGACATGTAGGATCATTAGACCCGGCAACAGGGGAGTGTGTTCATCAGAAACAGACCTTTACTCGCACAACAAAACTTGTTAAGACAATGGAGGATGCTCAAGCGGGATTGATCCGGGTCGACCGAGAGAACGACGAGCTGACTCACGCCCTCGGGAATCTTGAACACACAGGACGAACACGAGGCAAAGGCGCCGGTGTTCCATGGAAGGAAGGGTTTTCCCAGCACGAAGATCCGTATGGTTACAAAAGCCGTAAGAGAAAGAAGGATCGGGAAGCAGATCGGATCGGCAAGGTAGAATGTGTATTAGCCGACATAAAGAGGATGATGCATCAACTTAGCCAGGGAGGCGGATCTCGGCTGTAGGAAGATCCAGCATTGGATCTTAATAGTTAGTGGACAAGCAGCGTGGCTTCCACGGAGGTCCCAACTGATGAGCATGATTCACGGATTATCGATGATGCACCGGGGCCTCGCCACCCCATGGATGATGTTAGGTAGATGAAAAATTGTGAGCTACATCAGCCAATGAAGAACATGACCTTCAAGGTGGTGAGCGGTGACGCTTTACCTTGTCTACCTAAAGCACTTCACCATGGGAACCTGATACGGGCTGGCTATGCTCGTGTCTTGGTGCTTGACATAGTCCCAGGGTTCGAGGACCTAGAGCTTGACTTTGCTACACCTGAAGGGGATGCGAGACTTGGAGATGTCAAGTGCCAAATCGTTTTATGGCAAAAGAAATACATCATGTTTCCAGCCTCAGCGCCAAGGCCACCGACTCCGAGGAATCCAAGTCCACCCTCCCCCGGTGAACGTCGTCCACCTACGCCGCCCCAGCCCACAGGCTCCACGTCAACTGATGCCGCCCCTGAGTCCACCTCGGGCACCGCGTCAGCCGATGCCACCCCCTAGTGCACCTCCCGCACGTCAGCCCACGTCGTCCTCTAGTGCACCTCCCGCGCGTCAGCCCACGTCGTCCTCCAGTGCACCTCCAGCGCGTCAGGCGAAGCCGCCCCCCAATACTACTTAGACAGGGAAAAAGCGGAGCAGGGCCGCTATGGTTAGTACTACTGATAAGGTAGTACATAAGACCATGAAGATACCAGAGCCATCGCTAAAGCCTCTTCCCAAGAGAGCTTATGACTGGACTCCCGAGGAAAACAAAGCGATAGTAGACACCGAAGTGAAGGCCTTTTTAGCACCGAAAGTGCCTGAGCCCAAGCCGACATACACCCAGAAACAGAAGACATGGGCTATTGATATGCTTACTACAGAGGCCTAATATAAGAGAAGTCTGCCATCAGACTATAAACACGAAATTGAAAGGCAAAGTGACTTGGCCAAGAAGGCAAAAAGAAGCGGGAAACAAATTCCCCAGCTCGGAGAACAGAAGAATCAATCGGTCCCCCCGCTCATAATCGCCCCCACGATATCCATACATCCTTCAGAGCCGATTTGGATATGGACCGTGACTTATTGGACCCCAGAGTAATAGGATCTGCAAGAGCATTGGGTATCACTGTAATGCAGGCCAAAGAGACAGCGGCCGGATTGAATATGCCTCTTCTGGCTTTGTTAGGCCTTGAAGAAGCACCAGTGGGAGAGATAGTAAAGAAATATGTTACGGGGCGGGGGGGGGGGGGGCTCTGATCAAGCCTGAGGAGGAAGGCGGTCTATCGACAAATATGCGAAATCTGCTCGACTGGTACAAGACGCACATAGAAAAAAGGGACTTCAAACATTATATCATGGCGGACGTTAGAGATGAGCATTACTTCAAAAGATACCTGATACATATTCAATTAGACGAATTGTTTCAGTTATTCAATCAGCGCGACCTCAACAAATCCATCATCGCTTGCTATTGTCTGTAAGTGATTTATATTCAAGTCTCAAG
Organism: Dactylis glomerata; assembly: GCA_007115705.1. NCBI lineage: Eukaryota > Viridiplantae > Streptophyta > Magnoliopsida > Poales > Poaceae > Dactylis > Dactylis glomerata. The sequence goes on along the minus strand of QXEO01000796.1, from coordinate 962,680 downwards.
CTCAGCTCATTGATACGTCCATTTTGCATCACTATTTTGTATCATAATTTAATGTTATTCATCGATATATTTCACATTTAGAGATGATACTTATGTTGTTTCCTCTATTTTTACATGTTTGATGATCATTGGAGGATTTGCTGCCGGAGTCAGGATTCTGCTGGAAAAAAGGACCGCCAAGACACCATATTTCGGAAGATCAGGAAATTCCAGAAAAATATCAGGAAATTATATTTTACCAGAAGACTGAAGAAGCCAAAAGGAGGAGGCGAGAGGAGCCACAGGGCAGGCTCACACACAGGGGGCGTGGCCTGACCCCTGGCCCGCCAGCCTGTTGTGTGTCCACCCTGGCCCACTTCTGCCATCGCCCCTTCGCGTATTTGATCGTCCCCGAAAACCTAAGTCAAGGGGGGGCTCAGAGATAGACACCGCCACCTCTGTGGGGCGGAAAACACCAGAGAGATAAAAGCTCTCTGGCAGGCAGGAATCTGCCAAGGAAATTCCTTCCCGGAGAGGGGAGATCGTCGCCATTGTCATCACCATCGCATCGGACTTCATCGGGATCATCATCATCATCATCTCCATCACCAGCACCTTCATCTCCACCATCACCACGCCATCCCGCTGTAACATCTTGAGTTGAATCTTGTTAAATTCTTAGGGGAAACTTTCCCGGTGTTGATTACTCTTGTGGTGGATGCTATTGAGTGGAACCGTTGAATTAAGGTTTATGTTCAGATTGTTATTTACCATTATTTCACCTCTGATCATGATCCATATGATGTCTTGTGAGTAGTTCATTTAGTTCTTGAGGACATGGGAGAAGTCAAGATGTTAGTAGTGGAATTATGTTAAGTAATATTTAATGGTTTGATATTTATTTGTTGTGGTGCTATTTCACTAGTGGTGTCATATGAACGTCGACTACATGATACTTCACCATTTATGGGCCTAGTGAGATGCATTGTGTATTTGGCTACTAATTGTGGGGTTGCTGGAGTGACAGAAACCTAAACCTCCGTTAGGAAACCATTACACCAGGGAGCGTAGGATCTTAGAGTTTAAGGCTATGGTTAGATTTATCTTAATTACTTTCTTGTATTTGCAGATGCTTGCAATGGGTATATTCACAAGTGTGTATTTATCCTAGTAAGGGTAGTGCGCTAGCATAGGTTTACCCCCATAACACTTATCTAACCAATAAAGATTATTTAGCGGCATGAAGCGAAAGCTCTTGACAAAAACTCCCATGTGTCCTCGAGAACGTTTGGTCATCAAAAATTACACAACCGGCTTGTCCTTTGCTCTAGAAAGGATTGGGCCACTTGCTGCAATTATTATTATTGTCTTTTATTTACTTGTACTTTATTTATTTGCATTACCAAATACCCCTGAAAACCCGTTTGCTAGTATTTACAGTGAATCCTTGATCAAAACCACTTGTCAACACCTTCTGCTCCTCGTTGGGTTCGACACTCTTATTTATCGAAAGTACTATGATACACCCCCTATACTTGTGGGTCATCAAGACTATTTTCTGGAGCCGTTTCCGGGGAGTGAAGTGCTATTGAAGAGTGGAATTGTTAAAGGTAACCATCGCTTTCAAATAGAGAGATCAAGTCTATCTTGCAGAAGACTGTCAATAGATCTAGGAAAAACTGTGCTAGCAAGTTAAATGATGCTTTATGGGCTTATAGAACTGCTTATAAGAACCCCATGGGCATGTCTCCTTACAAAATGGTTTACGGAAAAGCGTGTCACTTGCCCTTAGAATTAGAACACAAAGCTTTTTGGGCAGTGAAAGAGCTTAATAGAGATTTTAAACTCGCCGGTAAGAAAAGGTTGTTAGATTTGAGTTTCCTAGATGAGTGGAGAAACGAAGCTTATGAGAATGCCAGACTTTTCAAAGAGAATGTCGTCGTGGTGAAACAACATATGCCATAGGATGGCTTAAACGGGGGCCGAACTAGATGCTGGAGGATTCGGGAGAGGGGAACGAGCTAAAAAGCACGACAGAAAGGAACACAGATCTACCCAGGTTCGGGGCTCTCGTAAGGAGATAATACCCCTACTCTTGCTCTACTAGGTTATATATTTGGATCGATGATGTACACAACAATGGTGCTCCCAAGCTCTCTGCTAGAGGAGGAAGATGAAATACTCAGTGTAGGAACACAGAGGGACCAACCCCCTTGCTAGGACTCCCTGTGCCACCTTATATAGTGGTGGCCAGGGTTACAACGGTCACAAGAGACCAGCAGACATGAGCTACACTCCAAATAGGACTTGCTGACGAAGGCAGAGACCCTTGACTTCCTCCCTGATTGCTCTCGATGGGACTTCATATCCCTGTACCTTGTACTTCATGCACTGTGACCTTACCCCTGTGAGGTAAGCTCTGTACTTGTGCACAGTGAGGGTAGGTAACCTCCACTGTGCACCCTACCATCACACTCTGCTACCATGCTTGGATGTTTTCTTCCTTGATTATAGGGATGTGACACCTTAGCTGACTTCTGTATTCCGGATATGACCGTTGGCCATATCCCGGACCTATATGTCGGACCGACGACCTACGAAGGTCGGGTAATCTGGCCTCCCTTGCTCCTGCACAACACACCAAAAGGTTAAGCCGGCATATCTAAGTATATGCCGGCACTCCTATATAAATATTCCGGCTATACCGGCATATCTTAACACCAGCCGGGATAACCATATATGCCGGCCTGGCCGATGCTCTTATATTCCGGCCAGGCCCACCCTTGATTAATCCGGCATAAAGTCAACCTCAGACCAGGTATCTTTCCAGTCTCTTGACCCTACCGGGGGTCATCCCCCCGACACTAGTCCTCGAAGCTGTCAAGGTTCCCCAGTCATAACTGTGGAGCCTTGACAGGTTCAACATATCGTCTCTTCATTATACCCCGGTTCTCCGTTATATCTCGACGATCAGATTATATGCCGGGACATCCGCGCATATCCCGGCCACTGTTCCTTCTCCAAAAGTTGTCCCGGCCGGTCCCGAGGTATTCCGGACGGAACGTATTCCCCGGCAGTTATGCCGACACTTAGACGAGACTTCCTTGAGAAGCCAGGCCTGACAGTTTTCATCGAAACTTGCAACTTCCCTGCCACCTCGAACGGTCACATGATGTGACGGTTCACAGTGCAGTTACTCCTCGCCATCATGACCTAGTGGCACGGTTACAGGAACCGCCGCCCCACTCCGTGCCGCCACGTGGCGACTCACTGCAGGAACGGTCGGGGTAGTGGAACACTCCCACGATCCCCACGACCCTAGCCTCTTCAGTATAAATACGGGGTGGGGGTAACTTGCTCTTTTTACCCCCCACAGTGCCTTCTTCTTCCTCCGTTCCTCTGCCCCTTGCGCTTCACCGCCGGACCGAGGAACCAGAGAAGGAAAGCCGCCGCCGTCGCCCACCTGCACGCCGGTGCCTCCTCTTGCCAACGTCCGGCACCAACATCGACAATGCCGCCGCCGCACCTCTCTGCGACATTGCTGAGAGATCGGATCTTTGCCTGCACGCTCGCCGTCACTCCATTGCTGCCGACCAAGCTTCAGTGAGTTCCTCCTTCTCCGTTCTTGTTCTTCATCCCTCCTGCCTCTCTGTAGCTATATCACGATAGCCCTACTAGCTTGAATCTGCGCTAGTTTCTCTGCTTGATGTCTGCTTAGCATTGCCAGTGATATCCCTTTGTAGCTCACCGCTGTTCTTCCGTAGGAATTATACCCATGTTTATCTCCAGTTTTAACTGCCTCGGTAGATCTTCTATTTCTGCTAACATTGGTGAGGGCAGTATGCCGGAGAGACTAACCTCCCTCTTTTCTTCGGCCTTGATAGGAATAACATCACGGGACTCCGGCTATCACGCCTTGTACCGGCCATCCCGATGGCTTCATCGAGCATGACAGGTACCTCGGCCTTAGAGGAAGATACCTCGGCCCGGGTCCAAGGACGCTCCGGCTGGGAGGGGTCGGAGGTTACCCCGGCCGACATATCCTGGGTCACCTCCACCAGGAGAGTCCCGGAGGGCGTAGAATGCCGGCTTCCGGCGGGAGAGACTACACCGGCCCCTGAACCCAACGAACGGGTCGTCTTCATTGCCCACTTCGAGCGGGGTTTCGGCCTGCCGGCGTCGGACTTCTTCCGGGACGTCCTCGACACCTACGACCTGCAGCCTCACCATATCCCGGCGAATGCGGTGATGATCCTTTCTGCCTTCGCCGCATTCTGCGAAGGCTACGCCGGCATAGAGCCCTTCTCCCAAGCCTGGGCGAAGTACTTCCAACTACGGAAGCAAGTCATCCAGGAGCCGCCCCGGAGCAAGGATGACCCGCCGGAGACAGCCCAGGAGAAGAAGGACCGGCCCATGAACATTTGTGGCGCGGCCACCATCATGTCCCAGAAGGGCTCGGATTTCCCCAAGGTGGAACTCCTCGAATCTTGCAAGAAGTGGCAGAAGAGCTTCTTCTACGTCAAGAACACCACCGACGTGGATCTGCTCAACCTGCCGCCATTTGTGGACGAGCCACCTTTGGCTATGAAGAATTGGACCTACAATCCGAAGAACTCGGTGATGCCGGTGAATGCTCTCCACCGGGTTAAGGGCGAGCTCCGGGATCCCGGCCTTACACCTCAAGACTTGGTGGCATGCTATATCAGCCGGCGCGTCTCCCCTCTGCAGCGCCGGTCGCACAAGATCTGCCAGATGAGCGGGCCCATGGACCCCACCCGGCATTCCACACATGAGCTGACTCCGGCCGACATTCTACGGCGGATCAAGGACGTCTGCAAGTCCTCTCAGGCCACCTTTGCCTGGGGGCTAGAACCATATAGCCGGGATAGGCCCGCCCCAACGGTAAACACCTCGGCCAACACATACTCTTTTGCCCGGCATATAGATACTTAAGCCGACACATATCCCTTTATCGACATATATCATGCTTGATCCGACATACTTATTGTACCGGCATATTTATTGCTTCTAACTCCTTTTCTTCGCATTATGCAGAAGTTCAGCTTCTAGCGCATGGAGAACGCCCGGATCAAGATTGCGGCAGACCGCACAGCTGCGGATGTTGAAGATCCGGACCATTGGGACAAGCTGCCCCGGAACACCCGCGCTGCCGCTGCCGCGGGTAAGGCCTCTTCACCCCGGCATTTCACTCAAGGCCGAGGTGAGGGTGACTCTGACGAGGAGATCCTGACGTATTATGACCCGATGCCACTTGCATATGCCTTTCCTACCGCATCCTTTGCTTATGCCTTTCCAATGCCGTCCTCAGCTATCCTGGACGACATGGTTGTCGATGCCGCCCCTCTAAATCAGGGACCTCCTTCCACCGGCGGACGTGCCGGCCGGAAGCGAGGGGTGAAGCCCCAGCCCGACACACCTCAGTAGCAGAAGAGGCAGAAGGTTGGCGTGCCTATCCAGAAGAAACAGAGGCCTGTTGCCTCGGGGTAAGTTCCTTTTCTTTGCACTTCCTCCGACATATCTCTTGCTCTGGTTATAACTTGGCATTTTCTCTCTTTCAGGGCTCCTCTTGCGCCGGAACAAGCTTCTGGCTCAAGTGGCGGCCCGAAGGTTACCAAGCCAGCGGCCCCTGCTACCTCCGACATACCCTCTGCCAGTCATACGACCTCCCCAGCGCCGGCATCTTCGCCTGCGCCCGACAAGACCACCTCCCCGGCGAAGGACGATCCTCCGCCGGAACAAGATATCTCTGCCCCCGACGTCCACATGGACTCGGGGGCTCAACAGGAACCTTCGGCCTCTGATGTCCACATGGACATAGGGGCCCACCAAGATGCTCCAGACTCCGGCGCGCCCACCAGCGACGCCGGCACAACTGAAGATGTCGGCGCAAGCAACAAGAGCGCCGGCATAGACGACAAAGGGAAAGGCCCTGCTGTGCCGGAAGTCCGGACCATTCCGGAACCTGCCCCTGCTGGCCAAACTGCACCGGCCGCGCCGGAACAGCCTGCGCCCAAGACTCCTTCTGCTGAAAAGACTTCTGCACTGGCCAAGACCTCGGTCCCGGACAAGACCTCTGCCCCGGTCTGGTCCGGCACTCTCAAGATCCAGAAGACCAAGCCCGGCACACCATCTGCCGCCACTGCTCCTCCTAAAGCAGCGTCCCAGACCAGCTCTGCCCTGGCCCTACACCTTGGCAGGGCAGCGACCCGGCCTGGCTACCGGCGCAACTTCTTCGACACGCCGGAACTTGAGGGCCGCGTCCCCCTGGAGACGAAGAGTGACCAAAGCCTCGGGTCTCTCAAGGAGCACTGTGCCAGGTGGAACGATGCTGGCGACATGGACACAGCGGATTCCAGAAGCAAGAAGATGGCCGAAGCCGCGGCTACTGGCAGTCCAGCAGATATTCTGGCCGCGAAGCCCCTACCGATCGCCTGCGAGCTCCTCAGCCTCCAGCAGAGACTTCACCGATTGGCCGATGCCACCAACGTAAGTCCTTTCTTCATATACACATATCCCCAGTCCCCGAAAATGTCGGCTGTCCGGGATACGGACATCCGGGATTTTCCCATAGTCTTTTAGCTAGCTTCTTTTGAATTAACTGCCGACATATGAGCTCGATCCGAGCTTCAAATCCTAGTCACCGAGAGCCGGGATAGGTGCGCAGCACCTGTGCCGGGTCTCTAACAATTTCTCATCTTAATTATTTTTCAAATCCTCTTGACCGAGATATAAGCTCATTTCGAGCTTCAAATCCTAGTCACCGAGAGCCGGGATAGGTGCGCAGCACCTGTGCCGGGTCTTCAACAGCATGAGTATTTTATATGATCTTCAATTGTGCCGGCCTGCTTAGACTTTTCTCATAACCTTTCAAATCCTATCACTTTTGCAGCGCATGAACAACACGCGTGCCGACATGTTCCATGACTTGGTGTGCGAGCACCGGAAGTTATCGGACGCACATAGCAAGCTTCGGCTGGAGCTGTCCAAGAAAGGTAATCCTCGCCAACATACCGCTATATGCCGGATACCTTTCCTCTTTTTACTTTGCAACACTATTCTTGCCGACACATGACCTTGTGCCGACATTCTTCAGCTGGCACTGAAGAACAAGTCGCCGAGCTTCTTAAGAGGGTGAAAGAGCTGACAGGTATGCCAGACCCTGTTAACCTTCATCTAAACATTCTGTACTTCAAATCCTTTAATCTTTGTCACTATTTTCTTTCTTCAAATCCTTTGAACTTCCAATTTTTGCAGATGAGAAGGCTGGACTGGAAGCACGCCACCAGGACTGTATGTCCTCAGTTGATGTGGCCAAGCAACTGGACGACCGGGATGCCGCTCACAAGGCCGAGATAGAGCAGCTGAAGGGCCGGATCACTGAGCTTCTGGACGAGAAGGAGCAGAGGGAGGGCCAACTGAAGAAGACCCAGGACTTGCTCGTTGCTTCCGAGACGGATGCCTCCACTGCCCATGCCGAACTGGCTAGCTTAAAGGAGCAAGCGACCAAATGGGAAGTCACAGTCGCCCAGCTCAATGCTGACCTCGCCAGTAAGCTTCAAATCCCTTTTCCTTATCCTGCCCGACATATCATGCTATCTTCCGATATACCCTATATGCCGACATATTCTCCTTTTGTTAACATCCTTTATTTTTCTCAGACATGTTCCCCGCTTCTGTCGAAGACGTTGAGAGGGCTCTGCAGTTGGATCGAGAGAACCGGGGTGTTCCGGTTGACTCGGCCAACTGGGACATGTCGGAGCAGCTGCTGGCTCTGCAATCCCGAAAGAATGCCATGACGCTCTACACCGAAGAACTCTTTTATGGCGCCCAGGAGGCATTCTCTGCCCTCTGGCCGGGACAAAGGACGCCCACTAATCCCGTTGATCTCGGCAATGATCTGCAGCTTGCCAAGGTTCGCCTCCGGGAATGGCGAGATTCCGGCGCGAGGGTTGGAGCTGATGAAGCTCTCAGCTACTTCTTGTCCTGGTATGAAAAGGCTGACTTGGAGACTTTGCGCACCGTGCGCGAAGGATCCATCTGGACCACGGATCCGGAACATATCCGCCGGCGGCGGGAGTTGGCCCACAGCTATGTGGACTATGCCGACACCGACGCCTTCGTCCGGGACATCCGTGAGCCGGAGAAGAAGGACGACGCCGGGGCATCTGCCGATGCTGAGGGCTCCGACTCCAGCCAAGATGAAGAGGAAGTTGAAGAAGCCGACACTGATGCCCCGGGACAGGGATCTGTCCCGGGCGGAGGTGATGGCTCCATTCCATCTGCTGGGTCCGGCACACCTGAAGCCGACACTTCCACTGCTACAGCTCCACCAGCCGGCGGCTCTGCTTCTACCCCTGCTCCTTAACTTTACCGCACCAGAAAACTTTAAGCTTTATCAGATCCCCGGTATGCCGGGTGCAGATGTAATATACACGTTTAATTTCCTTTGGTTTGCTACCTGAACAAGTTTTATCTCGGTTTGCTTGTTATTAATGCCGAATCATCTTTTGGCTAAGTCACCGAGTTTGTTTTTCTGTTTCCTCAACTTCACAACCTTGGCTACTTGTCTACCTTATTTGGCTTTCGACGTATGAGTCTCAAGGTTGCTTCATCGAACATACAGTACTTTAACTTTGAAACTTAGACTTCAAATCATCCGACATTTCAAATTTTAACTTTAGCTTTAACAAAAATGTCGGTTCGCTTGCTTTACATTTCCTTAGCCGTTTTCCATGTGTAGACAATCTCCGGCATCTACTCTTGCTAGCCATGAAGCCGGGTTTCGGACAGCAGCTAAGTCGAAGAGTGGCCTTTGGTGCCGACACATTACTAGGCCGACATAGGAAACATTCGAATCAAGCCAGCCGGCATATAACAAAAATAGTAAATGAACAACAATATATCTCAGAGGCAGTGACCCGGCCTCTTCGGGATGCCGGCATTTCATTCAACAGTCTTGTGCCGGCATAAAGCACCGGCACACAAAGCATAATATGGAAATACATACATTGTGCTGCTCAGGAGTAAAAGGGGCGGAGTAGAGCTATGTTCCATGGTCTCTTAGTTTCTTCTCCGGACCTGTCCGCCTTATTCTTCTTGGGGGCCTGCGCATCTATAAGATAATAGGCATCATTGTGCAGAGCTCTGCTCACAATGAATGGCCCCTCCCATGGAGGAGTTAACTTGTGCCGGCCTTCTGTTCCTTGCCTTAGCCGGAGCACTAGATCTCCCTCTTGAAATCTCCTTGGATTTACCTTCTGCGCATGATAGCGTCTGAGGTTCTGCTGATATACTGCTGTTCTTGACAGAGTTATTTCTCTTGCTTCCTCTAGCGGATCCACATCATTTTCCCTGGCTTCTTTAGCCTCTTCCTCAGTATATAGCACCACTCTTGGTGCATCATGTATTACATCTATTGGAAGCACAGCTTCTGCTCCATACACCAGGAAAAATGGTGTGTAGCCTGTTGACCTATTCGGAGTTGTCCTTAAACTCCAAAGCACTACCGGCAATTCATCTAGCCAACATCCCGGCGTTTTCTCTAGTGGCTCTATCAGCCGGGGTTTTATGCCGGATAACACTAACCCATTTGACCTCTCTACTTGGCCATTGGCACAAGGGTGAGCGACCGACGCAATGTCCAGCCGGATTCCCACTTCCTCACAAAATCTAGCAAATGGCCCTTGGGCAAAGTTCGACCCATTGTCAGTGATGATGCCATGAGGAACACCATATCTCAAGATTATATCTTTTAAGAATTTCACTGCTGTGTGACCATCACACTTGCTTATGGGCTTCACTTCAATCCACTTGGTGAACTTGTCCACCATGACCAGGATATGGGTCATTTTTCCTCTGGCCGGCTTAAAAGCCCCGACCATGTCCAGGCCCCAAACAGCAAAGGGCCAGGTTATCGGGATAGTCTTCAAGGCAGATGCCGGCTGATGAATCTGGTGGGCATATCTCTGACACCCATTGCATTTCCGGACCAAGTTTTCTATTTCTCGCAGTGCCGTCGGCCAATAAAACCCATGCCGGAATACCTTTGCCACCAATGCTCTGGAAGAAGCGTGGTGACCACACTCCCCCTGATGAATTTCCCGGAGCATCTCCAGACCTTCCGCAGATTCGACACATCTCTGCAATACTCCGGTGACACTTCTCTTGTAAATTTCTCTGTTGATGATGGTATATCCTTTGGATCTTCTAGCAATCCGGCGTGCCTCGGTTTCATCCGCCGGCACTTGACCATCCACCAAGAAATTCATGATAGGACGTGCCCATGAGGGCACTTCCCTGATAGTGAACACTGCCTGATCTATCTCCATCATTTCGACCGACACATAATCGATCTCCATGGGCCGCGAAGTCCCCGGGACTGAGGAATCAGTCCCCGGGTATGCCGGAGCAGTCCCCGGGTATACCAGCACAACCTCTTGGTACATTTTACCCTTGCCCTTAGTTTTGCTCCGGAATACTGTACTCACAGCATATGCCGGCGCAGTCCCCTGGACTGAGGAATCAGTCCCCGGGTTATCTGACGTGGCCCCGGCATCTATCTCCATCGGAACTGCTTCCTCCGGACCTGGCGGGACATAAATGGAAGATGACTCCGGCGAGGGTTTGATCGATGGCTTCCTTAGATGCTCCAACAAAATGCCGGGCGGGATTGAGTCTCTGGAAGATCCCAGCTTGGACAATGCATCGGCTGCATCGTTCTGAGCCCAGAGAACATGCCGGAACTCACAACATTCGAAATAACCGCTCAACTGCTGCACCAGGAAACGGTAGGATCCCATGTTTGCATCATGAGCATCCCACATGCCGGAACATTGCTGGATTACCAAGTCAGAATCACCGAAACACATAATCCGGCGAATTCCTATGTCCTTAGACACCTTCAGGCCATGCACCAGTGCCTCATACTCCGCCACATTATTTGACGCTGCGAAATGAATCTGCAGGACATATCTCAATTGGTCATTTTTCGGCGAACTGAGAACTATGCCGACACCCAATCCATGGATCGTCTTGGACCCATCGAAATGCATCCTCCAATAATTTGCATCTGGCAATGGCGGCTCGTATTGTATCTCGGCCCAGTCAATAAAGAAATCATCCAACACCTGGGACTTGATTGTATCCCTCTTATCATACTGAGGTGTATATGGTGAAAGCTCTATTGCCCACTTTGCTATCCGGCCGCTGGCATCTTTGTTACTTATGATCTCCGAGATAGGGGCCTCGGCCACTACCCGGATTGGATGCTCTTGGAAATAATGCTTGAGCTTCTTGGCCGCCATATAGACACCATAAGTCATCTTCTGATAGTGTGGGTAGTTTTGCTTTGAGGTGGAGAGTACTTCACTCAGATAATATACCGGCCGCTGCACGGTTTTGCCTCCTTCCTCTCGCTCTACTACCACCACAGCACTGACGACTCTATTGGTTGCCGCTATATAGAGCAACATTGGCTCACGGGGCATCGGAGATGCTAGTACCGGCGCTGTTGCCAACATCTGCTTCAATTCCTTGAAAGCTGCATCTGCTTGCGTTGTCCAGACAAATGTGTTGGACTTCTTCATCAGCTGATATAATGGCAGAGCTTTCTCTCCAAGCCGGCTTATGAAACGGCTCAGGGATGCAAGGCACCCAGTGAACTTCTGTACTTCCCTCAAATCTGTCGGCGGCTTCATCCTTTCTATAGCACGAATCTTGCCGGGATTCACCTCGATACCCCGGCTGGAGACAAGGAAGCCGAGCAACTTGCCCGCCGGCACACCAAAGGTACATTTAGCCGGATTCAACTTCATCCGGAACCTCCTCAGGTTCCCAAAGGTTTCCCGGAGATCATCTATGAGAGTCTTGCTCTCCTTGGTTTTTATGACGATATCGTCGACATATACCTGCACATTTTTATCTATCTGATCGTGCAAACATTTTTGCATACACCTTTGGTAAGTTGCGCCGGCATTTCTTAAACCGAACGGCATAGTGAGATAGCAATAAGCCCCGTACGGGGTAATAAAGGATGTCTTTATTTGATCCGGCTCATACAAAGGGATCTGGTGGAAACCAGAATAGGCATCTACAAATGATAGGAGTTCACATCCAGCTGTGGAATCAATCACTTGATCGATCCGAGGCAGTGGGAATGGATCTTTAGGACATGCCTTGTTCAAGTTGGTGTAATCAACACACATCCGCCATACTTTCACTATGGCAGGCTCATCTTTCTTCTTTTCCACCAAAACCGGATTAGACACCCAATCCGGATGAAGCACTTCTTTGATAAAGCCAGAGGCTAAGAGCCTGGCCACTTCGTCCCAAATGGCTTTCCTTCTATCGCCTGCATTCCGCCGGAGCGGCTGCTTCACCGGCTTAGCATCCGGTCTCACATGTAATGCGTGCTCAGCCAGCTCCCTCGGCACACCTTGCAAGTCCTAAGTAGACCATGCAAAGATATCCCGATTCTCACGGAGGAAGCTGATGAGCTAGCTTTCCTATTTGGGATCCAAACTTGCCCCAACGAGGGCATGGCGCTCCGGGAAAGCTTCATCCAGAGGCACCTTTTTGACCTCCTTGCCCACTTGAAAAGAAGCGCTGCCGCCGGGATTCGACATGCCCGGCATAGATTTGTCGGCCACGACCGTCTCAGCAATCTCCACTGCTCGCTTGAGCCTCTTCCTTTCCTCTGCAATGATCAGAGTCTCGGCCAGGTTAGACCCGGCTGTTGCGCATGCCATCGAACGCTTGTAATCACCAACAATGGTTATTGCCCCTCCGGGCCCCGGCATCTTCATCTTTAGGTACGCAATATGCGTAGAGGCCATGAACTTTGCCAATGCCGGCCTCCCCAGCAAAGCATGGTAGGGGCTTTCTAGATCAACTACCTCAAACATGAGGTTCTCCACCCTGCAGTTATCCCGGCTGCCAAACATGACATCCATCCGGATCTTGCCCATCGGCGCACATGAAAGTCCCGGCACAATGCCGTGGAACGTGGTCTTGCTTGGCTCCAGCATATTCTCCTTGATCCCCAGCTTCTGCATCGTATCTCGGTACATGATGTTGATGCTGCTTCCATTGTCAATGAGGACCTTGCTGAACCTCACGTTATTAGCCGGCCCGACGAATGTCGGATCCATCACCAGAGCATACCCGCCGGGGTTTGGCATGATCCTGGGATGATCTGCCCTGTCCCAGCCAATGGCCTGGTCAGACCAATGCATCATCTTCGGAACAGCCGACATAACGGCGTTTACCTCCAAACTCCGCCGGTACAAGCTCTGCTTGTCTATTCTCTCGGTCTCAAAGACCATGTAGCTCTGATCGTGCTCCTTGTACTCATTCCGGCCTGCTCCTGGGCCTCCGGTATTATACTCTGGATTATAGCTCTGGTCTATCTGATTTACGCCGGCATTTCCGGCATTGCTCCGATTTCCGGGATTAACCGGCCTGGGCGGGATTGCAACTGTATTTGCACCTGTCAACGGCGATGGAGCTGCCGGGACAGATGGTCTAGCCGGTCCCCAGGGACCTGCACGACCTGCTAATATGTCGTCCAACCATGAACAGTTTCTCGTCAAATGATTTGCCGGCTTACCCGGCTGGAATGTGTGGAACACACAAGGCTTGTCCATGGCCAGACCCACTGTATACTTCGGCCACTGCTTCTTCTGGCTGGCGCCTCCGCCGGCATTCTTGTTGATCCATACATTCTTCTTCTGGAAGGGCTGCATTTGCTGCTGTGGCTGCTGATTGTCCTCATACCTCGGACGCTGGCTACTGCCGGCGCCCACTTGTTCTTCTTCCACAGCTGCTACCTGTGCTGCCCCATACCGGTAATCCGGCCTTTCATCTCTTCTCTTGTTCCGGTTATCAGAGCGATAGTATTGCCTTGGTCTCCCAGCGCTGTTGGTGTTCCCCTGGGTTTGCCCCTGTCCTTGTGAATCAAGGGTGGGCTGCATTGGATCTCCCAGAGCATAACTGTCGGCAATCTTGATTGTCTCGGCCAATGTGGCCGGCATTTCCCTTTGAAGCTTTTGCCACAACATGGTGTCGTGCCGGCACCCATGAGCGAACCACATGATGGCCTGCTGCTCCACAACTCCTTCGCAGGAATTGCGCAAGGTGCACCACCTGGTCAGATAGTCTCGGTCGGTCTCATTCGCTCCCTGCCGGCAGTTAGCCAGCTGCAGAGGACGATTCGGCCTCTTATATGTGCTGGTGAAGTTTGACACAAACTGTTCTTCGAAATCAACCCAGCCGTTGATACTTCCGGCCGGCAGATTATTCAGCCATATCCTGGCTGGCCCTTCTAGCATTTGCGGTACATATCGTACCGCCCATCTGAGGTTTCCTCCGGCAATGTTCACTGCGGTAGAGTAATCCTCCAACCAATCTTTCGGCTTTGTACTGCCGTTATATGTCCTCGCGCCACGCGCGAGCTGGAAATAGTAAGGTACCGGCTCACCCATAATCCGGGGTCCAAAACACATAGGACCCGGAGCTCCTTGCCTCTCCACCAACTCCGATTGGTGAATCCTGTCCAGCTTGAAGCGCGCATCACTTGCTGCCAAGGACCGAGGTCCCAGCCGAGATGCAATTGGGCCCACAATCACTTTTTCCTGCTGCTGCTCCGGCTGATACTGCTCACTATGCCGGCCTTGCTAATGTTGTTGCTGATATCCCGCCCTGGCAAGGGCGGAATTGCCGTCATCCTCTCGACGTCCCGGATGACCTGCACCTTGCTGCTGCGCTGCACCTCCGGCGCCCTGCTGCTGACTCCGGGCTGCACTGTTACTCCGGCCACCACCGGCCGAGACTGCCCCTTGCCCGGCCGGCACATTCTGGCCAGCACTCTTGCGGCCGACATATTTGTCAGCTTGGCCGGCATTCTTCTGAACTACTGTCTGCTTTCCGGCAATTGCCGGATCATACACTTGGATCTGCTTGTCCCGGCGGCCAGAGGTCACACTTCCGGCACGCCGAGCACTTGGATGCGGGGACGAAGCTTGGCCCCTCGACCTTGCGCCGGCACCTCCTACCGACGCAATGTACTGGGATGCCCCGGCACCTGGGTTTGCCTTCTTAAAGGCCTCCTGCTACTTAGTTGCTTCAGACAAAAGATGGTTAAGCCGGGCTTGCTGCTCATGCAGTGCTTCGCCGGACAAATTAGATAAGTCCTTAGCTACCTCTGCTGCTGCTCTAAGGTTCTTCACTGGTGAGCTATAAATTACCTTAGGCACAGTACTAGTTGCAGTATGACCCTTACCACTAGCACCTTTCTCTAGCTCAGTGTTAAGATCTCTACCTCTAGTTCTAACCTCTTCTATCCGGCTAGGCCGGGTTACCACAGGAGTAAAACCATGAGCTGCTTCATACTCACGGAGTTGCCGGTTAAACCGTTCGCGCTCCTGGTGCATGGCCAGGGCCTCGTCGACGAGGGCCTGGCGAGATCCCTCCAGGACCTCCCTTGTTTGCTCCGGATCATCGCCGGATCGCACCGGCTCGAGAAGCCGATCGATGATGGGAAGAAGCACCTGACCCTTTGCCGGCACAGCAGAAGTGCCAGCCGGGTTCTCGACACGCTCCAACGGAGGACGTGCCGACCTCTTGGCTTTCGGCGGCTCCGGGGGAGTATCTCCTGCTGCTGCTGCATTGCCGGCACCTTCTGCCGGCGGCACTGATGTGCCGGCCATCATCACCTCGGCCGACTCTACTGAGCGAGCGCTACGCCCAGCGTGAGTCAGCCGATGCGACGGAGGATCCGCCGCCACCAGCACCTTTTCCCTGCAAACTCTTTCAGTTCCCACGTACACCTCGTGGGAACCGAAAGACATGATCCGGCCATCCCTGGGGAACGGCCGGCCACCGAGACATCCGGCGTTGTCGCTGACGAAGCTGAGCGAACCTAGCCTCTGGACGAGGCCAGAGACCACGCGCACTCCTGAAGCTGCTATCACAGACCCCGTCCGAATAAACACTCCGCCCAGCATATCGATGTGCCCCACGGTGGGCGCCAAATGTCGTCGTGGTGAAACAACATATGCCATAGGATGGCTTAAATGGGGGCCGAACTAGATGCTGGAGGATTCGGGAGAGGGGAACGAGCTAAAGAGCATGACAGAAAGGAACACAGATCTACCCAGGTTCGGGGCTCTCGTAAGGAGATAACACCCCTACTCCTGCTCTACTTGGTTATATATTTGGATCGATGGAGTACACAACAATGGTGCTTCCAAGCTCTCTGCTAGAGGAGGAAGATGAACTGCTAAGTGTAGGAACACAGAGTGACCAACCCTTTGCTAGGACTCCCTGTGCCACCTTATATAGTGGTGGCCAGGGTTACAACGGTCACAAGAGACCAGCAGACACGAGCTACACTCCAAATAGGACTTGCTGACGAAGGCAGAGACCCTTGACTTCCTCCCTGATTGCTCTCGATGGGACTTCATATCCCTGTACCTTGTACTTCCTGCACTGTGACCTTACCCCTATGAGGTAAGCTCTGTACTTGTGCACAGTGAGGGTAGGTAACCTCCACTGTGCACCCTGCCATCACACTCTGCTACCATGCTTGGATGTTTTCTTCCTTGATTGTAGGGATGTGACACATTAGCTGACTTCTGTATCCCGGATACGACCGCTGGCCATACCCTGGACATATATGCCGGACCAACGACCTATAAAGGTCGGGTAATCCGGCCTCCCTTGCTCCTGCACAACACACCAAATAGTTAGGCCGGCATATCTAAGTATATGCCGGCACACCTATATTAGTATTCCGGCTATACCGGCATATCCGAACACCAGCCGGGATATACACATATGTCGGCCTGGCCGATGCTCTTATATTCCGGCCAGGCCCTTCCTTGATAATCCGGCATAAGTCAACCATAGTCCTTGTATCTTTCTAGTCTCTTGACCCTACCGGGGGTCATTCCCCCGACAGTTTCACTACTATCCGTCCGTATCCGCTCCGTTTTCACCCCTAGCCCTCGAGCATATGAATGTTGTTTTCTCCCTAGTAGCAACAACACATCTACAACCTTAGAGGTTTTTGTCACTCCCCCAGATTAAATAGAGGCATGAACCCACTATCGAGCATAAATACCCCCTCTTGGAGTTACTAGCAACTACTCGGCCAAGATAGCTACTAACAATGGAGAGCATGCAAGATCATAAACAACATAGAGATAACATAAGATATATTTTAGTATAGCAACTCAATCATAACACCAATATTCATCGGATCCCAACAAACCAAACATGTAGAATTACACAACGGTGATCTCAATCATGTAGGGCAGCTCATGAGATCTAAACATGAAGCACATGGTGGAGAGGACAACCATCTAGCTACTGCTATGGACCCATAGTCCAAGGTAGACTACTCACTCATCGCTCCAGAGGCAAGCATGGCGATGAAGAAGACCTCCGGTGGCGATTCCCCTCTCTGGCAGGGTGCCGGGAAGAGCTTCTGGACCCTCCCGATCTCGGGTCGATGACGGTGGTGGATCGCGATGTGTTTCTGGAAAATTGATCGAGTACTTAGGTTTTTCCTATCGGGGGGGTCTTTATAGGCAAAGGGGCATCGTCAGAGATGGACCGAGGAGCCCTCACACATAGGGGGCGCGACCAGGGGCGCCGCGCCGCCCTGGTGTGTGGGGCCCTCGTGGCCCCCCTCTGACTCCTCTTCGGATCTCTAAAAGCTTCCATGAAAAATAAAACTTCAGGAACTTGTTTCGTCCAATTCTGAGAATATTTCCTGTGTAGCTTTTCTAAAACACACAAACAGCAGAAAACAGGGAACTGGCACTATAGCGACTTGTTAATAGGTTAGTTCCAGAAAATGCATAAAAGTGCCACGAAGTGTAACGAAACATTAGTTAAATGGTGTAAAAACAAGCATGGAGCATCAAAAATTATAGATACGTTGGAGACGTATCAAGCATCCCCAAGCTTAACTCCTACTCGTCCTCGAGTAGGTAGGTGATAACAAAAGAATAATTTTTGAGGTGACATGCACCTACACAATCTTAATCATATATGTAAGCATTTGTGAGCTGAGATCATAAGAACTTAAGACATGGGCATGAAAGATATAATCTTGATAATAAAAACTTAGCAACCATGTTATAACATGCAAATGAACACAAACAAAAGATCATGAAAATAAAACAATGAAAGTCAAATGTGTGTTCAAATCATAAGGAAAAACATACAAATGGTTTTCAGCTTGTCCTTCATACAGAGCAAAACATAAATGCATAGGACACCTTCAAGTTTAAGAGGGCGACTAGATACAAATAATTTGAGAACAAGTGAAACCAACAATATGAATCAATCAATGAAAACTTTGGGACAATGCACATTATACTAAGAATGACAACTATGCTCTCTTAATGGTGCATAAAGATAGAAGGTGGTGACTCAACATAAAAGTAAAAGAAAGGCCCTTTGCGGAGGGAAGCAGTGATTGCAAGTTTTATAGACCTTCAAAAATTATGGTACTTACCGGCTTTGAGCTCTCATTGCCCCCATCATAAGCATCTTGAATGGTTAAAGTTAATGCGAGAACAATTATGATGCATATGCTTGACAAATCATAAGTTGAAAACTACGTGCCCCATGAATACGAGTACCCAAACCTCATGCTACTTTACTTAGAGTCCTAAGCAAGGCTCTTGTCATTGTAAGTATATGTGTATCATCGAGAACCGCCAACGGGGTACCTCCGTGCCCGATGACATGGAACAAGCCCACATCAAAATGACAGGATAAGCAGACAATGAACACCTCGACATCTCTTTTATTTGCCATTTGTTTAGCTTTTTATTTTGAGATGCGTCATCGAATGTCCACTATGGGTATGCTGCAAATTTCCACCATGAATTATGCATGGCTTAGATTGGCGGTCCAGGCGTTTCCCTAACACATATACAAACTCCATGATCCCCGCAAGATTTCCAATTTATTTCACACCGCGAGCATCCATAAACAAAAGATCACGATATCAACTCAAATAAGAAGTGCAATGTTGAAAGCTTGCCCCATAACAGCATGGCTGGGCCAGTATCCAACTTACAACTTGCAAGCATAACAACTCAACATAAGAGACCACAATGTCAAATATTTAAGAACAAGAAAAAGTAAAGTGTGCCTTCCGGTTCGTGAGAGCTTTACTGACCAATTTTCGCATAACACTGGTAAGAGTTTAATTTGAAGAGTAGATAAAAGCAAGTCAAATTAACTTGGAATAGCAAATTGCTAATAGGTATGTATGGTGGACACTTTGGAAAACTTGGTTTTTAGGAGTTGGATACACGAGTAGAGCTCATACTCAGTACAAGGCGAGGGCTAGCAAAAGACTGGGAGCGACCAACTAAGAGAGCAATAATGGCCATAATCATGCAAAGCGACAAAGCGACATTAAAAGAAGCAAAAGATGGCATCAAAAGTCAAAAACTAAATGATCATAGAGGCTATTGGCGACTTTGTAAGAGTCTAACATGTGTGAGCATGCACCAAGTCAACCCAAATAAAGCATCAAGGAGAAAACCAAAATAATGCTTCCAAACAATAAAAACAACGCATTATTTTTTTCAAAGGCTCATTAAGCAATCTCAGTTATTTGAGACAAGTCATGCTACAGCAAAACCACTAAGCATACTATCAAAAAGACATTAAGCATGACATGAAAAAGCCTAATTCGCAGTCTACACAAGCTCCTTCTTGTACTACTTTTTTGCATAAAGTTTTTTCTCTTTTCCAACACCATTTGAAAAAATTTATAAACACCTATTTTGATGAAAACCAATAAAGATTAGAGACAAAAATACACCTTGATGAAAAGATATGACAAGGTCTGAATGCAAATCAAGGCAAAAACGAAAACCAAAAGCAGTAGCAGAAAAAGAAGAACACTCAGTTTTTGATAAGAGTGAAAACTAGAGCGTTTTTGGCAAATGAAAAGCAAGGCAATTTTTCCAAAAGAAATTTGTTGGGGTCCAACCATTTATTGCAGCAAACAAAACTAAACTAATAAGGAAAACTAAAACAACTGACGCTCTAAGAAAAACACATAGTGCATGAAGCAATAAAAATATAGTGTCTTGAAAGATGACCTGATCTTTGCCGATGAAGAAGGGGTGCCTCGGGGGCCATCCCCAAGCTTTGACGCTTGTACTTCTTGGATATTTCTTGGGGTGATGCATGGGCATCCCCAAGCTTGAGCTTTTGTCCATTCTTCAACTCATCTCATCATTCTCCAATCCCTACACTTGAAAACTTCCATCATACAAAACTAAACACAAATCTATTAGCAACATTAGTGTAAGCATAACATATAATCAACCTATTTTGCTTTAGGTTTCAACCCAAAACCACCACATATAAAGTATATACTACTGTAGCAACTTCCCCAAAAGTTCCGTGATCAAAAGAACTCAAAAGAAAGCGATAAAGCGGCAAAAACGAATAGTGGTAGAAATCTATCAAAACAGAACAGCTGACAAAGGTCAAATTTTTAAGGGGTTTTCTGTTGCTCAAATCACAAAGTGTTCAACTAATGAAAGTTTGGATATAACCTGGGGCATATGCACAAGAAATCGTAGGTCCAAAAGATATACAGAGAATTTTCACAAATTTTTACGGTGCAGCACCGAAAACAGTTTTAGGACAGCAACATCCCCAAATCTTTACCTCACTCAAATTAGAGGCTTCTCTTGGCACAACAATGAAATAAAAATGATAAGTAGAGGTCATTACAGTAGTAATAACTTCCAAGACTCAAATAAAAGAAAAGGTACTAAAAAGAAAACATTGGCTTATCTCCCAAGAGTGCTTTTCTTTAAGGCCTTTGAGCTAGGCGCAGAAAATTGTGAATCAAGTAATATCAAGTGATGCATTTAGATCCATTGTAGGAACAAAGAAATGAATTCTGTCCCAATGAGGTTTTGAGTACCCCTTGTAGTCACGCCTTGGTACACTACTTTCATCAAAAAGATTTTCAGGACAAATCCAACTAAAATTTGTTTCCAAGGCATCATGAATTCCTACAAGTTTACAAGGTATTGGCATTCTAGAATCTTCATTGGGTGTACTAACAATTTTGACAGGCGAGCCAAGCTTATTAAATTTCTCAAAAACTTTCCTAGCCTCAATTGCAGCATCTCTAAATTCTATGCGCAAAGTTTCTAAGATAAAAGCTTTCTTTTCGGGATCCTCAATTTCATGAAGCTTAAGGAACATGTATTGCATAAAAGGATTAAGGCTAGCAAACCTAGCTTCTAACATGTGAACTAAATAAGCGGAAGCAACTTCATAACTAGGAGCTAGCTCAACCAAAGACTTTTCCTTAACTACTTTATGCATACTAATATGATTAAAGAACTCCTCAATGTTATCTTTCCCAATAATTGAACCACTACCTACTGAGAGGTCCTCCAAAACATACTTAGGGAACAACATGATGAACTAAAAGCAAGTAGATAAAAGCAACTATAAAGTAAACTAATTTTTTTTGTGTTTTTTGATAAAAAATGATGCAAGTAAAAATAAAGTAAAGCAAAACAATAAAACAAAGTAAAGGATGTGCGTGCGAAAAACTCCCCTTGCAGAGGTCTTCCACTTCTTCCCCGGCAACAGCGCCAGAAAAGGGCTTGATGGCTGGCGTGTAATTGATGATGATTATGGCCAAGCAGTTGGGAAACTCCAAGCGGAAAGTATGATGAGCACAGCGGCAAGTCTTTTCCCTCAGTAAGAAACCAAGGTTTGTCGATCAGGAGAAGAGCAGACAAACAACTGAAGGTGATGCTTGATAGCCTAGTGACACTCCAACAAGGGCGCCGTTTCACGATAAAACGAGTTAGCGCATCTTCAGCTAGTAGCAACGTGGAACCTGCACACACACAACCAAGTACTTTGTTCCCAACTTGCGATGAGGTTGTCAATCTCACCGGTTTGCTTGAAACAAAGGGTATGAGCGTATCGAGTGGAAAGTGATAATAGTATGCGAGTAAAGTAAACAGTGCGAGTAAAGTAAACAGGTGATAGCAATATGATGAAAATAGGACCGGGATCCACAGTTCACTAGCGGTGTCTCTCCTTAAGATAAATAACACATGTTGGGTAAACAAATTACAGTTGGGCAATTGATAGAATAAAGATAACGTGATATGTCAAGAAGATTACTATGTGATTTACTCTGGGCATTACAACAAAATACATAGACCGTCATCCAACTACATCTATGACTAATAATCCAATCACGGGGATATCATCCGAACACCCCATGAGTATTAAGTTACGAACAACAGATAATTGCATTAAGCAAAGTGTGTAATGTAAACAAAGCATATGCCCTCGAGCATATGAATGTTGTTTTCTCCCTAGTAGCAATAGCACATCTACAACCTTAGAAGTTTCTGTCACTCCCCCAGATTAAATAGAGGCATGAACCCACTATCGAGCATAAATACCCCATCTTGGAGTTACTAGCAACTACTCGGCCAAGATAGCTACTAACAACGGAGAGCATGCAAGATCATAAACAACATAGAGATAACATAAGATATATTTCAGTATAGCAACTCAATCATAACACCAATATTCATCGGATCCCATCAAACCAAACATGTAGAATTACACAACGGTGATCTCAATCATGTAGGGCAGCTCATGAGATCTAAACATGAAGCACATGGTGGAGAGGATAACCATCTAGCTACTGCTATGGACCCATAGTCCAAGGTAGACTACTCACTCATCGCTCCGGAGGCAAGCATGGCGATGAAGAAGACCTCCGGTGGTGATTTCCCTCTCCGGCAGGGTGCCGGGAAGAGCTTCTGGACCCTCCCGATCTCGGGTCGACGACGGCGGATCGCGATGTGTTTCTGGAAAATTGATCGGGTACTTAGGTTTTTCCCGTCGGGGGGTCTTTATAGGCGAAGGGGCATCGTCAGAGGTGGACCGAGGAGCTCTCACACATAGGGGCGTGGCCAGGGGCTGGGCCGCGCCGCCCTGGTGTGTGGGGCCCTCATGGCCCCCCTCCGACTCCTCTTCGGATCTCTGGAAGCTTCCGGAAGAAATAAGACTTCAGGAACTTGTTTCGTCTAATTCTGAGAATATTTCCTGTGTAGCTTTTCTGAAACACAAAAATAGCAGAAAACAGGGAACTAGCACTGTGGCGACTTGTTAATAGGTTAGTTTCGGAAAATTCATAAAAGTGCCACGAAGTGTAACGAAACATTAGGCAAATGATGTAAAAACAAGCATGTAGCATCAAAAATTATAGATACGTTGGAGACGTATCAGTACCCCCGGAGGGTTATATGCATAGTGCATGAGCAAAATTTGAATTCTCAAAACAAAAGTATGAATTAATGCCCTTCCCCACCAAATTTGTCTCAAGTTTGAATTCAACCAAATAATCTATCTGACAATGGGACCATATGTCAGCGACTCGGTGGCAGAGTACAACAAGTGAGGAACCGTGTCCTGGATATAGCGGAGATAAGGTTCAAACTAACCCGCAAGAAAAATAGGTCAAAACTTAAATTTGGATGCGCGCCAAAGAATCCCGCACGTCCAACTCAAATCTCCCGCCCCCAATTTTCAGCAGTACAAAATTCCTGTTATAAAATGTGCCCGATAAACTGTCTTGATTTTGATAATCTTGAGTTGTTATGTAATAGTTAGGTTAATTATATCCATCTTCCTGAAAGCTTGCGTCATCATGATATAGACCCCATGACCTAGTCTAAACGGGACGACCTTGTTAGCTTATTTGGCTTATGGGCCAGGGCCATCCTATTTTGGGCTTTATGGCCCGACGTGCCAGCACATTATGGAAGCCCATCAATATTTATGGGCTTCACTAGGCTGAACCGGTATGTTTAATGAGCTTACTTAAACCGACCTGCTAACATTAATGGGCCAGCACCAGGCTTTTGAATGTTGGGTACCAAACTTTATAGGTTAATAATGGGCCAGCCCGCTACACAGCATGTGCTAACCTGCCAACAGAATGTACGGCCTAGTAAGATATATGGGCCGACCTGCTAACTAGTACGGACCGACCCAATAACTTGAATGGGCCGACCTGCTAACTTTAACGGGCCGGTCTAATAAGATGTATGTTCCGGCCTGCTAACGTTGACGGGCCAGCCTAGCCAGATGTATGGGCCGACCTGGTAAGATGCATGGGCCGATTTGCTAACCATAGCGGGTGAGCCTGCTAAACCTGGCGGGCTGGCCTACTAACAAGAATGGGCCAACCTCTTAAATATGGCGGGACAACCTGCTAACTAGAATAGGCCAGCCTGCTAAACATGGCGAGCCGGCCTGCTAACTAGAATGGGTCAGCCTGCTAAACATGATAGGCCGGCCTGCTAACTAGAATGGGACAGCCTGATAAACTTAGTTGGCCGGCCCGCAAAAAATTTAGTAGGCTTTGAGTGAGCCTATCATCTGCCACAGATTTTTGACCATGGTTGAAAACATGACGGTGTAACCGGCCAGTAAACGCTGGTTGCCACATGTCAGTTCGAATGACATACACATTTTGATGGCCGTGTGGATCCCATCTACAACGGTACAAATTTTCGTGGTAGAAGACACTCTTATACCACGGATGTCAAAAAACCGTGGCAAAAAGATCCATAACGGTCGATAGACCACGCTAGGCAAATCATGGTTAAAGAGTCATTAACCATGAAAAATGACCATTTTATCACAATTTTTGATCGTGGAAGATGGATGTTTTTCTTCTAGTGAAAAAAGCACCCATCGCTCTCTCTCCTTCATCTCTATCGTCAGATCCCGAGCTCCGGCCAAGATCTCGAGCTCCGGCCGCCGCCGCCCTGAGCTCCCTGCCGGCGGCTCCCGTCGTCCCTCGCACTCCGCGTCCTCGCCGCCACCCCACCTCTCCCAACCTCTAGAGCGAGACGATCTGGTTCTCCCCGTGCGCTGTGCACCGCCGCTCACCTCTCCAATGAGCTTGCCCGCCTCGTGCTCCAGCTCTAGGATGGCCGACGGAGGCCGTAGGAGGACTTGTGCCGGCACCGCCATGTTCTTCTCCGCTCGGCCCCGTGCTCCAACTCAAGAATGGCGCTACACCTTTCTTCTTCGCTCGACTGTGCCTGGCTGGTGCGTTGCCGTGCGTGCTCGTGTTGTCCTTCTGTGCGTGCTCGCGTTGCATCACTTGCTAGCTGAATCGTGAGAGCCACAGGAAACACCCCACACCTAAATGGACGGTCGCTATTTTTATGTCCACCGACCCAAATAAATCGAATTGGACAGACTGAGACCAAAAAAATGGATCGCACCGAGATGCCCTAAGAGCATCTCCAATAGTGGTTGCATATTTCGGCGCTGCAAACGGCGCAGCGACCGCGCTGTATAGCTAAAATGAGTGTGGCGATGAATTTTCCTCCACCGGAGGCGCCAAATTGTAGCACGAGCGCAGAGGCTGAAAATGCTCCTCCACCGGGACCTCCAAAATGCAGCGCCAGAACATATTAGATAATTTTTTTAACATTGCAAAATAGCTAGAAATTACATCGCCAGCGCCAGAACATAATAGATAAACTAAAACTACACTACTCCTCGTCGAAGGAGTCCCAGAAACTAGACGACATGGTCGTCGACGACACCGGAGAGGTCGTCCAGTCGAAGGAAGAGGACGACGACACGACGATCGTCGATGGGCCGACGCCGTTTTTCTTCTCCTCCTTCTTCCTTGCCGCCTTCCTCGCGGCCTTCTCCTCCCTCTCCTTCTTCCTCGCCGCCTTCTTCGTGCGGTGCTTCTCGCGGTCGGCCTTCTTCACCGCCTTAACCGCCGCCTTCTCCTCGGCCATCTCGGCGTAGAACGCCTCCATCGCGGCGATGTCCTCTGGGAACTACTCACGCCACTCGAGGCGGAGGCGCTCGTCGCACTCCGCGATGATGAGGCGCTGCTCGACCTCCCGCTGGCGCTGGCGCTGCTCGCGCGTGACGGCCGGAGGCGGCGGTGCGAGCATCTCTGCCTGCGCGCGCGTCGTCATGTCATCGAAATTCATCGACCGACGCGAGCGGCCGAGGCGCCAGGCGACCGCGTCGTACGTGCGCGCCGCCTCGTGCACTGTCTCGAACGTGCCGAGGCCGATGCGCTTGTCATCGGAGCGGATCTCCACGTAGAAAGTTCTGTTGGGGCGCGCTCGGACGCCGCGGTAGCCGGAGCTCGAGCGGCGGCGGTGCGGCATCTCGTCGGCGGGAGAGGTGGCGCGTCGCGAGGTGGGCGGCAGCGGCGCGAGGTGGGTGGTGCGGAGGAGAGCGAGCGACACGCGGTGGCGCGGGAGTGAAGTTTCCGTGGCGATTGGTTCGCGCAGCGCGTGGAGTTATATAGTGCGCGCGGCAGCCGGAGCGCCAACTTTGCCACGCAGGATGGCGTAAGCGCGCGTGGGGCAAAAGTTTTCGACGCCACGCTGTTTTTCCGCGCCCGCTGGAGGAGCGCGCGGGCTCTCCCACGTGGCAAACCGGCGGTTAATTTGCCGCGCGGGAGTTTTGGCGCGTCTGTTGGAGATGCTCTAAGAGCATCTCCAGCCGTTTGAGGCCCCCGGGCCAAAATCCGGCGATATTTTCGCCCGGATTGGATGTAAAACGGGCGTGGATGGGAGATTTTTTCCAGTCGTCACCCCGGCGTTAGCGGATATAGTTTCAAAATAGCGTCTTCCCGCCCGCTACACAAAAGCATCGCACAAAGTTCGACGATCGGATCAGCCACAATTCGGCGATCGAAACATAAAACTAGACTAGACTATAACAGGCTCGTCGGCGGTGCCTTCCTGCGCTGCCTCCGCCTCAGGCGGCGTAGTTTCGTCCGCCAGAGTGGACGTCATCGAAGGGGAGGACGATGCAGTCGACGGAGGGTGGATGATGGCTTGGCGATGAGCGTCGTACCAAGCCCTTGTCTCCTCGTCCATCGCAGTGTTGTTGCCGCCGATCAGAAACACCAGGTTGGTGTTCCTCTTCTTCGCCGCGGATGTTGTCTGGAGCAAGGTGATCCGGGTGCCCTGGTTGGCGAGCATCTGCTTCCAGCACACGTCGTACTTGGTGTCTCTCCCGGCGTTGTGCGCCCTCGCGTCGGCCCAGCATTTCTCAAAAGACGCATGCAATCTGTCGGCTGGAGCCCCCGACTTCTTCATTTCTTTCAGCTTCTTTTGGCCGAACTCGGGGCAGCCCGCCAATGCGGCAGCGTCGGGGTTGTACTGCTCGTCCTTGTTCTTGGAGAGGGTCCGGCGTACTTCTGCCCACTTCTCGCAGTCCTCGATGCGGGCGAAGACGTTGAGGTACTTAAACTGCTGGCCGTCGGAGTCGTCGCCGTACATGTCGAACGCCCGCCGCATCTGCACAGAGAAGCCGGCGTCATCACAACTCGGCGATCCAATGTCGACGGAGAAAGCGAGTAAGCATACCTTGGTCTCGAAGTCGGCGCCGCTAATCGGACGATCGGCGATCTCCTCTTGTATGCCGTGCCACTTGTTGCACGCCGCCTGCATGATCCCCCAATGCGTGGCCATGGCCTTCTCGCCGCGGACCATCACCGTCTTGTTGAAGTAGGGATCGACGAGTTTGCGCTCGTCGAACGCCGTCTTGACCCGCTGCCAATATGTGTCAAAGTTTTGATTGGCGCCCGTGATGCCGTTCATGGAAACGGTCTTCCAAGCTTCGGCGAGGCACTCCTCTTCTTTGCCCGTCCATTTGACCCGCGGCTCGGTCGGTGGCGAGGTCTTCTTCCTTTTCTTCCGCCCCTTCGCCGTCGATGTCAGCTCAGGCGCGTCGTCCTCCTCGTCGACCTGGACGTGCTCCTCTTCTTCTTCGTCGACGTCTTGCGTGGCATCTCCGAGCCCGTCGTCGCTACCCCGCGACGCGCGCCGCGACGGCTTCCGTCGCCCTTGCCTCCTCTTATGTGAAGAAACACGGGTTCGCCGCGGCGGCCATGGAGCCCGACGTGATCATGTTGTGCATCACACCGTCGTTCGGCGGCGGCATCCCGTAGGAGAGCGGCCCTCGGCGCAGGGCAGGCGAGATGCCCTCGTGCATCGCGGCATCGTACTTCGACGGCGACGGGGTGAACCTCGACATGGCGGGGACGTAGGTCTCGTGGAACATGGGCGACGCCGCCGCCGGCGAATAGGTGGAAGGTGAGCCGATCGTACCTTGGATTGGCCATGAACCGGTGGGGAATTGGCCGACGCGCGGCTGTCCCATGGCCATGGAGACCAGCCTCGCCTGCTCGTCCGCCGCCGTCGCCGCCCTCTTCGCCGCGAGCTTCTTCTCCCTCTCCGCCCTACCGCGAGTTTTGGTTCCCGGCGCGCCACGTTCGCCGCCCACGCCGCGTTTGTCATGCTCGGTGGCCTCTCTTTGGGGGCCCACGGCTTCCTCGCCTTCGGCGCGCCGTCGTCGGCGATCCTCTTCGGCGGCATGGTGGTGGAAGAGAAGAGGAGGAGCTGCAACTGTGGGGGATTTTGGCGGGGAAAATGGGTATATGCGACACATTTTGGAGGGAAACGAAATTAATGGCGGGGAACTACCCTTTCTCTCGCCGACACCGCGGGCCCGCTCGCCGTTTCGCGCGTTTTCGTTTCGTCTGGAGTCCCCGAGCGCGCCTCGGAAAGCCGGGGATGGCCTGGACTCACCGGATGGATGAAAGCCCAAATCCGAGCGAAAACGAGGAACCGAGGGCGCGGCTGGACCGAATATCACCGTCCGGACGTAAAAAAGGGCGTGCGGGGGCCGAGTCGGGGACGGCTGGAGATGCTCTAATGATTGGAACGATACAACAGAGTGGTGGCCCCAACCAAGTTGATCAAAGAACTAGCGCAACGAAAGGGGATTACCCGGCGTGAGGTTAGGTTAGGCAATTCCTTACTGATCCCCTGGCCCGCACCTGCAGTCTGCAGCAGCACCGCCCCCCCACCCCCCACCGCAGCCATGCCGACGGCG
The DNA here is from genome assembly GCA_007115705.1 of Dactylis glomerata. Lineage (NCBI taxonomy): Eukaryota > Viridiplantae > Streptophyta > Magnoliopsida > Poales > Poaceae > Dactylis > Dactylis glomerata. Next base: position 933,688 of record QXEO01000796.1, on the reverse strand, counting down.
ACCAGGCGATCCCTGCTGCCTCCGCAGGCGCCATCATCGGAGCATTCGCGGAGAAAAAGGAAGAGGAGGAGGGGGAGGAGATCCATCAAAGCAGGGGAGGAAACCTCGGTCGAGGCCACCGGTACGAGGATCAGCGAGGATGAGGCGAAGGAGACGACGACGACGAAGAGGGAGGATGAGGAGGTGGTCTCCTCTGCGCCCAGGTCTCCAATCTACGACGATCCGGACCCTTCATCGGAGTTAATCAAGGCCTGGGAGCGCGCACAACGCAACGCCGACATAGAAAAGGGTAACTTTTTAACTGCTTCGCCTCCTCTGTCTCGATTCCTCCGCATATTGGAGATCTATCGATCCATCTTCTTCATCTTTTTTTTTTGACCGTGCATCTTCTTCATCTTGCAGACCGCCATGAGGACTTGGTCACGATCGAATACTGCAGACCTTCGCACATGTTCTTCAATCCGGAGCTTCTCCCTGTCGCAGAACCTGCAACACAGGCAGTGCTTTCGGCTGCCAGATTTGTTGTTGGGCTTTCTTCCTCCTTTGGTATGTAACATAGTACCTGTCTAATTAGGGTCCATCCGATACTGTATAATCATTCCGATTGTGAATCTGCATGCAGGTCAGCAGGTAAGAAAAAGGTGCTCTGGATTCTGGATTGACTGGAACGAGGAGAACAAAACCGGAATTGCTTTGACAACCGCACATCTAATTAGCTCAAAGGGGTGTTCTGTTGAACAAAAGGGAGATGGAGTTGAAGGCGGGTATGCTCCCAATGGCGAGGTGAAATATTATCCTCATGCCAAGGTAAGTTCATTTGGAAGGTTAGGGGCAATAACACTTCCTGTTCAACTGATTAATTGGCATGACTTCTTCCTGTTGACCTGTATCCTTTGGGTGCAGTATCAGTTTAATTGTTTAGTTGGTTCCGTGATAAATTAAATTATTGTTATCTCGAATAACTCCCTAGCTCTATCTATGGTGTAAATTAGATTGGTTCTGTTGGATTTTTCTAGATAAACTTGCTGTTGGAAACACAATGGTCTATATATGATTTTGTCTAAAGATTTGTTTTGTGCGCAGCTAGCCAGCTCTCTAAATAATGTAATTTCTTATTTCTTGCAATCAACATTTCAGGTTTCTGTTCATTTGCCAGATGGATCCGCTACAGTGGGTCACCTGATCTACTACCAAGAGCACTATGATCTTGCTTTTTTTAGAGTTAGCTTGGATCAATTGGTTCAGAAACCATCTTTTAATGATGGAGTAAAATCGGCTCAACTCGTCTTCTGGCTCGGAAGAGATGCCAATTCCAATCTAACAATGACCCATCTTAGGCCGGGATATAAGAATCCAACCACATATCAACAACCTCATTACATGTTCTATCCCGGTAAACAACATATTATTAAGGTAAAAGTATATTCTGTTGAGGAGATTGTATTATATTTTTCTAGTTTGAGTTGTTTTAATGTGATGTTGTATTGTGCAAACCGTTGCATTTTTCTATATGAAAAAATTGTAATATTTTTGTCAATACATGTAGTATGACAACGGGGGGCCGATCATTGACTTGGATGCAAAGGTCGTGGGAATGATCAGCAGTCATAGGAGTGGGTATTTTATACCTTCTTCTGTTTTGCTCAAGTGCTTGGATTTGTGGAAGGAATTAGAGTAAGTTCTATGCAAGTGTTGCTAATCTAATGCTTTCTTCAATGCTGTTTTTTCCTTGTTGTCAGGGCTTGAAGTTAACAGTATCATCGTAGCACCATAGTTAGGCCCATGTGTCCTATATCTCTTGTATATGTTGATCTGGTTAGCAATAGATGATTTGGTCATGTTTTTCATGATACAAAGACAAAACTATATGATTTATCTTGTCAAAAGATGTAACCTAGAAAAAGTAACTGTGATGGCATTCACATTTCTCATGCATGACTGATACATTTCCACAATATTCATGTAATCTGGAAATTTGATATTGTTAGTTTCAGAATTGTGGTTGCATTGTACTTTGTGTTTTAATATGTTCACTCTCTGACCTCCTGACCTCTTGCAATTTGAAGATGACAAGTTATGTTCAGATGTTTTGGCAATGCGATCGTTGTCAACATGTCATTGTTTTATATATAATGACTATGTTTGAATAAATTAGTGTAGTTTTTTTGGCAAAATGATTCACGATATGAATTTTACAGGGGAAAGGAGTGATGATCACTTAATTATGATTTTTTTCAATGTTATGTTAATAGCAAATGTCTAAAAATAAAATTCAGTAGATAAATGCTTTCGCTTTTAACTGCAATGGAACTTGTTCATGAGCAAATGTTTCGTGTTAATATGTTGGTCTACTACTGGCTAATTGCTCCTGCATACTTAATTTGTCCAAATGGGCTAAATGCTTATCTCTTATGGTATAGGTGCATCCCTCGCCCCCAACTTGGATTGGCGTTTTCAGGTATCAAGCTTTTAGATCTTGTTCAAGCGGAGAAGATATGGCGCAAGTATAAGATTGATGATGGTCTTATTGTTAACAAGGTATTATAATGTTAGTGGCTTCTTATGTGTAGAGTCACTGTTAGATTTCCTGAAGGTGCTTCTCTTCCCATGCATATAATTGCCAATTGAAACTTAGGTGTTAAAAGGATCACAAGCGGAGGAAGTTGGAATCCGAAGAGGTGATATTATTGAATGTTTTAATGGAGAGCGCATTTCCACTACAGTTCAGGTAGGTGTACTTATAGATTTATTGGAAAAAAAGCATTGCGCTCTCCTTAAACTATTGGCAAGCAACACTTTAGATCCTTCCAGAAAAATCAAGTATTTTAGAAGGTGTTTTATTGTCCGAGTGTGAAGTGTCTATCATGCTACTTTTGATTAAGCCCATAGTTGAATGGAAATCATGGTTACTGAAGAGGAATATTTAATATTTTTAAGAGGGGTGCTATATATGTTTCTTGTGTGGTTATGTTAGTAGTTTTTTTTTTTAAGTTCTGGTGTTCCTTCATGTACAAAAACCAGGTTTTTAATTGTTGTATACATATTTGGATATCATATATGCTACATTCTTTTGTATCTTGCATTACTTCAAGTTTCAACCTTGTTTTTGTTTTTATCCAACATCTTGTTCGGTGCTGTTGATTACAGAAATAAGCCCCAACATACTAAAATTTATGAGATGTAGATTTGATGTACTTTATGTGCCTCCTTCTGTGAATATTAGTATAAAACTACGGGAGAGGAAGAAAATCCAGCTTCTAAGATAGATCTAGAAGGCTCGGGGAATGTATGGGTTTGAGTATACATATCACTGGCAAAGAGCGTTTTCCTAAAACTACTGGAGGGTTTAATGTCCTCAACGATTCTGGTGTTGCAGTGCAGATTAATATCTAAGAACTAAGATGGCATAATTTTGTTAGATAGATGGTCTACCTGAAATCCTAACTGTATCTGAAAATTAGTTCTGCGTTACTATTAATAAGGGAACTTACATTTCAAGACAAACTTTGATTGAAAGAGTTGATGAACAATATCTCGATTACATAGTACATAATTGATATTATTAGATTCTTACTGAAAAACACTCTAATGATACCAATTCTATATCTGTTATTCCTTATATACATGGATTAATTCTTGGTCAAAACAAATCTTGAAAAGGGTGTGTGCCTTATTCACTGGAATGCAGAGAGTATGCTGGTTGCAGATTTTTTAATGTGCAAAATTGCATAGTTGACTAATGCCCATCCAGGCACCATGTGGGGCCTCAAGTCCTCAGCTATCATATTATTTTATGGTCCTCACTTGTGTAGTCGTTTCTGCTATTATCAGCTGGAGAACTTGTTGTTGAGCCTATGCAAATCAGCTGGAAATGGATGTGATTCCAAAATTCATGTTTCAGTAAGTCTACTTGTGTGTTTTAGTTGTCATTAGTTCACTCGATCTGTGCTGTTAATTCCATTGTGGGAAGTATTTTGATTATATGTAATGCTGGCTTCGTAGGTTCAGGTGTTTCATGTACGCAAGCTTCGCCGGAAGATACGAGAGTTCATTGTAGGTGTATCTGAACATCTGGAAATTATTGAAAGAGGTACATACACATCTCCATCCTTACTATTCTAAGCACTAGCTTAGAAGCGTGCCCTACATTGTGTAGGAGCGTGTATGAAACAAGCTTGCATGTGTACATATTTTCCTCAATTTGCATGGATATGGAACATATACTAACCTGAACAAAGGTTTGTTTTTATAGCTTATAAACCTGTCACTCTTGAAGAAGGGACTTCTACTGCCTCGGTGTCAACCTGACCAAGTTTATCGATGTGAACTATGTGTGATAGATGATGTCTTAAGTTGTAAGCACACGCTACTTTTGTAATGTAAGGGTGAGCATATCAACGAAGAAGCAACTGTTACTTTAAAACAGGCACAACGTGGCAGATCAATCTTCTGAGGACACGGTGCTCGATAGCTGAGTCGTCGTGCCTTCGAGTTTGTCCACTGGCCTTGAGACCGATCTCTTTAGCTCACCTATGACCGATCTGATGTAAATTGCATGCGTTGACATATCAAGTAGGAATTGATGAATTTCGCGTTTCCAATTCTTTGGGGGTAGCGTCTTTAAAACGTCCTACTACTGAGTGCATTGCTGTGTCTGTTTCCCTGTGGCTCACACTCTTATTTTGGTTTTACTAATTGTTAGTTCTCTGACATCTTGGCGCCTAAAATTTGTACACCCTTTCAATTAAAACTCTAGCATATAGATGAACATGTGAATGCATTCTTAGAGCATCTCCAAACATATGCCCTAAAACCCCTTAAAAAACATATGCCCTCGTCGCATGGGAGGAGAGAAGGCAGTGCTGCAGCTCGGAGACAGATTTGAGGAGGAGCACCTACAAAAGCTTTGTTGAGATCACTAAAAAGAGTGGACTCACTAGCTGCAGGATTGCCAAGAGCATAATCGCAAAATTAAAATTAGTATACCCCAGCCATTATCGACGGAGTATCCGAGTATGCAGGCTTCCATTGATGCTAACAGATAGATTCACATGCATCAAGTACAGTACCTTTCCAGCAAAAAAACAAATGAGGAAACTGGCCCTTCACTAAGAAACTGATTTTTCACAGCACAATTATGTAACAACCTAAATGTTGTGTTAATTAACAACCTATAATCAGTTCAATATTCGAACAATAGAGGATGAGCATTTGGTTTTTCACCTAGTTTTTTCACTCTAAGAATTTTCTACTACCCTCTTTTTGTGAAGAAAAATGAATATTTGGGTGTCAAACATCACTTCCATAAACATGATAATTTCTAATTTAGTGCTAGCTCTCAGCCAACAATAATGCACCAATTCTAATGGAATGGATCCAACATTAAAACGGGCAATCAGAAACATTTGCCCGTTTCAAAAAAAATAAGACTGTGTGCATCATTTTGATGCAGAGGCTGGGGAGCTTTGCTCTCATTTCAAAAAAAAAATCAGAAACAGTTCCGTATCTATATATTTCTTCCCTTTCTATAGTTAACCATGTGATAACATGGGAGTTTTTGTACCTAAAAGTTCGGTAACTTCATCTTGAGGAACTGTTCCGTTGTATTGCCCATTCAATTTTGCCTATACAGGACATAGGAGAAATGTTCACAATTGTAGTATGAACATATACAAAAGGAAAAGTTCATTACAACACGATGCCTCTTAAAAGGGCATCTAGCTGTGGATGGACCATCTTGGAGTGCAGTGGCGCTATCCATCAGGGCACGCGTTCGAATCCCGGACGCCGCAGCCTTCACACCCTTCTTCATAATAAAAAACCGCAGGGCTCCTCCCCTGTGATCTTGTTTTAAAAGAGCATCTAGCTCATTTGCGAATAGATGCATACATAAAAGAACAGTTTACCACGAGTTGAGAATAATTCTTTTGGCAAGACACTCACGGAAAATTAGAGCCATATGATCCGGTGGCAAGTTTCACATCAAGGATGAAATCCTCTTGTCCGCGATTTGGCCGAAACATCCTCTCGATCCACCCTTCTACCACCAAAAGCGCGAAAGTTTGCAAGGAAGAAACGATTAGTTTACGAGACACATGAGAAGTCTAAAATCCCAGAATCTAACACAAAATATTTTCTAATAGACATGGAAGAATAAAATAATCAAAAGACTCGAATTATCACAAAATTGTCAACTTCTAGATCCTTGGTATCCTCTCTTGGTCAATTTTTATTTGCCAAAATGCTTTTATAGTAACTAAACACAAATAGGTCTTGATACAAAGGATCCTTGATAACTTCTGTGGAAAGTGGACATCAATTTTCTGGGCTTGGGAAGAGAGCAAACTGTAAAACCTTTTGGCTACGGTGAAATAAGCATTTTCAATGGGCTCCCTTGAACTGGCTGGATATTCTATACCCCCATGGATGAAAATACAATGTAGAAATCTCTATGTTTCTAATATGTTGTACAATCTAGTATACCTCAAAAGCATATTTTATTTTATTTTTAAAAATAAGAAAATTATTGTTTCTTCACATTTCCAGCGAGAATCATAGTGACCACTAAAATAAAAAGAGAATGTGCCATGATACAGAATATGAAGAAATAATCTTTTAATTAGCAAAGACCATCCACCACAAAAATTTAATGTACAAGTACAGGTACATGTATATGTTCAGTACAGTCAAAGTGGAGGGTTTGAAAATCTGCATCTGGAACATGCTATGAAGATGGAATCCAATCACTTAATTACTAATAACAGGAGGTAAATTTTGGGGCAATTAATAATGTATCAGGATAGTAGCACACGCTACATTCATTGGTATCACAAGCAATATGGTGGTACTACTGCTCCAAAATCACCATTGTTTGTATGGGACTTAAGAACTTACAGAAGATGGAAGAAGGAACTGAGCCAATCCTTCATGTACAGTACAGTTCATATGTAAACGATTGAAAACAAAACCTGGGACAGCTCGGTAACCCAAAACAATAAAATAGTGACCTTTTATGGTTGGGTATACAACATAACACGCATGGAGATTATAATCTGCATTCTGCACTACAGTTTGTGCCATCTACACCACACAAACTTAAGAGCTTAGAGACTGCTTCTCATGACTACATTACACATACCTTAGAACAAAACTAGAATAGCATTTTGCAGCTTTGAATGCGGAGGGACAAAGCTCGCCATGGAGGTTGTTGGTTTAGTGTGGGTCTGAGGCATGGAGAGCCCTATGCTGATTGAGACTGAAAGTTCCCCCGTTGCCGCAGCTCCCACTTCATGAAGAATCTCAATGCCAGTTTAAAGTCCCTCGCCACCATACTGCTGGACTCCAGCTCAATGTGACGATGACAGAACAAAGGTCACTTTGAACAAAATTTCCGTCCTGCATGCTTCCACTTGAATAGGAATAGAGCAATCCAGTGCATCCCAAATCGATCTCTCTGCCACGACTACACCGAGGAGGTGTCCGATCGTACGGTGGCGCCACCAGATATGGAGCGAGATGTTTGTTGAGAGATGGGGGGACAGGCCAGATAAAAGTGAGGGCTAGGTTGGAGCATGCCATAGACGGCATCGGCTCAGACCCTCCATACCACGGATGGAGGTCTGGGAGCAACACGGTCAGCGTGTGAATGAAGAGGTGGCCAATTTGATTTAATCACAGAAGCACATCAACTGTAGAGCTGTCTTGGCGATGCAAACAAAACAAAGAGGATAAGCACATAGCCACATACTACTTAGATTAGAAAGCCCGGCTTGATTTCTTTTCCCCAGAGATCACCTCCCGAACAACCAGCGAGAATAGCCCTTGCTTGTCCAAATGCTCCCTAATGAACTTCTCATCAATGGAGAAGTTTCTACTTTTATCTAATCTCCTCACAAGCTTCCTCAACCCCCTTGGTCTTGCATACAACATAGACCAGGCCCACAAATGTTGCAGCATTCTGCAAATGCCCAGCGTTGAACATCTTCACACAGAAACCAACCGCATCATTAAGGCATGCCGCCCTTGCAAAGGCCCCCCTATAATCAACCAGTAGCTAAAGGCATTTGGAATGACCCCATTTCCTTTATCTTCTTGAACCTCATAGCATCCTCAAGACCTCAAACGTTTATGATTGGCAGAATGCGTCGAGAACAGCAGTGTAGATGGCGCCTTTCGCGCACATCAGACCGAACAGCTTCATAGCCTCCTGCACCAGTCCGTTCTTGCAGAGTCCATCGAGCATGGCAGCGGAATAAAACATCAGCCCCGTCTCTTTCATCTTCCGGAAGATCTCGTCCACGTCTTCTGACTGCGGCTGCTGCCCCTGTTCGTGCTCAGGCTGCTACCCCTCGATGTTGTTTACCACGGATGCGGCAGAGGCCCTTGTCTCCCAGCTTAAGCTTTTCTACATGAGTGCCTCTCCGATTACTTTTGCTCCCTTCCGGACGCTGCTGCTGTTGCTGTTGCTTCAGAGCGGCGCGTCTGAGGATGTCAGTTGGGGAGGTGCCGGCAACAGAGGAATCGGGGGCCCCCTGCGTTTCTTGCCGGCGGGGCCAAGGGCTTGTTGTCCCAGTCCAACCCCAAAGTTGAGAGTGTGAAGGAAGGCCCCATCCTCCTCATCCCTCGCCTCGCGGATCACCCAGCGGTGCAAGTCACCGGTGGAGTATGACCCCATGATCCTGGGTCGTCCAGCAGGAGGGGGCGGCGGAGGTCTTCGATCTCGCCGGAATCTGCAGACTCATCTCACCCTCCCTTGTCTCTGTTTCGTGGCGGCGGAGGAACGGGTTAGGGCAAATGGAGAACAGAGAGTGAAAAGAGCCCAGCCTTTTTCGTTATTTTTTACCACATGCAGAACCAATGCCTCAGATTGACTTCAGCTAATATCTGATGGCCCTGAACATAAGCGCTGTGGGAGTGGCTTCTACCGTGCAGGTAGCTCTCCCGGCTTACAGCTTTAGTTAATTCTTGTAAGCAAATAACTGGTTGTGATCCTCCCTCCATGGTGAGCTTCTTGGAATCAACTGTCTTGGACACCTTCTCCATGAACTCAATCATCTCCTCACTTCTCTCAACCTGCTCTACAAGCTTAGCCATCTAGACATTCTCCTCATAGGAAAGTTCAGCAGGCTGCGACATCTTCACTGAAGTTTATAATAGTCACAGATGGTCAAATCTGGAGTATCTGCGAGAAATTTCAGTTAGCTAAATGTTAGATACTTAGTTATCATCTCACTTGACCACCACACGCAAGCATGAATCTATCCATTAATACCTGAGTACAGTAACAGTAAAGCAATAGATACACTACTCATCGTGAAAATTTAGTCACAAAATTTCATATTCTCAGTTCAAATCTTTTAAACCCAGAAGTTTAGAGAAGAATATTGTCGAACAGAAATAAATAAATTAACACCACGCTATCTGTTACCCCTACTCCCTAAGAAATCTGAAGCTTTTGTCATCCCAAGTTTATGAATATGTAAATATCTCTTCATAACGAAGAAAAGAAAGAATTTACTGATATATCATATTTCAAGTTTGCAAACAAGACAATTCCTACAGAAAGAAATCACAGAACTTATGATGGCATCGATGTAACTAAATTAAAATGAAGATATAAAAACATAAAACAACTAGCACATAATAAATAGGGAAAATTAGATATCAAGATGTGACGAAGATTAAACTACGTGTAACAGCAGTATTCAATACCTCAGGTCATTCTTCTTATCAACCACCCCCACATTGTTTGGAATATGAAGAAAATAGGATGCGACGCCTTAAAATTTGACTTGGTCCCATAATAGATTCCTTACGCCAAGTGCAAACTTTGATGTTTATCTTGATTTTCTACTTCGTTTCACCTCCCCCATAATCTCTTTCCCTTTCCACTTCTTCTCCACCTCAATCTTCCTCTTATGATCTGTTGGATAAAATGAGAATAAAAGCTTGTGAGTATTGTGTATCGGTGTGAAAAAATAAACAAAAGTAAACATTACCTGAAGTCATGACGTATGGAGCCAAGAACTCCCAGATGAGGTCTGATGGGATGAAATAAGAATGCGTCATTCCAAAACCCCCATGTAGAAGTCCAATAGCCTCACCAGACTTGTTTAACAATGGGGCGCCAGATGAACCAGATTCGCTGGTTATGTTAGCTTCTAGTACTTCCATGTTGTACTCATTCTTGTTGGGTCTGCTGACCTCTCTCACATTCCTACGCTCCCCCACACAGCCGGTTGCTACTCTTCTGTGCTTCTCAAAGGGCCACGACAATAGCATGGAATCTTCCCCCGCACTTGCCAAGTTCCTACTAATCTGAATATTCGGGTGCATTTGAGCACACTGCTCACCTGATAGGCGCTTGATCTCGCTTTGTTCCACTGCAATAAGAAGCAAGTCTCGTTCGCAGTCAATTCCAATGATATCCGCAAGAACATATTCCCTCGTATCATCACTCGACACAGCAAGTCGAGCAGATCGATAATCAAACTCGTAATGATCGCATAGTACAGAAGCCTGAAACAGCCGATTGGCTAGCTTTCCCGAAATTGGCATTGACCCTTTGTACACATGGTCAATACTATGTGCGGTGGTCAGTATGAGCAATTGGCTGTCCCTAGTCCCCACGATGAAACCTGTGGACACGCTAGTCTGCTCAGACCTATCACGTACGCAGTCTTCGTCCACATCCATATTCCCCACCTCAGTAGTCATGGCCACCTCAGTAGCCAGGGTCAATATCTCACCTATACTTGTCCACCTTGGTGCTATGACCACAAAACAGACTGAATCTTTGGCACGCTCAAAGACAGGAGTTGCCCAGTCTTCCTTTGCAGCCATCTTGATGGAAAAATCAGTTTGATATCAGTAAATGAGCATACACAGATGTAATTTGAACATATTATCTTGAGCAAATATGATGGAGCCATGCCAATTAGGACAAAGGTTTTAGAATATCAATATAGGGTACCAAATGTTTAGTGTAATGCAAAATTACAAGAAATGGTCTATGTGATCCCTTACTAGCTTCAAAGCCTCTAGGTCATGGCTTTGGCCAACAAAGCTAAACCGAAAAAATTGTGTGTGCCTATCATATCATTATATATACCATCTCATCTCTTATCAGTACGTTCCTTCTTACTAGACAAATCAAAAGCATACTATTAGAAAAGGTTTTGTTCCAATCAGTAATTTATAGGTTTGCTTTGATAAACAGATTAGATTAACCTGCATGGTTGCAAAGAAACCTATGTAAGGATAGCTACTAAGTTACTACCTCAGTTTTCCATAGAAGTTCAAAGATATCTCTAATAAAGCAAAAACAAAGAGCAAATTTGGTACACACTGTGTTAGGAAGGAGCATGGTAAACCATGTCGAGACTAAAAAAGATGGCAGTGCAGAAGGACCAGAATTCAAGCTATCAGCAGCATGTCTACAAATTACCAAAAAAACAGATTCTAACTTTTCACCTGAACAATGGTAACCGTGAACAAAGGGGTCTCTGTGTTCAGGTCTCAACCGAACAGTGGTGTCACCTGAACCACTAGCCAAAGATCTTCCGTCAGGGCTGAAACAAGCGGCCAGTACAGCTTCTGTGTAGCCTGCAGGTGATAAGATTGCGCACAGATCATTCCATGGTGGTATAACAAGCTCAAAGTCAACATAATTGGAAGTAGGGAATAATGGAACATCATGACTTATCATGTACTCGCTCAGTTTCATAATTATTGTAAGACGCTTTGGTAGTACTACCTCTGTCCCAGAATATAAGACGCTTTGGTAGGCTTACATTTTGGAACAGAGGTATTAGTATGGATCAACCAGGATATGCATTCACTAATGCCGAGTATACTAGTAGATGTTCTCTAGTTCATCATCCAAAAGTAGTTAAACAACAAGCGGCTGTAACTTATGGTTATGTTCTAGCAATTAAACAATACCAATTCTTCAGTCAAACATACAAGACACACTACTTTGCTGCCAACAGAAAAAACCAATGCTGCCCTTAGTTCCTTGCATCAACTTTGAGTCATTAACCATCACATGACCTCTTTATGAAAGATAGCTACAGCACACCCACTCCTGGCACAGAATAATGAAGGGGTGCAGCCACTTATCACAACCGTATTTTTTTAAAACTCTGATACTGTCCAACTAAGCAAGTTAATTTCAGAGCTTGTTCTGTTCCACATGACCCGATGCATATACTTATCATACTGTATGTGTTTTAGTTTCTCTCCTCAGAGAAGATGGTGAGTAACACTGGCTCAAGATTGGCTAAGCGAAGTTGGTCTGCTCCCTTACAAACACAAGAACAAGGGTGACGAATATTGAATAGGACCGATGCGAAGAAAGGAGTACCAGTGATTTAGCCGAGCGCCGAGTTGACGGGCCTGGTCACGACAACTGTTTGCGGAGTTGGCTTCGCTTGATCGGAGCCTTTCGGGGCGGAGGAAGCTGGACCGGCTGGCGGCTGGCCGGTGGCGTCCTGCCTGCGGTTGGTCGGAGAAGGTGGGCCTCTCCGGGACTGGAATGCGGGGTTGGCCGGTGGCGTCCTGCGGTCCCGGGTCGAATCCGGGTGGCGAACGCGCGGAGCGGCGACGGTGGCGAGCCAACTTGGTGGGACGCGAGCGGAGGGGGCGGACGGTCGGAGAAGGGAGCCTTGCCGGGGCTGGAGCGCGTGGCTGGTGGCGTCCTGCAGTCCCGGGTCGAATTCGGGATGCTGGCGCGCGGAGAGGCGACGGGGGTGAGCCGGGATCGGAGCGCCACCGGGAGGCGGTTGATCGGAGAGGGTGATTCGCGGTGGTCGTCTCGAGGCTAGGGTTTTGATTTTTGAAGAATGGTGGGTCGAGACGATTGGGGCTCTGGAGGAGGGGGGATCGATTGGGCTGGAGCCTGTTCCATTTTTTCAGGGGCGCTGCCCGCATAGGGACCAGGCCTTTTTGGGCCGTGGGAAAAGCCCGGTATGAATCCCGGGCCGACATGTACTTTTTTAGACCGGCCCGGCACGAGGCCCAGGGAAATCCTATATCCCGCCCGTTGCGGGACGGAAAACGCTTCGCCCACACAGGACGGCGATATGGGCTCGACCCATTTACCAGTTTGCCTTCTTCCCCAATCGCTAGAACGAGACGCTTTCTTCCCTGCCGCCAAATGAAACGAGCTGGCGCGTGCGAAGACACTGCGATCGGCAGGGAGCTGCGGAGGAGAACGACATCGGCAAGTCTGGAGCGAGGCGGCCACCGAGCTATAGAACTTAGGTTTGGGGTTGTGGGGTGCGGCGTCGTTGACTTAGGGTTCGGGTGGGGGTCAGGGGTGCTCGCTGGTGTCAGAGAAGAAGGGGACACGGGGGAGGTTAGAGGGATGGTCGGGGGCGGCGGAGGACCGGCAGAGACGATGGTTTGAGGAGTGCGGGGCGCCAAGCCGACGCTGTAGGGGGCATGAAACTTAGGGTTTGGGGGATGCGGGCGCCGGGTCTTAGGGTTGGAGGTGGTGGGCTCGCCGGCATCAACCGGTGTGGGGTGCAGGAGGGTCGCCGGTGATGGAGGAGGGGGTTATAGGGGATGGTCGGCCGAGAGGGTGGCGGACCGGCGGAGGTGGTGGCTTGAGGAGGGCGGGGCGGCGAGACGGCGCTCGCACCTCCGGCCGCGGGTGGCGGCGGCAGGAGCTTTGGTTGGTGGCAGGGGCAAGGGCACTCAGGAGGAACGATGCGGAATGACGGCAAGGTCGGGAGCAAGAGGAAGAACAGTGGCAAGGGTGGAGGAAGAAGAAGTTGGAGATTGGGCCAGCCCGCCTGGTTGGGGACAACCAGGTTGGCCTATAGGCGCCCCCGTAAAAAAACAGAACCATACCCCGTTCCACCAGGCCGATAACGTGGGTATTGTGGAACTAACCTAGGCGGGGGCTCCTATTTCCCGCGTCGAAGCGTGCACTAATTGGCTCCGCCCGTGTAACGCTTTAGGTTGGGCCAGGCGCATTTTCGATTCCTTCAGAAACTGTCGCGTTGACCCGAGTTAGATCATTTTGTGGATCAATTTTTTTATGGGATTTGGAATTGTTAAAATTTCGAATCTGCCCAAATCTATTGATCAAATTTGAAATTTGTTTCAAATCCAAAAAAATTAAATTGTTCAAGCGATATAGGATGGCATATAGGATTTGTTGGCCCGGACTGGGCTGAGATTTTCCAGATAGACTCGTGGGTTAGCACAAGCATGGTCCGTAAATTTCGGGCCTAGACCATCACGGGCACAAAAAGTCTAGTCAATTTAACTTTTCGGCCTACCTCTATCGATGATCGCTGCAGGCCTGCAGCTAATTCTGGGCAAATCCTATAAGCTAACCAGGTCGATGCAGACCGTGAACTGCACACCCGTCGCCCCAGGTAGGATTTTTTCGATTCTTTTTCGGTTATAGGAGCTCCCCTAATCCTGGGGGTCCTCCTGTGCATTGCTCCTTACAGTGTGAGGAGGATGCGTAAACGCGTGGCGTCATGGGCCGCGGCCCACTCTCATCTTCTTCTTCCTTCTCCAGACACCTCCACCTCTGTCGTCGGCCAGGCCGCTTGTTATTGCCACCCGCGGTCGAGTGCCGCCTCGTCGCATTGCCCCCTCAATCTGCCCCAATGTCGATTCATCATCGTCCCGACCTCCCTTTAAGCCCCCCACCCCCCCGAGGCTTCGACCTCTGGCTCCGGTGAGCTCCCGATAGCCTAACCCTAAGACCTTGTCGCCGACGAGCTCGTCACACCCCACCTGCACCGAAAACCCTAAGTTCCATTAGGCTTGCAGCCTCTTCCTTTTTCTGGTTTGCACTACCATTTTTTCAGGGTGATCGATTGAGATCGGAGCCTATTCCGTCTTCTAGTTTGCACTTCCAGTTTTTCAGGGGCGCTGCTGGTATATAGGGTTTTGGCACACAATATGAGAGCATAGAGTTTAAACTTAATTTGCATATAAGCAAACTGGTTATGGCTCATGGAGAGCGAAGTTTTGGATAGGCAAAAAATATCACAGATATATTGCATGTAAAGATATACTATAATTAATTAATATTAGTGGGATGACATGGATTATTAGATGATGTGGATAACTTGTATGTTGAGATAGACAACTTAAGTAATCCTTTAGTGGGCTTTTGCTTTATAAAAAATATAGATAAATAGATAGATAGAGTAATACCTTGCCTAGCGTGCCAAAACAGTACATTGATTAGTCTGTAAATAACTTCTCTCTTAGCTTTGCATGTTAAGATGACAAAACGACAGAATTGCCAAAAATATTGTCGAACGATGTTTGCACCGCTACGTGCCAAAGAAACGTATTACTAAGTGTTGGATAATTAGGCACAATTTCCATAATTAATTCTAGAATATTAAATATGACAATACCATCTACTACCACATGTAACTCAAACATACTAGATGTACTAAACAGAAAGATGAATGGAAACAAGTAGCAGCTAAATATGTACCCGCAGAATATGATGAACAGACGAACAGCAGTAGACCACACGTACCATTCGTTTGCGGATGTAGTCGTTGCAGTAACGTTGTTGATCACAACATTGGAGAAGACCGGTCGAAGCAGACGGCGATGAAGACGGCGATAGGCTGCACCGCCCGACTTGGATAGAAGACGACCCGTGAGTCGCGCAAAGCGCTTCCCAAAAACCTAATTCACCCTCTCCCGTACAGGATCGCAAAGACGAGTGGTTCCGGAGACCTGCTGTCCCGTTCGCCGGTGCACGCCGGCACTCGGGATGGAGTAGACTACGGAGGCGGCGCAAGCAGCGAGAGGTGGCAAAACCCTAGATCGGTTTCAGGATGTTTTCGGTGTGTAGCCGGGCAAGGGTTTATATCCACGATCCGGGAGCGACCCGAACCGGCTAGCTGTGACACGTCCGTCAAGGACTCGGTCAAACGTCCGGTTTTCCTGTGCAGCAAAAAGGTAAGCTCGGCTCAATTTCGCAAACCGCGGCGCGCGCGTGCGCGCGTCGTGACGAGATGAGCGAGGAGGAGGAGGAGCGCGCGCGTGGCACTTCTCTTCTCACTCACTTACCAAGTGGTGCAACACCCCACCTTATATGTTGGTCTACATCTCTCCCAACTTTCCATGTGGGACTAAACTTAGCTCCCACCCCTTGCCTTTGTGCAGCCAAAAATTTGGGCTGCATGTCACATGGACTCACACACATGGGCTTTAAGATTTTTAGGAATTTCTGAAATCTATTATGGGCCAAGCTGAAATGGCCCAATATTTCAACACTAAGTTGTTCTTAAAATAAATAATTTTCACTTTTTAATTTCCACAACGTGTTCCCAAGAATGCATAAGAATTGTTTCTCCTCTTATTCCACAACTTTAACATATTGGATCATCCCTTGGTCAAGAAGGCTCGTGATGTGTTACAAGTGTCGATTCAGTGGTCTACCCTGAAGACTAGGCTAGAAAAGCGACGGTTGGCGAAGCAAGTCTTCCAAAAGTCGATAGTTGGCGAAGCAAAGTCTCGAGAAGTCGAGTGTGTGAAATACATGGGCGATAGCTGGGAAGATGAGCTCCCGTTTTTAAATAGAGGAGTATGATCTAGATCTCCCATCACCTTTCACTCCACTCCTCACCTTCTGAGAAGCAAGGCTCCTGCTCCTCCGCTTGTGATCCCATCTCTACTTCGAGTTCGTCTCCTGCGCTTCCACACTTCGGTGATGGAATGGCGTCCAGAGGTAAGCCGAGGATTTGTTCACTCGTGCCGTGTAGTTGGTCTTGTTCGTGACTCGAGTATTGCGTGCGATAAGGTAAAAGACTTTGAGTAAATAGCACCCGCAGTCTCACAACTTGTAGCATAGGTAAGCCGATGATTTGTTCACTGGTGCCGTGTAGTTGGTCGGGTTCCTAACTCGAGTATTGCGCGCGATAAGGGAAGAGACTTTGAGTAAATAGCACCCACAGTCTCACAACTTGTAGCATATGTGCACTTAAGTCGTACAACTTACAAAACAGATTAACCAATCATTAAACTTGTCAATCATATGCATGCCTAGTCACAAAACGGTTTTAACCTCTGTTCCAATTGTTTTTGTACTTAACTACCTACCTTACAAGCAGTCCCACTGTCAGCAGTTGAAGAAATAGCAATACCTACCTTACAAGCGATCCCACCTGAAGAAATTGCAACAAATAAACGACAATGTGATAGAGATTCCAAGTTTTGAACTCGTGGCGTCCTGCTGGTGCCCAGGCGTACTTGCCAACAGAGTAAATGTACTCTTGCCTATAATTGGCGATATCTCATATTTTTATATACTACTCTCTTCGTCCCAAAATGTAAATCTTTTTAAAGAACTAACAGAGTAATATTGGTGAAGGTCAGCGCTAGCATAATCGCGTTCAACGTCCATTGCTGGATCGCGATCAGTCACGGCCACATGCATGATCCATTGATCAGTACTGGCTTAGACTTACAGGGTACTGTATATGACATCACTATTCACCGAGCGTATCATGAATATGCGTATGCATGCATTGCTTATCGTGTACGTACATACGTGTCTCTAGCTAATTTAATGGTCTCGCCCTTGGCAGCTTCTATCACGACGTTCTATCGGATATTTATTCACGCACACTGTTTATACTCCCTCCATTCCGGGTTGCCGTAGTGGCAAGGGCGTGGATATTTATTTCTTCCGCTGCTGGATGTGGACCTGTGCATACACTTTTTTCCATGCTATTCGATTTTTATTGAAACCAGCGAGCAGACCGTTTTGTGACTATATATATACAGCCAATTGATAAGTTTAGTGATCTGTTAATTCATTTTACAAATTGTATGACTTAAGTACACCTATATTACAAGTTGTGAGATCGCGGATGCCATTTACTCCACGCCACCACCAGCTGTTCAATTTATCACAATAATCAATCTGCCCTTTGTAAGTCAAACGAATGGAAGGGTATGGCACTGTCTCAATGCTCGTTATGTCACTTGTTCTCCTTGTATTTCCAACTTAATTAATTTGGAGCAAATGCATGTCGACGGAAAGGTTTCCGTGTTAGCCAACTGGAGCCGCGAGAATACAATTGAAACCATCCTGGTAGAGTTGAGGAAAGAAATGGCGTCATTTAACAACCGGAAATTTCCGCAGCCTCCGGCGGGGTCAAGCTTCTAAAAGGAGTAGTTAGCATAAAATTATAATAGCAAAGGATAAATTTCAAAAAACACCGACTTTACGTTTCAACCTAAAAAACCACGACTTTCCAGATAATTATTCGCAATTCGCACTGATCGTGAATTAAACACGAATTGACACTGTATCTGACGGGTGGGACCCACATGTAAGTACTGAGCTGGAAAAAAAATTATGTATGTGCTGACTTCGATAGAGGCCCACTTGTCACCCAATTTAAAAAAGGAAAAATAAAAAAAGAAACAGACCATCCCTAACCTCCACCCATCTGCCGGCCACCACCACCACTGGCCACCCCTACCACCGGCCATCCCGCCGACCCGAGCCCTCACCGCGCCGCCCCGCGCTGGCCCGAGCCCCACCGCCCCGCACCCTCACCGTGCCTGGAGCTTGTCGCCCCATATTGCCCCCATATCGCTGCCCGGAGCTCGTCGCCCCGCGCCTCCCCATGGTTGATGTCCCGAGCTCGTCGCTGGCCGGCCGGGATGGGGCAGTGGGAGGAGATCCGGGTTGAGGATGGGCAAGAGGAGGAGATCTGGCCGAGGATGGCGGCGGTGGCCAACGGTGGTGGCCGTCGGCGGGATGGCCGGCGGTGGAGGTTAGGGTTGACCTGCATTTTTTTTCATTTTTGTAATATCCCAGGATTAGAGGTTATAAAATAGAGACAACAGATGTGTGCATTGCATTTCATGCATAGAAAATCCGGGTAATTTTCACGCATTTAAATAAAATATATCAAAGTGATTGGAGTTTCACTTAAGTTGATGGAATTGAAGTAGCTCATCAACTAGAGCGCGATAAACTTCAATATGACCTTTGTTAAAATCCTTGTTTTGGGTAGTGATAGTCACAACAGCTAACAGAGATAAGTGAGGTAAAACTAAAATGCTTGACACACCATTTTAGAACCAAATATTTATTCACACGAATATCATCATGGTACTCTTTAAACCTACTTCTTTCGTGTTAAAGAAGTCAAAACAAGTCTTATTCTTAAATCATGATCTATTCTATATTCTTATGTCCTAATCTAGTGAGTCCAAATAAGAGAAGTGGAGAGGTTAACTCAATGCCAGTTTGATTATATGATTTACCTTAACTCTAGGTGAGATAACTTAAGAATATTAGAGCCATTCCTATAAAGGCCAACTAGGAGACTTTAGACATTACTAAAATTCTAATTAGGATAAGTCACTTGATATAGGGGAGATCACATCATAAACCCTAATTCTGGTCTAGACTAGAACCATCATTAGGAAGTATAACCAATACCTAGACTTATGAAGTGGAGTAGCTCCTATGTGTATTTCATAAAGGGGAGATTATATCTTTAATCTCAAGAGGAGTTACAACCAAGAGTTAATCCTTAGATAAGGAGTAGATTAAAGACAAGGATGAACCACTAGTAGTATTGTGGATTATGAGTATTGAAGTATCCTAAACTTATAAGTTAACCCTTAGGATAAAGTATTGGTTGGACCCATTAGATCTCAAGTAGTAGTATTGGTGATAGAAATGATCATTGAGTATTAAGAAGGAGTTGAAGAAGGAAATAAAATAGATTCAATGTGGGAGTTAATGAAGGAAATAAGATGATCATGTTCAGTACATGATTATGTTTGTTGTTGGGAGATATTTAGGTTATCCATAAAACCTAGTGTGATAAGTAGATCTCATACTCAACCAAGTGGGGAATAGGAAATCTACTTGAACATTTCTCACTTAGGAGATACCATCCTATGAAGCTATAATGGAAACCTTGATCTGTGTACAAGTTTCTAGTAAGTTAAGCACTTTGATATGGGTAGAGGAGATTCTCAACTTAAAACCCAAACCCTAGTTTAGCTAAAGCTTATGGAACCCCAAACCATATCCTAGGTGTGTTCACTATATTTTGATGAGAGTAGTACCACCATATCAAATTCTATAATTTAATTGATGCATCACTTTGTGATCACAAGTAAACCATAGAATCATATTTTGTTTCTAACCCAAGTAAATAGCCAAGAGAAACCCTATGAAATTGGAATTGTCCTTAAGGCCATTCCAAAACACTAGGTAAATGAGAGGAATATGAGAGCTTGTTCATTGGAAAACCCACACATAAAGAAAGTGCAATTCTAATATAAACCCTTGATAATTTCTTTAACACATTACTAGTACAAATTATAGTTCCTATACATCACTAGTATGATTTCCATGTCTCATAGGAGTATTCTTAAAACTCTAGTTAAAATATTTAGAATCCTACTCAAGTCCTAAGAATCTTTGAAAACTCTTATGTGCAAATGCACATATAAGATTTATAATATAACACATGTTTGGACCAGTAATATCATTTGCATACTTTGGACTAGCTTGATTCAAAATCCTACAAAACTGAGTTGAATTCAAATTAGAGATTTCAAAATAGCAAAACAAAAAGAAAAAGAAAGAGTTAGAAAAAAAGAGAAACATCTTACCTGGTCATAGCCCAACACTGGCTCGGCCCAGGAGCCAGTCCAGCCGGCCTGCTACCGCTCTGGGAGGAAGTCATCGTCTTCTTCTCGCAGAGGAAGTAGCTGCGTGGTCAGCCGGATGCCGCCCGATTCACCGCCTACCGTTGCAGCGCCAAGATCGACGCCGCCGCTCACGCCGGCTATAAAGAGGTCGTCCGTCGCCGGGAATGAACCCTTGGTCCTCCAGTCTCTCTCTGGTTCTCTTTTCTCTGCAAACGCCATCGGAACCCTAGCTCCGGCGACCATGTGCGCCGCTGCCACAAGCCTCCCTAAGCCATGAAAAGACTCTTTGGAGCTCTGTAATGGTGAGATAGGAATCCATGCCGAAGGAATCGGACTCAGTCATCTTCAATCACTGGATTTTTGCCGTTCCCTTTCACCGGAGTTCATCGGGAAACTCAATAAGTCATCCAACTCTGGCCATCCTCGTCTCCTTCGAGCACATAATCATCACCAGGGTGAGTTACCGCACCTCTGGAGCCTTTTCTTGAGTTTTATTGTGCTCGGTGTGGAGCTAGAGCATGTCGCCGCCGTCGGCCACCGCAGTGCGTTCTCATCGGGGCAGCTCCGGTGACCAAGCCGTGGCAGAGTCGTCGTCTTTAGGTTCAGAGTATTGCTCCGATTCGATTAGCCTCAGTCGCGTGACCGGGGAAGCCCTGTAGCGTCGTCGCCGCCGTTCCCAGCTCGCCGACGGTGAGGTCCAGGGACTAGTCAACTGGGTTGACCAGTCAACTGCCAACATGGCAGCTGACGTGGCCAGGACCCACTGATCAGTCTCTGTGGGTAGATCCAGATCGGGTACAGAAAGTGTTTTCCTGTTTAATTGAAATTCCTGAAAATAGTTAAAACTTGAGAAATTCATAACTAATTCATTTCAAATCAGAAAAATGCAAATGATATACCAAAATGATCACAAAAACACAATCTATCTATTTATATTATAATCTGGTGTGCTTATGTGTAATAATTTTGAACTAAATTTTAAAACTTGATTAAGTAGTATTTGAACTTTGAATTCAAATTCAACAATAAAAATTTAAACAAAACTTTCAAATACCAAATAAAACTTTGACAACTTAAATAATGTGATTCCAAATAATATTTTGTTATTATTAAACATTAATCCTAAAACTTTACTATTAGGACTTTAATGCCTTAAATGATTTTCCTAAAAACAAATTCAAAATAGTAAAATTTGGGAAAAATCATAAAAGTGAATAAGAATTATTTCCTAACTCTAACATTGTTATTTCAACAATTGTTTCATTAAAAGTTAATTTGAAAGTCTCTAGGACAATTTGAAATCATTTCAAATTTGACTTAACTCTTAAAACTTCCTCTTTAAATTATAAGAAATTAGGGTAACTCTTAAATAAGCATCAACTTGAGTTTAGACCTTATTTTCAATTATAATCCACTAATTGAACATTGTTAACTTAAGATTCATATTCCTTTGTAAGTAGTACTTAATTCAAAGTAGTAACCATTTGTAGCTATGCTTCAAACCCTAGAAATTAAAAAAGGGGATTCATGTTTTCTTAATTACTCTAATACTCCTAGAATGAACATGACCACTAAATGGTATGGTGTACCAGGTATCCATTAAAGTTTATGTTCTTCAAAACTAATTCTTTTAGAGAACATATCAAACAAGCATCACACCCATTCTTATGCCTTGCTCTAAATAACTACCTTAGTGTGCTAGTCTAGCCATACTTCTTAATTCAACCTTGAGTGGTTAGTTTGATATTCCATTTCAACATGGTATACCTTAAGTCAACTAACTATTTGCAACACCTTTGTTGTAACTTAAAAATTGTTACCTTCCTGGCATCACCTAATAACCATTCCTTTAAGTAATAAAAATGTCCATTAAGGATTGTGTTCTTCAAAAGTAATTCTTTTTAAGAACATATCAAGTAAGCATCACCTCAATTCCTATGTCCTAGAATAAGCAATGACTTATGCATGTTAAGATTATTAACAACCCTGGAATCAACCATGAATGGATTACTTTAGCACTACCTGCTCATGACTAACTATTTGAGTGCCTATGCTTGTTAAGATTGTTATCGATTATAGAAACAACTATTTATGGTATCAACAATCTAAACTACCTTGAATGTTCATGCTTCACTAAAATCCTTTTAACATTGAATGAAACTTAGCTTGTTTCCTTGGTATGCTCATCTATTAACTACTCTTTGATTCTGATAGAGCTATGCTAAACCCTAGAACACTAAACCCTAGGTGTAGTGCTTCTAATCAATAATAAACTTGTTCTTCAAATGTAATTCTTTCAAGAGACATTTAAAGTAACAAATCATTCCATAAAGCTTGAACATAAATAACTCTATTTTGGGTTAAGATTGTTGTCAACCCTAAGATCAACTAGGTATTCTTATCAAATAAGAATTACTACCACTTTGCTTGTCCCTAACCAACTACTTGTTTGCTAAAAATATGATACCACTTAAAAGTGTTACTTTCAAGTTTTCACTCATTGCTATAATAGTATTTTGCAATAACTCTTGTATGAAGCTTTATTCTATTACTTTAAAAGTTTGTCAGTCAATCTAAAATCCTTAACAACCTTGTTGTGGAGTGAATCTAAAAGTGCAACTCAGTATAAAGAAGTCATCACAACTTTTTATACTAAACCATTGGGGGTTAGGATACGCTTAGAGCGATGCATAGCATATAATTTGCATATCATGCTGCAGTTCTTTTAACATCATCTTTACCAGATGATGGTGCTACTTCAATATTTGGATTTCCTACGTATCGAAGACCTTGACTTGCATAATCTTGCAGTCAAAAAGGCAAGTTTATCTTGCTCATATCTCTTGGTTGCACTGGCTTTGAAACTACTTGCAAAGTGTTGACTTCTAACTCTAACATTTCAAAAAGGAAGGAAAATCTATTTTCATAAGTAATATGACTAGTGGTTATCAACCAGTGGTGATAACCTAGGAAGGCTGGCAGGTGGAACCACGATAAGATTGTGGTGGTGGAGGTTCCACTTGCATGGGAAAGTAAACCTAGGATTAACTACCAATGCCACAGTTATTCTAGCACCGTAAAAACCGTGTCGTCCAAGAGACTTGGAATGGGATGGGAAAGTTAGCTGTATCTTCTCTCGTTCGCATGTCAATGGGCAGCCAGTTGCCGGTCATGGTAGATCTTGCGAGACTACTTGCATATGGGTGGGACACCTAAGTTCTCACGGCACTGGTGTCTATGATGGTCCGCAAGGGACGCCTAGGTACTTCATCGTTGGGGGTGAATATCACGGGCACAACCTGCTTGCGTGAATTGGGTGGGCATGCGTTGTGCGGAGAAGGCAGTGAATAGCTTGGATCAATGACTGGGCCCCACACCAAGGAAGTGTGGACTGATACGTCTCAAACGTATCTATAATTTTTGATGCTCCATGCTTGTTTTTACACCATTTGCCTAATGTTTCGTTACACTTCGTGGCATTTTTATGCGATTTCCGGAACTAACCTATTGACAAGATGCCACAGTGCCAGTTCCCTATTTTCTGCTGTTTTTGTGTTCCAGAAAAGCTACATAGGAAATATTCTCGGAATTGGACGAAACAAAAGCCAGAAGTCTTATTTTTCCCGGAAGCTTCCAGAGATCCGAAGAGAAGAAGGAGAGGGGCCACAGGCCAGCCTCACACTAGGCTCGCGCGGGCCAGCCCCTGGCCGCGCCGCCTAGGTGTGAGGAGGCCTGGGGCCACTCCTGACAACGCCCCTTCGCCTATAAGAAGCCTCGGGACGGAAAACCCTAAGGGAGTCGACGAAATTTCCAGAACAGTTCCGCAGCGCCGCCGTCGAAGCCAAATTTCGGGGGACAGAAGTCTCTGTTCCGGCACCCTGCCGGGACGGGGAAGTGCCCCCAGAGCCATCTCCGCCGTCTCCATCGACCTCGCCGCCATCTCCATCAACCTTGCTGTCTCCTATGATAAGGAGGGAGTAGTTCTCCCCCGGGGCTGAGGGCTCTACCGGTAGCTATGTGGTTCACCTCTCTCTCCCATGATGTGATCTTTATGTGATCGTGAGCTTTGTATCATGTTGAACAAGTAGATGTTATTATTCAGATATTATGTGTACTCTAGTGGTGTTATTAAAGTAATCTATTCCTCCTGCCATGGTGTAACGGTGACAGTGCGTGCATCATGGTGGTACTTGGTCTAGGCTACGATTGTGATCTCTTATGGATTATGAGAATAATTATCGCTATGATAGTATTGAAGTGATCTTTTCCTCCTTTCATGGTGTAATGTTGATAGTGTGTGCACCGTGTTAGTACTTGGTCTAAGTTGCAATAATATCTATCTTGAGTTGTGATCTGATTTGAATATCTCTATGAGTGGTGTTTGTCAAGTACTTGATGAACTTTAAGGAGTGCTTCGTAGCCCTACGCAATGATTAGTGTTGTTCAATAGGAGAGTAATTCAGAGTACCATAGTGAAGAGAAGTTGTTTATTTGTTCAATCATGTTATATTTGTTGGGAGTGTGTCCACTAGTGAAAGTATGATCCCTAGGCCTTGTTTCCAAGCTTTGCACACCTTTTACTTGCTATTTTGTTACATGTTTGCTCGCAGCGATATTTATTTTAGACCACATTTGCTACTTATAATCGTCACTACTACTTGTATTTCACTATCTCTTCGCCGAACTAGTGCACCTATACATCTGACAAGTGTATTGGGTGTGTTGGGGACATAAGAGACTTTCTGTATCGTAATTGCAGGGTTGTTTGAGAGGGATAGCTTTGACCTCTTC
Source organism: Dactylis glomerata (assembly GCA_007115705.1). Lineage (NCBI taxonomy): Eukaryota > Viridiplantae > Streptophyta > Magnoliopsida > Poales > Poaceae > Dactylis > Dactylis glomerata. The sequence continues at coordinate 908,212 of QXEO01000796.1, read as the reverse complement.
CTCCCTGAGTTCGATAAACCTTGGGTGATCCACTTAAGGGAAATTTGCTGCTGCTCTACAAACCTCTGCACTTGGAGGCCCAACACTGTCTACAAGAACAGAAGCGTGTGTAGACATCAAGCTCTTTTCTGGCGCCGTTGCCGGGGAGGTAAGGTAAAAGGTACTCACATTCTTTGGCTACTAAGTCTTTTAGTTGCTGGTGAGTGCTCGGAGTTATTTCCTTTAGATTCTGCAATTACATCTTTTTGTTTCTTGTTTTTATTTTCACTAGTTAGGCTTAATGGAAAATAAAGAGTTCTTTAGTCTTTTTCCTGAGTTTAGATATGAAGTGTTTGAAGAGAAAATTGAAAAACCTTTGGAGCTTAATTTGCATGCTAATAGTGTTGTTAGTATGAATGTTTCGAACACCGTTATTGCTAATGCTATAGAAAAGTCTAAGCTTGGGGAAGCTGGTTTTGTTAAGCATGATATTTTTAGTTTCCCAGCTTTAGTGGAGAAAGTTTGTTCTGATAATATTTTATCTCCCCTATGTGATGTTCCTTCTTATGATGATATGTTTGAAGAATATGCTTTGCAAAATAGTTGTTCTCTAGCTTGTGATGATACTAAACCTCTAGTTTATGATGGTTATGATGATGGGTATAATATTTTCAGTTCACCAACTTTTGAGGAGAAAATTAGTTATGATTACAATATGCCTCCTATTTATGATGATTATGGTGATGAGAATAATTATTATGTTGAATCTGCTCCTACTACTATTGTTCCTGTGGTGAGTATTAATCCTTTTATGCATGTGGCTCATGATAGGGATGCTTTACGTGATAGTTATATTGTTAATTCTATTCATGATGCTAATGAAAGTTACTATGAGAGAGGAAAACATGGTTTGATGGATCTCAACAATACTGAGTTTCCCCTCTTTATGTTGCAAATCTTGAAGTGGCACTTGTTTTATCTATCCATGCTTGCTACTATGTGCCTCGTTGATTTATTTTCTTACAAGATTCCTATGCATAGGAAGTGGTTTAGATTTAAATGTCTTTCACACTTGCTTTTTGATGCTCTCTATTGCTTTAAGTTCCTATATGGGGCCTTTGCCTCAAGCTCTTATATGGCGCCCACATGAGCATCTTTGCAAATTACTGCGCCTAGCTCAAAGGAGTTACAGAAAAGCACTCTTGGGAGATAACCCATTGTTTTATTTCTAGTACTTTTTATTTTATTTGAGTCTTGGAAGTTATTACTACTGTAATAACCGCTCCTTATCCTTTTTATTTCGTTTTTGTGCCAAGAGAAGCCTCTAATTTGGGTGAGGTAAGATTTGGGGATGTTGCTGTCCTGAAACTGTTTTCGGTGCTGCACCGTAAAAATTTATGAAAATTCTCTGTATACCTTTTGGACCTGCGATTTCTTGTGCATATGCCCCAGGTTATATCCAAACTTTCATTAGTTGAACACTTTTTGATTTGAGCAACAGAAAACCCCTCAAAAATTCGACCTTTATCAGCTGTTCTGTTTTGACAGATTTCTGCCAATATTTGTGTTTGCCGCTTTATCGCTTTCTTTTTGAGTTCTTTTGATCACGGAACTTTTGGGGAAGTTGCTACAGTAGTATATGCTATATATGTGGTGGTTTTGTGTTGAAATCTGAAGCAAAAAGGGTTAATTCTATGTTATGCTTACACTAATGTTGCTAATAGAATTGTGTTTAGTTTTGTATGAAGGAAGTTTTCAAGTGTAGGGATTGGAGAATGATGAGATGAGATGAAGAATTGAAAAAAGCTCAAGCTTGGGGATGCCCATGAATCACCCCAAGAAATATCCAAGAAGTACAAGCGTCAAAGCTTGGGGATGCCCCCGAGGCACCCCCTTCTTCATCGGCAAAAATCAGGTCACCTTTCAAGACACTATATTTTTATTGCTTCATGCACTATGTGTTTTTCTTGGAGCGTCAGTTGTTTTTGTTTTTAGTTTTCTTTTGCTTTTTTTGCTGCAATAAATGGTTGATCACATCATGTTGGTTTGGAGGGAGACATACTTCACTTTTCATTTGCCAAGAACACTCCGTTTTTCACTCTTATCGTTTCAACGAGTGTTCTCTTTTTCTGCTACCGCGTTTAGTTTTCGATTTTTGCCTTGATTTGTGTTCAGATCTTGTTATATCTTTTCATCAAGGTGTATTTTTGCCTCTGATCTTTATTGGTTTTCATCAAAAGAGGTGTTTATAAAAAGTTTGAATGGTGTTGGAAAAGAGAAAAAGCTTTATGCAAAAAAGTGGTACAAGAAAGAGCTTGTGTAGACTGCGGCTTAGGCTTTTGCATGTCGTGCTAGATGTCTTTTTGATAGTATGCTTAGTGGTTTTGCTGTAGCATGACTTATCTCAAATAACTGAGATTGCTTAATGAGCCTTTGAAAGAATCATGCGTTGTTTTTTATTGTTTGGAAGCATTATTTTGGTTTTCTCCTTGATGCTTTATTTGGGTCGACTTGGCGCATGCTCACACATGTTAGACTCCTACAAAGTCGCCAATAGCCTCTATGATCATTTAGTTTTTGAATTTTGATGCCATTTTATGCTTCTTTCAATGATGTTTTGTCGATATGCATGATTATGGCTTTTATTCCTCTCTTAGTTGGTCGCTCCCAGTCTTTTGCTAGCCCTCGCCTTGTACTGAGTATGAGCTCTACTCGTGCATCCAACTCCTAAAAACCAAGTTTGCCATTGTGTCCACTGTAAACTCCTATGCATGGTATTTGTAAGCCATTCCAAAGTAAATTTTCATGTGCTACCTTTCAAAACCTTCAAAACACTTCTCGTTTTGTGACACTGTTTTCAGCTCATGGGGACGTAGTGGTCGGATTTGCTATCTTCCATATTGTCTTATTCCAAAAAAGAAAAAAAAAGAAAAAAGAAAGAAAAAAAGGCACTCTTCCATGGAATGTGAATGTTGGTGGGCACCCGATGGAATCGGTTAGCCATGGTTTGAGAAAGGAAAAAAAGGTGGGGAGGAGTGCCAAGCTTTATAAAAAAGAGCACAAAAGTGCTAATCTCTCTCTCAAAAACTTGCTTCATTTTTGTATGGAAGATAGTAAGAACCCCATTGCTAGTCGTTGACAAAAGCAACTACCTCTCAAAACTCAAGTTTTATCTCTCTGTTTTACAAATGAAAAGCTCTAGCACATGTTTAATCACTGCTTCCCTCTGCGAAGGGCCTTTCTTTTACTTTTATGTTGAGTCACCACCTTCTACCTTTATGCACCATTAAGAGAGCATAGTTGTCATTCTGAGTATAATGTGCATTGTCCCAAAGTTTATCATTGATTGATTCATGACTATGGTTTCACTTGTTCTTAAATTACTTGTATCTAGTCACCCTCTTAAACTTGAAGGTGTCCTATGCATTTATGTTTTGCTCTCCATGAAGGACAAGCTGAAAACCATTTGTATGTTTTTCCTTATGATTTGAACACACGTTTGACTTTCATTGTTTCATTTTCATGATCTTTTGTTTGTGTTCATTTTCATGTTATAACATGGTTGCTAAGTTTCTTATTGTCAAGATTATATCTTCATGCCCATGTTTTAAGTTCTTTGATCCCAGCTCACAACGCTTACATATATGATCAAGATTGTGTAGGTGCATGTCACCTCAAAAATTATTTCTTTTGTTATCACTTACCTACTCGAGGACGAGCAGGAGTTAAGCTTGGGGATGCTGATACGTCTCAAACGTATCTATAAGTTTTGATGCTCCATGCTTGTTTTTACACCATTTGCCTAATGTTTCATTACACTTCGTGGCATTTTTATGCGATTTCCGGAACTAACCTATTGACAAGATGCCATAGTGCCAGTTCCCTGTTTTCTGCTGTTTTTGTGTTTCAGAAAAGCTACACAGGAAATATTCTCGGAATTGGACGAAACAAAAGCCAGAAGTCTTATTTTTCCCGGAAGCTTCCAGAGATCCGAAGAGGAGAAGGAGAGGGGCCACAGGCCAGCCTCACACTAGGCTCGCGCGGGCCAGCCCCTGGCCGCGCCGCCTAGGTGTGAGGAGGCCTGGGGCCACTCCTGACGATGCCCCTTCGCCTATAAGAAGCCTCGGGACAGAAAACCCTAAGGGAGTCGACGAAATTTGCAGAACAGTTCCACAGCGCCGCCGCCGTCGAAGCCAAATTTCGGGGGACAGAAGTCTCTGTTCCGGCACCCTGCCGGGACGGGGAAGTGCCCCTGGAGCCATCTCCGCCGTCTCCATCGACCTCATCGCCATCTCCATCAACCTTGCTGTCTCCTATGATGAGGAGGGAGTAGTTCTCCCCCGGGGCTGAGGGCTCTACCGGTAGCTATGTGGTTCACCTCTCTCTCCCATGATGTGATCTTTATGTGATCGTGAGCTTTGTATCATGTTGAACAAGTAGATGTTATTATTCAGATATTATGTGTACTCTAGTGGTGTTATTAAAGTAATCTATTCCTCCTGCCATGGTGTAATGGTGACAGTGCGTGCATCATGGTGGTACTTGGTCTAGGCTACGATTGTGATCTCTTATGGATTATGAGAATAATTATCGCTATGATAGTATTGAAGTGATCTTTTCCTCCTTTTATGGTGTAATGTTGACAGTGTGTGCACCGTGTTAGTACTTGGTCTAAGTTGCAATAATATCTATCTTGAGTTGTGATCTGATTTGAATATCTCTATGAGTGGTGTTTGTCAAGTACTTGATGAACTTTAAGGAGTGCTTCGTAGCCCTACCTAATGATTAGTGTTGTTCAATAGGAGAGTAATTCAGAGTACCATAGTGAAGAGAAGTTGTTTATTTGTTCAATCATGTTATATTTGTTGGGAGTGTGTCCACTAGTGAAAGTATGATCCCTAGGCCTTGTTTCCAAGCTTTGCACACCGTTTACTTGCTGTTTTGTTACATGTTTGATCACAGCGATATTTATTTTAGACCACATTTGCTACTTATAATCATCACTACTACTTGTATTTCACTATCTCTTCGCCGAACTAGTGCACCTATACATCTGACAAGTGTATTGGGTGTGTTGGGGACACAAGAGACTTTCTGTATCGTAATTGCAGGGTTGTTTGAGAGGGATAGCTTTGACCTCTTCCTCCCTGAGTTCGATAAACCTTGGGTGATCCACTTAAGGGAAACTTGCTGCTGCTCTACAAACCTCTGCACTTGGAGGCCCAACACTGTCTACAAGAACAGAAGCGTGTGTAGACATCATGGACGAGCATGCAACTCGGTTGTGCAACAAGGCTTTGTTCTCTTTTGGAAGGACACACCTCTGCAGAGTGTAAAAGGATGTGACATGTTACCCCTTGTTCCGGGAAGGAGCTGCGAACACTGCAGGAAAGGTGCTCTCAAGGCACTAATACCCTGTGTTGGCTGTTGGGCATAGTTTTCTAAAGTAAAAGCAATCTTTCAAGAAACCCTTGATAAAACCTTGCATTAGCCTACGACTCTTTTGGGTCCATGGCTTTAGTTAGTGCATATCCCACAACTTCTTTCTAAAGAAACTTGCTGGGTAACGCTCGTTACTCACCCCAATCTCTTAAACCCTTGCTAGACTATGAAGAATTAGATTGAAGGCAACCCAAGGATGCAACCTCAAGACATTAAAGATGAAGCATTCTACCAACGTCATGATTTTTAGCGGAGTCGACAATTATTGCGAAGCTTGGTGGAAAAACTAGAGTAGGGATAGAAGGGAACCAGTTTCCCTATTCCTAGAACCTAAGTAGCTAGGATGTTTCTCTAGCTAACCAACTGCATTAGTTGTAGTTTAGTTTAGTCTTCATTGTATTCTTTCTCGTTTGTAGTCGCCAGGACTAAACCTCTACCTGTTGAGGAGGTTCTGAAGATCTTCTGTATGCTGAAATTGTAACCCTATAGACATACCGTGGACCTGCGATGTTTCTGTTGTACCACTCTGATGGATGTAATACTAGTGAGACGATGTTTCATTAGTGTTATGTCAATGACTTGCATACTACACATGTAGTGGTATGCTGGGTTACCATAGCTGGTATCAGAGCAAACGCTTTGACCCTAGGATTAAAACCCTTTAATAGGAGACCTGTAGGTTGGGTAGTGAATATATGAAGCCATCTTATCTAAACCAATTCTTCTTATGACTTGGGATGGATATTCAACAAAAGAATAATCCTGACACACTCGAGTCAAATGTTCTTACCTGTATTCTTAAGTGAAGATAGATATCTTGTTCCATACCTAGTTGTATGACATCATTAGAGCCTTACATAAAGGATGGAAGTGAATTATATTTGGTATACAATACATGGTAGTCCAAAGAGAGGATACAACCGGAATGGGAACTATCCTATTGGAAGAAGTATACCAAGGGAAATTTGTTAAACTTAAGTCATATGAAATTGTAGTAGGATGATGTTAAGTGATGAAGTGAGACTATAGGAGGTAGTAGGCCTCAGGTTTTAGTCTTGTATATGGATACTCAAGAATGCCATATACAAGTAAGATGTATTGGCAGTATAAAAACCTTAATCATGTTGGATTCACTTGAGAATCTTCACATGAAGGAGTAGAACTTTGTAGTAGACCAGCAATTTCACGCTGAGGAGGTAGATGCTCAAGAAGATTGGTGAATGAAGTCTTCCAAACCGTGGTAGCTAGGAGAAGATTTAGCACACTAGAGAAGCTCTATAGAAGTCATGGATTTGGGGTGAACCATGCTTAGTGAAGTTTGTATGAGGTATAGGAAAGTAAGAAGTTTTGAGAGATCATGTGAGATTCGTCGTCAATAGGACGGAAGGTAAGCTAAAAGTAGTAGTCTTAAAGGAATCTGGATCCGTTAGAATGGTTCCTAAAACCCTTTGCTCAAATTTATTCGATTGCAATTGGGCAATTGAGGTAAGTTTTGAGACAAAGAGTAGTAGTGCACCACTACATGCAATATAGCACAATATAAACCTATATTACTTGGTGTTATAAGGTACACTTGTAAGCCTGAATTCTTGAGATGTTTTACTCATTACTATCTCACAGGCTTATGATGATGTATGTTGCCAGCACAAATTTGGATTTTCTTGGATTTTATTGTGTGACTAGACCTATGCATGAAGTTTGACTTTGATGTGCAAGTGCATGTTGCATCATCGAGTTCTTACTTGGTGTTATAGTTCTAGATGGTTAAGGGATTCGTGTGAGGGAGAGACGAATTCCTAAGGCAATCAAGTTAGAAGATGAAGAATCACCAGATGAACAAAGCCAAAAGAAGGAAGCTCCAGTGATACTTCGAAGAAAGATTAGAAGGATCCACAGCTAGTTTAGTAAAACAACAGAAAAGTTAGAATTTATTAACACTCTAGTTCTTAAAACACTAGAGGTAACCCTAGATTACTGAATAGAACCACTAATTAGGTAACCGCAATTGAGTTTAAGGTATTTGAGATCGTTATTATGCAGCCTTGGTTATGCTTAGTACATCACGGGTTGATTGAGGTGTTGTAATACCGATGATCCATTCCAGTATTGCCTGCTGCTTTATTCAGCCTGGGAGTAGTAACCCCAGTAACCCTCGTTGATAGCGTGACTAAGACACATAACATTTCCGTATAACTTTGATCTCTAGTCCCGAAATCTTGAATTGTTGATTGATGGTTAAGACGTTAGCAATGCCTTTCCTTATCTTAGAGTTGTAGTCTTTGTCTACGGACTAAGACTTGTGAAAATTCGTGTCAACAATGATCCGTTGTCACCATCGGTTCATTTATAGCCTTGATTACTTCATATTTTGTTCTACTTATACAAATGCCTGTCGTGGATATCCTCCGGTACAAGAGAAACTCTGCCGGATTTCTCCCGTGGCTTTGTATCTAACCTACCATTTGAATTATGGTAGATGTCGATGGGAAAACCCAATTCTCATCAACCTTGAGAACTTTTGAGTAAGTACATGCATCCAAAAGTGGAACAAAAGACCTACCTAAACACTCAATCGAAGAATTCGTACCGGATATCCACAATTGTGTGGATACATCACAGGTTTCTTTGAGAAACCATTAGAAAGATGTTGTAGTAAGACCGACCAAGACTTATAGTCTAACCATGGAGTTCTAACGGTTAGAAGATAATATGTTAAAAGGCCTTTACAAAAGTATAAGGGGAGAGTTTAGGAAACTTAAAAGTGTTGAAAGTTGGATGAAGTATGTCAGAAGTAAATTATTTCCAAGATTTGTCGTAACCGTATGGGTTCGACAAAGGAGTGAGATGATTTTGACCCTAATCACACCAAGTATGAACCGCAGCTGGTATCATGAACCGCCGCTGGTGAAGATTGAGATTAGAGTTAACCATAATCTTTAACCTAGAAAACCTATTAAGACTATAGAGATGGATCAGAAAACTTGAATGGACACCCTACATGTGTTCAATCCATTCTTAGGTGGTAAAACCAAGAGCCAATTAGGAAGATATGTTGGAACAACTAGTAGGACCCTATAAGCCATAGAAGGTGTTGAAAATATGGATAATCCAAGAGATTGACCAAGAAGAGACCAAGATGGATGGAGTTCAAGAGACTATTGTTCGGAGTTAGACAATAATAGTTTCGAGTATCACTTTGGACAAAGGATACCATCTATATCCCAATTAGTTGGTAAAGGAACTTCAAGACATATGATACCAACAACAAGTTCGTCCAACAACGTACGTGAGCGAAAACTTTGGGATGAAGTTTAGTTTAAGGGGGGAGACTGTAATATCTCAGGATTAGAGGTTATAAAATAGAGACAACAGATGTGTGCATTGCATTTCATGCATAGAAAATCCGGGTAATTTTCACGCATTTAAATAAAACATATCAAAGTGATTGGAGTTTCACTTAAGTTGATGGAATTGAAGTAGCTCATCAACTAGAGCGCGATAAACTTCAATATGACCTTTGTTAAAATCCTTGTTTTGGGTAGTGATAGTCACAACAGCTAAAAGAGATAAGTGAGGTAAAACTAAAATGCTTGGCACACCATTTTAGAACCAAATATTTATTCACACCAATATCATCATGGTACTCTTTAAACCTACTTCTTTCGTGTTAAAGAAGTCAAAACAAGTCTTATTCTTAAATCATGATCTATTCTATATTCTTATGTCCTAATCTAGTGAGTCCGAATAAGAGAAGTGGAGAGGTTAACTCAATGCCAGTTTTATTATATGATTTACCTTAACTCTAGGTGAGATAACTTAAGAATATTAGAGCCATTCCTATAAAGGCCAACTAGGAGACTTTAGACATTACTCAAATTCTAATTGGGATAAGTCACCTGATATAGGGGAGATCACATCATAAACCCTAATTCTGGTCTAGACTAGAACCATCATTAGGAAGTATAACCAATACCTAGACTTATGAAGTGGAGTAGCTCCTATGTGTATTTCATAAAGGGGAGATTATATCTTTAATCTCAAGAGGAGTTACAACCAAGAGTTAATCCTTAGATAAGGAGTAGATTAAAGACAAGGATGAACCACTAGTAGTATTGTGGATTATGAGTATTGAAGTATCCTAAACTTAGAAGTTAACCCTTAGGATAAAGTATTGGTTGGACCCATTAGATCTCAAGTAGTAGTATAGGTGATAGAAATGATCATTGAGTATTAAGAAGGAGTTGAAGAAGGAAATAAAATAGATTCAATGTGGGAGTTAATGAAGGAAATAAGATGATCATGTTCAGTACATGATTATGTTTGTTGTTGGGAGATATTTAGGTTATCCATAAAACCTAGTGTGATAAGTAGATCTCATACTCAACCAAGTGGGGAATAGGAAATCTACTTGAACATTTCTCACTTAGGAGATACCATCCTATGAAGCTATAATGGAAACCTTGATCTGTGTACAAGTTTCTAGTAAGTTAAGCACTTTGATATGGGTAGAGGAGATTCTCAACTTAAAACCCAAACCCTAGTTTAGCTAAAGTTTATGGAACCCCAAACCATATCCTAGGTGTGTTCACTATATTTTGATGAGAGTAGTACCACCATATCAAATTCTATAATTTAATTGATGCATCTTTGTGATCACAAGTAAACCATAGAATCATATTTTGTTTCTAACCCAAGTAAATAGCCAAGAGAAACCCTATGAAATTGGAATTGTCCTTAAGGCCATTCCAAAACACTAGGTAAATGAGAGGAATATGAGAGCTTGTTCATTGGAAAACCCACACATAAAGAAAGTGCAATTCTAATATAAACCCTTGATAATTTCTTTAACACATTACTAGTACAAATTATAGTTCCTATACATCACTAGTATGATTTCCATGTCTCATAGGAGTATTCTTAAAACTCTTGTTAAAATATTTAGAATCCTACTCAAGTCCTAAGAATATTTGAAAACTCTTATGTGCAAATGCACATATAAGATTTATAATATAACACATGTTTGGACCAGTAATATCATTTGCATACTTTGGACTAGCTTGATTCAAAATCCTGCAAAACTAAGTTGAATTTCAAATTAGAGATTTCAAAACAGCAAAAGAAAAAGAAAAAGAAAGAGTTAGAAAAAAAAGAGAAACATCTTACCTGGTCACAGCCCAACACCGGCTCGGCCCAGGAGCCAGTCCAGCCGGCCTGCTACCGCTCTGGGAGGAAGTCGTCGTCTTCCTCTCACAAAGGAAGCAGCTGTGTGGTCAGCCGGATGCCGCCCGATTCACCGCCTACCGTCGCAGCGCCAAGATCGACGCCGCCGCTCACGCCGGCTATAAAGAGGTCGTTCGCCACCGGGAATGAACCCTTGGTCCTCCGGTCTCTCTCTCTGGTTCTCTTTTCTCTGCAAATGCCATCGGAACCCTAGCTCCGGCGACCATGTGCGCCGCTGCCACAAGCCTCCCTAAGCCACGAAAAGACTCTCTGGAGCTCCGTAATGGTGAGATAGGAATCCATGCCAAAGGAATCGGACTCAGTCATCTTCAATCACCAGATTTTTGCCGTTCCCTTTCACCAGAGTTCATCGAGGAACTCAATGATTGATCCAACTCTGGCCATCCTCGTCTCCTCCGAGCACATCATCATCACCAGGGTGAGTTACCGCACCTCTAGAGCCTTTTCTTGAGTTTTATTGTGCTCGGTGTGGAGCTAGAGCATGTCGCCGCCGTCGGCCACCGCAGTACGTTCTCATCGGGGCAGCTCCGGTGGCCAAGCCATGGCGGAGTCGTCGTCTTTAGGTTCAGAGTATTGCTCCGGTTCGATTAGCCTCAGTCGCATGACCGGGGAAGCCCTGTAGCGCCGTCGCCGCTGTTCCCAGCTCGCCGGCGGTGAGGTCCAGGGACCAGTCAACTGCTAATGTGGCAGCTGATGTGGCCAGGACCCACTGATCAGTCTCTGTGGGTAGATCCAGATCAGGTACAGAAAGTGTTTTCCTGTTTAATTGAAATTCCTGAAAATAGTTAAAACTTGATAAATTCATAACTAATTCATTTCAAATCAGAAAAATGCAAATGATATACCAAAATGATCACAAAAACACAATCTATGTATTTATATTATAATCTGGTGTGCTTATGTGTAATAATTTTGAACTAAATTTAAAAACTTGATTAAGTAGTATTTGAACTTTGATCAAATTCAACAATAAAAATTTAAACAAAACTTTCAAATACCAAATAAAACTTTGACAACTTAAATAATGTGATTCCAAATAATATTTTGTTATTATTAAACATGAATCCTAAAACTTTACTATTAGGACTTTAATGCCTTAAATGATTTTCCTAAAAAGAAATTCAAAATAGTAAAATTTGGGAAAAATCCTAAAAGTGATAAGAATTATTTCCTAACTCTAACATTGTTATTTCAACAATTGTTTCAGTAAAAGTTAATTTGAAAGTCTCTAGGACAATTTGAAATCATTTCAAATTTGACTTAACTCTTAAAACTTCCTATTTAAATTATAAGAAATTAGGGTAACTCTTAAATAAGCATCAACTTGAGTTTAGACCTTATTTTCAATTATAATCCACTAATTGAACATTGTTAACTTAAGATTCATATTCCTTTGTAAGTAGTACTTAATTCAAAGTGGTAACCATTTGTAGCTATGCTTCAAACCCTAGCAATTAAAAAAGGGGATTCATGTTTTCTTAATTACTCTAATACTCCTAGAATGAACAGGACCACTAAATGGTATGGTGTACCAGATATCCATTAAAGTTTATGTTCTTCAAAACTAATTCTTTTAGAGAACATATCAAACAAGCATCACACCCATTCTTATGCCTTGCTCTAAATAACTACCTTAGTGTGCTAGTCTAGCCATACTTCTTAATTCAACCTTGAGTGGTTAGTTTGATATTCCATTTCAACATGGTATACCTTAAGTCAACTAACTATTTGCAACACCTTTGTTGTAACTTAAAAACTGTTACCTTCCTGGCATCACCTAATAACCATTCCTTTAAGTAATAAAAATATCCATTAAGGATTGTGTTCTTCAAAAGTAATTCTTTTTAAGAACATATCAAGTAAGCATCACCTCAATTCCTATGTCCTAGAATAAGCAATGACTTATGCATGTTAAGATTATTAACAACCCTGGAATCAACCATGAATGGATTACTTTAGCACTACCTGCTCATGACTAACTATTTGAGTGCCTATGCTTGTTAAGATTGTTATCAATTATAGAAACAACTATTTATGGTATCAACAATCTAAACTACCTTGAATGTTCATGCTTCACTAAAATCCTTTTAACATTGAATGAAACTTAGCTTGTTTCCTTGGTATGCTCATCTATTAACTACTCTTTGATTCTGATAGAGCTATGCTAAACCCTAGAACACTAAACCCTAGGTGTAGTGCTTCTAATCAATAATAAACTTGTTCTTCAAATGTAATTCTTTCAAGAGACATTTAAAGTAACAAATCATTCCATAAAGCTTGAACATAAATAACTCTATTTTGTGTTAAGATTGTTGTCAACCTTAAGATCAACTAGGTATTCTTATCAAATAAGAATTACTACCACTTTGCTGGTCCCTAACCAACTACTTGTTTGCTAAAAATATGATACCACTTAAAAGTGTTACTTTCAAGTTTTCACTCATTGCTATAATAGTCTTTTGCAATAACTCTTGTATGAAGCTTTATTCTATTACTTTAAAGGGATTTCTATTTTCGTGCCCCTGGTTCGTTAGTTGTACTCAGTTTTCCCCAGCTCGTTAGTTTTCCTCAGTTTTCCCCAAGCCGTTGTCTGAAACTGTCACCAGTGCTGGAACGGCCGGTTGCCCGACGGTTGAACACCTTTGACCGTTAACTGCTGACTAGTGGGGCCACGTAGAGCCCGCAAAGACACGTAAGAGCATCCATCATTGTTTGACCGTAAGCATCGCCGTATCCCTGACCAAACCGCGGACGAGTGGGGCTTCGGTATATCGAATGACAAGTGGGGCCATGACGCTGATACAAGGGGCAATACACGGGTAGGATTAGATTTTTAAACGGAGCTCTACAGCGATGGCACGGAGGAGGTGGCCTACGGGGTGCCGAAATGAGATCGACGTCCACAAAGAACTGCATGAGGCGAGACCAGACGCATTAGATAGATATGATCTGGACGCGTTTAACCATGCAAAGAAGAGAAGAAATGGTCGAGGACATCGACGACGACCTCAACACTTTGACTGACGGTGTCGGACATGAACGCGAGCAGTGTAGAGAAAACTAGTGTCTCTCCTTTCTGGCGTGTATAGATAGGTGCTAGGGGAGTGTGGTGGCGAAGGGAAAGACCTCGCGGTGGTCTGTGGCGTCCAGCAGAGCGGGGCGGCGTGGCCGTGCCCACAGCGGCGTGCATGTTCGGCATTGGCATCAGCATGTACGTTCGTCATTGGCCTCGGCGGTATCTCTGGTGTGTCAGTGATCGAATGAGGGGACGGGATTGAGGGTGCATCCCGACGGTGACCTAGCAGTGGCGGCGAGCATGCATACCCATTCTGACCATGCCGATATCGGCATCGGCATCGTTTGGAGGCTGTGGTGCTCGAATCATAGTGGAAATTGCGATTTCCTATTATTTTTACATGCATAATATATAGAAAATAGCTAGATCTATAAATCGATGCATATGAAGCTACATATATATTCTTGGTCATAATCCCCTTAGATGCATGGCTTCACGTCGTCGTCGCTTTCAGCGTGAGTATCTTCGTCGTCCGTGTAGTAGTACTTCCTGCACATTGTTCCGTCGAACACCTTCACTGTGAGCACATAATTGCCTTCATATTTGAAGTGTAGGAAGCAGCCGAAATCCACACCGTGCGCGATGGCGAAATTCTCCCAGCCCTTGTCGAGGTACATCCGGCCTTGTCCGTCAAATAGGACCTCCACGGTCCAGAGACGAGGACCGCAGTCAGCTGCTCGCAGATACACCTTTGCGGGCTCCTGGCCGTCAAGATAGTCCGCAAACTTTTGTGGGAGTGCCTGCAAAGAAATTAAAGGTTTTTTAGAACATACACATAATTAATCACATGCATCATATATGTGGGAACGCGTACGTACCTTCTTGGCCAAAGGGTCTTCATAGATGGTGATGAAGAACTCCTCTATGATCAATGGCAGTGTTGATGGTGGTGGTGGCAATGATGATGATCCACCACCCCGGCCGCCCCTTCCCCTTCCCCTTCCCCTTCCCCTTCCCCTTCCGGTCGGCGTCCGAGACGTGGAAGCCATGGCAATGGATCAGGTGTATGTGAACAAAGAAGAGAGAGGCAGAAACGAAGAAGAGAGAGGCAGAACCTATTGACATGAGGGATGGCCGTTGTGGGGGTTTATAAGGGAGAGATGACCGTTGTGGGGTTTACACCATAAATTAAGGTAGAGATGACCGTTGTGGGGTTTACACAATAAATTAAGGAGGAGATGACCGTTGTGGGGGTGGTTTATATCTCAACAAAAAAAGTAATGCCTAAAAGAAATGGAAATTCGTGAAAGTTCATCATTTTACCGTAAAAAGTAAAGCCTACAAGAAATGGAAATTCGTGATAGTTTATCATTTCAGCGTGAAAAGTAATGCCTACAAAAAATGGAAATTCGTGATAGTTTATCATTTCAGCGTGAAAAGTAATGCCTACAAGAAATGGAAATTCGTGATAGTTTATCATTTTACCGTGAAAAGTAATGCGTAAAAGAAATGGAAATTCATGATAGTTCATCATTTTACCGTGAAAAGTAAAGCCTACAAGCAATGGAAATTCGTGATAGTTTATCATTTCAACGTGAAAAGTAATGCCTACAAGAAATGGAAATTCGTGATAGTTTATCATTTTACCGTGAAAAGTAATGCCTAAAAGAAATTCGTGATTACCCAACTTGTTGAATCCGGTGGCAAACTCGTCATTTAGCATACATAGAGGGGTAGTAGTTTGCCACCGACAGATAGAGAGAGGGTGGCACGATCCTGCCCGTTGGATCATAGGATCGACGGTAGGTGGGCACGATCCGTGTGACAACAGCTCGACCAATCAGGCCAAGTTTGGGCTTCTATGAGAAGGGAGAGGGTAAAACTGAGTAGTATCAAGGATACAAGAGCAAGTAAATAGTAAACAGGCTAAGGAATTCAAATAAGAGATTTAGAAAAAGAAAAACACATGTTTTGTACAATGAAACCCATGTTGGCCTACCTCAAAGTATTAGCAATTCAAATATACATGAGTGTAAAAATTATGGCCTCATTCAGACAAACTATGTTTTGGGTATAGATGTTTTGAGAAGGGGTTTGAGTGGAAAGCCATGAACCTTCATAGCTACTAGTGATTTCAGAAGTGGCCATTTGTGTGAAAACTTGATTTATATATGTTTGTTATGATTTTATTTTGCGCATGAGTTGGAGGCACTATGATTTTATTTTTTTGATTTTTTTTGCGCATGAAATGACTCAATTAGATGGCTTAATCCCATCTGTTGACTCTCTGTTGACCAGCCACTTGAGGGTAAAACTGAGTATATTGCACTAGGCAGTATTAGTACTCGAGGGGGAAACTGAGTATAGATATTTTTCCAGTGTAAGATTCGAGGGTAGAACTGAGTACACGTAACGGTGCTGACGTGTAGTCCCACGGACGCGTGTCGCGGTGAGCAGCGGTTAGCCGCGCGGTGCGCGTGTTGAGACCAAAACGTCAACTGCTGAGACGAACCGTCACTTTGCCAGTACAGAGCCCCTCTCCCTCCCTCTGCACACAGTCTCATCATAACTCACGCACGCAACCACGCCTCTCACGTCCCATCACCTTCTCAAAAAAACCCCAGCCGCCCTACGCGCGCTCCTCTGCCGGCGATGGAGAAGAAGAATGCGCCGGCGGCCGTCGCCCCCGAGCCCGTCGCCTCCGAGCCCATCGCCTCCGAGCCCGTCACATCCGAGGGCGGCGCATCCAAGCGCGGCGCCTCCATGAACTGGGCCTCTCTTAAGGGTGACGGACCACTTCACAAGATCGGCGACTGCTTACTGGCGAACGAGGAGTACGTGGACACCTACGCTGCTTTGAGGCAAGTTTGTACAAATTGGTGCTCAGATCTACCTGAGCCCGACGTGCACCTGCATGAATGGATCCTGGTAGAACACGCCCTTCCACGCGCCGCTGAGTTCTCCTTCCTCAACCTCCGCACATCCCGCTACGTCACCATCGATCTAACGGAAGTTCATGCAAGGTTCAAATTCCTCCATATCTATAGAGTTAATCTATTTTTATTTTCAATCGTAAACATCTTAGTGCTGAATGTTATCTTCATCAACTCCCTTTTAGATACTACTTCGTCGGCTTTTACCGTGGCGTCATCGTGCTTGCCCAGAGGAACCAGCCGCACAAGATACGGCTTCTGAACCCACTCACAAAGACATTGAACGCTACGTTTGAGGCGCAGATGCCATCTATGATTGTGGAGTCAGTCGCTGTAATGAAGTCCCCGACTATGGTCTTCATTTGCACAGGTTACCCCAATGAAATTGCTTGGGTCGATGAGAGCTCTCCTACTAAGGATATAGATGTAGAAGATTGGGGAGAAGGAAGATTTTCGATCGAGGAAGATTCTCTCAGTTGCCTTACCCCGTTCAATGGTGAATTGTATGCAATAGCTGTGAACAATTTTGATGTCGGAACATTAGTGTGCACCAACAATGTCCAGTTGGAGAAGCGCGCGAGCACTATCAACATGGAGACACTATTTTCATTTCCAGAACTTGGAACTGACAAGTTCTACCTTGTGGAGTCTGATGGTGATCTGCTGCTTGTGTTGTTCGGCGGCAGCCCTGGCAATAGGTATTTGGAGGAAGGTCAACCATTGGTGTACCGTGTGGACACTGAGAGCCGCTCTCTCCATGCCGTCAACATTGGCAGTCGTGCCTTCTTCGTCAGTTATAAACGGTGTATCTCCGTCGACACCAGAGTGCACCCGACAGTTCGACCTGGCTGCATCTACTACGAGGGCGGTTATATCAGACAGTACTTTGATGATAGAAAGGCCTGGGATGAGTGGCCACGACTTGTGGATAGATTAGATTCCGACGGTATGAAAATAGAACAAAGGCCATACCTTTTGGAGGATCTATTGGCTGCACACTGCAGACGGAAGGAGTTCAGTCAATATTTTTTTCGTCTCATGGAATATAGCGACTCCGAAATATATGATGAAGAATGAAGAACCTTCATGTTGGGCATACATTGCGTCTTATATTATTTTCAGCTTAGTTTGTCGTGAATATTAACATCGTTATTGGCTTCTTTTGGCTGCTGTATGCATTTTATGTATTATACTATACTAGCTTCTAGATTAGCTTCTAGATTTGTTACCATATTGGGCAAAAAACGAGGGCCAAAAGGCAGCAATCATTGAAGAAAGACAGAAATAGAAGCTTCTCTAGATTTGATACTAATTTGGTGAAAAGAGAGAGAACTGTTTACAGAGAGAGAGTAGAAAAAGGCGCTCTGAAAAGGCGCTCTGAAAAGTCAATGCCAATTTGGCCCGAGAGAGACAGAACCG
Source organism: Dactylis glomerata (assembly GCA_007115705.1). NCBI lineage: Eukaryota > Viridiplantae > Streptophyta > Magnoliopsida > Poales > Poaceae > Dactylis > Dactylis glomerata. The sequence continues at coordinate 890,182 of QXEO01000796.1, read as the reverse complement.
AGCTCTCACGTACAACCAAACGCGGTCTCGTCCTGTCCCACGCGGTCCCTTTCTACCAGCCCCACGCGACGCGGCCCCACACGACACGGCCCCACACGTCAGCACGGAAACGGTCAACTTAACGGGAATCGTCACGTCCGAGTTCCTTGAGGGTTTCAAACAACGGCTTGGGGAAAACTGAGGAAAAACTAAGGAGCTGGGGAAAACTGAGTACAACTAACGACCCGAGGGCACGAAAATAGAAATCCCTACTTTAAAAGTTTGTCAGTCAATCTAAAATCCTTAACAACCTTGTTGTGGAGTGAATCTAAAAGTGCAACTCAGTATAAAGAAGTCATCACAACTTTTTATACTAAACCATTGGGGGTTAGGATACGCTTAGAGCGATGCATAGCATATAATTTGCATATCATGCTACAGTTCTTTTAACATCATCTTTACCAGATGATGGTGCTACTTCAATATTTGGATTTCCTACGTATCGAAGACCTTGACTTGCATAATCTTGTAGTCAAAAAGGCAAGTTTATCTTGCTCATATCTCTTGGTTGCACTGGTTTTGAAACTACTTGCAAAGTGTTGACTTCAAACTCTAACATTTCAAAAAGGAAGGAAAATCTATTTTCATAAGTAATATGACTAGTGGTTATCAACCAGTGGTGATAACCTAGGAAGGCTGGCAGGTGGAACCACGGTAAGATTGTGGTGGTGGAGGTTCCACTTGCACGGGAAAGTAAACCTAGGATTAACTACCAATGCCATAGTTATTCTAGCACCGTAAAAACCGTGCCGTCCAAGAGACTTGGAATGGGACGGGCAAGTCAGCTGTATCTTCTCTTGTTCGCATGTCAACGGGCAGCCTGTTGCCGGTCGCGGTAGATCTTGCGAGACTACTTGCATATGGGTGGGACACCTAAGTTCTCACGGCACTGGTGTCTATGATGGTCCGCAAGGGACGCCTAGGTACTTCATCGTTGGGGGTGAATATCACGGGCACAACCTGCTTGCGTGAATTGGGTGGGCATGCGTTGTGCGGAGAAGGCAGTGAATGGCTTGGATCAATGACTGGGCCCCACACCAAGGAAGTGTGGACGAGCATGCAACTCGATTGTGCAACAAGGCTTTGATCTCTTTTGGAAGGACACACCTCTGCAGAGTGTAAAAGGATGTGACATGTTACCCCTTGTTCCGGGAAGGAGCTGCGAACACCGCAGGAAAGGTGCTCTCAAGGCACTAATACCCTGTATTGGCTGTTGGGCATATTTTTCTAAAGTAAAAGCAATCTTTCAAGTAACCCTTGATAAAACCTTGCATTGGTCTACGACTCTTTTGGGCCCATGGCTTTAGTTAGTGCATATCCCACAACTTCTTTTTAAAGAAACTTGCTGGGTAACGCTCGTTACTCACCCCAATCTCTTAAACCCTTGCTAGACTATGAAGAATTAGATTGAAGGCAACCCAAGGATGCAACCTCAAGACATTAAAGATGAAGTATTCTACCAACGTCATGATTTTCAGCGGAGTCGACAATTATTGCAAAGCTTGGTGGAAAAACTAGAGTAGGGATAGAAGGGAACCAGTTTCCCTATTCCTAGAACCTAAGTAGCTAGGATGTTTCTCTAGCTAAGCAACTACGTGTCACCTACCATCGAAGAACTCTCACAATTCTTGATTTAGATATTTCGTTTCATAAGATCGTATCTAGCTTGTACCAACATTTGGTGCAAATGACGATTATTGTACTTGAAAACTTTGCGGCATGCTGTCCTTCTCATGGTTCGCATATGTCCATTTCCGCTTTTTCTTCAATAAGAAGTAGCCGGGACAATCGTTCTCTTCCGGGTAGATCTGCATTGTAATACCCACTCCAGATTTAGTCATGTTCTTATAAAACATTGCTTGGTTCTTGGATTTTGCAAATGTTTTGTTGTTAGGTTATTTTGTCTGTAAAACCTGATTATGCATGTGAAACCTTGTTTCATGTGGCTTAGGGACGTACGCCAACTTTTTTTCTTTGAAATGGGGAACGGAGCCCCCGGCCTCTGCATCGAGCTCGATACACACAGCCTAGTATTATTAAAAGGTGTGAAATCCAGTAGCCAAACAAGTTCGACTCGGAAAGAAAACCCAAGACCAAATGCCTCGCAACAGTGACTCCACCAGACAACCACTAACCCGATGGTGCAAGACTAAAAATAATACATTGCAATTTGCAAGTGATTAGGTTGTGAATAGCTTCTCTCTATGTTCTCTTTATTTACTATGATATAGATAGTACTCCTAAAAATGAAGTGACAAGTCAGAATAACGTTTGCAATTTAATTGCCTAAAAAATGCTGTAGTAAGTGTTTTTTAAATAAATTTTGCAAGGATTATTTTTATGACTATAAGGATATCGAGCACATGGCATGCTGCTAAGCTACATATTTTCAGATAGCTCTTTTAGGATGATTGGAATGAAGTAGGGGCACCATCAGGTAGCATTGAGTTTCAGGGATATGTGTTTGTTCAATCAAGCTTTGCTTGCTCGACAGGCTTGGTGGCTATTGGCTTTTTCAGAGAGTTTATCTGCACGGGTTCTTAAAGCTAAATATTATGTGAGGATTTGATCAATACCGTCTTTACTGGTAACCCCTCGTCGACTTGGAAGGTGATATCGTATGGCCTTGAGTTATTAAAGAAAAGCCTAATTTGGAGGGTCAGTAATGGACGTAGCATCAGAGTTTGGTGAGATAGTTGGATTCCACGCATGGCATACTGTAAAGCATTAACCCCTCAGGGTAATCCGTCGGGTCCCCGAGCTCCTGGATGATCAAAGAAACTGGAAGGTGGACAAAATAAGGTGGAAGGTGGACAAGATAAGGGAGATCTTCTCACCCATTGATGCTGATGCGATACTAAAAATTAAACCATATCGTTACACTTATAATGATGTACCGGCATGGCGACCTGAACCTTCATGAATATTCTCAGTTCGCAGCGCATATAAACTGGCTCATGCTGTGCATCCGACTCAGTGTGCAATCGCGACTCTTGTTGGAGGAGAATATGGAGTTCGTTTGTACTGCCGGAGTTTAAACTCTTTGCTTGAAAGGCAGCTTCTAATATATTGTCCACCGAGGAAAATACACTACGTCGCCACATGCATGTTATGGGTTATTGTAACATTTGCTGCTCGGAACTAACTGGAGGACGTGCCCCATGTTTTATTCATATGTCCTCATGCTCGACGCCTTTGGTCGGAAATGGGACCGCCGTGGAGTTTGCCATCAGATGTTGATTTATCTGTTTCTCCAGACAATTGGTTCAGATAAGTTCAGGCCCATATCCTTGAACATATTGTGGACATGTTGCTACTGTTAACGTGGAGAGTGTGATTTTGTAGAAATGAGGTAACTCGTGACAAACCCCTACCAACTATTTAGGGTTCCAAAAGCGTCTTCTTGCCAGCTACATTTGACCGATACATGATATCAAACATACTCCTACTCCTACTGATTCCCTACTCAAAGGCAAGCAACCGATTGTTGTGGAAGGGACACTGAAAGTCATGCAGCAAGCAAAACCACTATCAGATAAGCCATGTACTAAATCGCCAACGGGTCGTGTCAAATTAATTGCTGCATGACTCCTTCCATGAATCTGATCATTTTGCTGGTACTAGCATGGTTTTGCGTGATGAAGAAGGCTGGCCGGTCTTCTCTGCTTGTCGATTCATCTCTGATTGTGATTTCCCATATGAAGCAGAGATTGGTGCATGCTTGGAAGGACTCGAATTAGCTCTCGAGCATAGTCATTTGGCAATCATCATCGAATTAGAGAGCACCAAGCTGATTGAAGCATTGACGTACACTTAGTTTCAGAGATTAAGAGTTTGTCTAGTCAAAATGGAGTTCGTGATTTTGTAAAAGTGGAACTATTGCAGGTTAGGGTTAGTCACTGCCTTGCAAATTATGCAAGGAAAGAACATCGTAGTACTATCTCATTAGTTTCTGGCCCTCAATGTGTCCTTTAGGTCCTCGAGCACGATTGCCTTGTAACCTTTCCAGCTTAATAAAGTTCCATTTTACCCAAAAAAAAGATGGCATTATAATATTGTAACAAACATATTTAACCTCAAAACAATGTTGATAAATATTATGATACACTATACAATGTTCACAATTCAAACATCACAATGATGCAAATAAGAATATACATAATTCTAAGTCCACACTATACCCTGGTGGAAACTTAAGTTAACATTTGAATAGATAAGAGACCATGACACTTCTATATTAGTTTTATTTAGTAGTTTTATTTAAATTGATTTCCCCAAAATCTCATATTTGGCTAAGGGAAATGGACTATATACTCCCTCACAAATACATGCACAGGATTGATGTATGCTTATGGTCTATGTATACTTATTCATATTATACTAGTTTATTTTATACAAATTTCTTTTACTTTATATAATCCAACACATTACTATAGTGGTATTTCACGAATACAACATTCTTCATAAATTACTAACCACATTATAATATTGTTACAAACATATTTAACTTCAAAACAATGTTGATAAATATTATGATACACTATACAAGTTCACAATCCAAACACTTCTATAGTAGTTTTATTTAAACTGATCTTCCCAAAATCTCATATCCTTTAAAATTTCAGTTTGTGAAACCTATATGTGTAATCTTTGTGTTTATATGTGCCTTTTCTATTTATATATCGTGGTAAGGATTTCTAGGCCATAAGAGTCTAACCACTACGTTGATAGATATTTTACATTGTAAATTTGCAATAAATAGGTGTAACTAAATAGGTTATTCTTGAGCATACAAGTGTTGGCAGGAGTGTTTGTTCCCTGAACCCACTCACCAGGTAGGGCCCTCACATTGTAAAACAACTATGTGGCCAACAATTCCCTACTATATATTTTTTATGTCCGACAACTCAAAGATGACACACTTGCACTATGTATACTTATTCATATTATAGTAGTTTATTTTATACAAATTTCTTTTACTTTATATAATCCAACACATAACTATAGTGGTATTTCACGAATACAAGATTCTTCATAAATTACTAACCACATTATAATATTGTAACAAACATATTTAACCTCAAAACAATGTTAATAAATATTATGATACACTATACAAGTTCACAATCCAAATACTTCTACAGTAGTTTTATTTAAACTGATCTTCCCAAAGTCTCATATCCTTTAAAATTTAAGTTTGTGTAACCTATATGTGTAATTTTGTGTTTATATGTGTCTTTTCTATTTAAATATCGTGGTAAGGATTTCTAGGCCATAAGAGTCTAACCACCACGTTGATAGATATTTTACATGTAAATTTGCAATAAATAGGTGTAACTAAATAGGTTATTCTTGATCATATAGGTGTTGACAGGAGTGTTTGTTCCTTGAACCCACTCACCAGGTAGGGCCCTCACATTGTAAAACAATTATGTTGCCAATAATTTTCTACTATTTTTTTTTATGTCCGGCAACTCAAAGCTGACACACTTGCACTATGTACTGCTTGTAGTGGTATTGTTGTAAAACACATGAAAACTTCAACCCTCAAACAAATTATATATTTACTTTTCTTATCGATTTATCTATACGGTCGGTGTAAAGTAGCATAAATTGTGCAACGTGTTGATAGATACTACTCCCTCATTCTATTTCAACCAATACATGGATTGATGTGTATGTTGGTTGTAACAACATCATCTTATATTATGGCATGGAGAAGATATTAATTTATCCTCCCAACGTAGACGATTGTACCAAAACAGTCCAATCCACTAGACATATTTCAAAAACCATCTTTTCAGTGGTTTGAGCTACTAGTACATATTTAGATTAAAAATATTAGCTCTCACAAGTGTTGGCTCAATATCTGCCTACCCCAATCACATTTTGTGATCGCCAAACCATCTGAATAGCATAACCATATACACTATCTCATTAATTTTGAAGGCAGTTGCCAACATTGCTTGTATTCTCGGTAGGTTTGGTCATGTAAGCAGTAGATTTAAAAAGTGAAACAAGTACATATTCTCTCTCTCTCTCTCTATATGTGTGTGTGTTCCTTTGAAACTCGTAATCCTTTTTCCAAACCCCCCCGAAATTACAAGATGAAATAAATAAATCCCGAATAATATGATGAAGTCTATTTTGATGTTTGAACGATGTCAATCATGTGGTGAAACCCACATCTCAATGTGTTAGATGAGCAAATTTAATCACCAAAACTGGTGTAGGCAGGACTGGGTGTAGGATGTTATCTTATCCAATTTTGTTGGGTCAGGGTGCTAAGTGTTTGAAACTAAGCAGTAGTATGTTCTGGACAAATACTTACGGAGTTAAATGCACTATTTTCGAAACAGGTTGGCCAGTTCACATATTGCGTGCATTAGCGCCACAAACGTCTAGATTATTTTCAACATGTTCCACGTCTGGCAAATGATCTATTACTAGACAAACAGGCCGGCTTCGTCCGGCCCACCTGTATCACGTCTTGGCAAAAGCTGACCAACAAGACAGACCTATGATCTACAACGCGACAGGTCAGATGGAGGGCCAAGACGTCGGGATAGGGCGGCCCGAGGCGTGGTGATAGGCGACGGCCTGGGCATGAGTTGTTGGGCGGCGGACGAAAGTCTAACGCGGACGAGTGGCACTAAGCCGGCCAGCTTGGGACAGCGCCCGAGATGGTGGGCCATGGCGCATGGGGCTGGAGGTGGCGGGATAAGAAAGGAAAATATAAAAAAGCACGTTAAATATGGGTACGTAGGATTTAAAGGGTCTTTTCCAGTATTCATTCTAGCGAGGCAAAATTGCATATCGTCAAACGCATTTCGAGTATACCGCATACCATTTCTGCAGTACCAATTTTTTCATGATTTTTCAAAATATGGTAGAGATGCTCTTATATGTATAAAAATTGTCCATTCAAACATTTCACCTACTTACGAAAGAAATAGCTAGTTGAAAAAAAATAAACAAACAACAATTATGGTGAACTTAAAAATCAAAGCATTCATGTTAAGTATTAAAATTCTCAAAGATTTGATAAGCGTTTTCAATAGTTGACATAAAATATAAAATTTTATTGTTACATAATCAAGCCGCATGTTCATTGCCATATTAACAAAGTGGCATGCAATCTCACCATACGATGCCCAGCCAAGGAAACAGCGGTCAAAGCAAACCTTTAGCGGAACCCATATCACATAGACACAACGTTTGTAGATGGCCTTAGAACGCTTGCATGTGACCAAGATTAATAAAATTTCACTGTTACATAATCAAGCCGCATGTTCATTGCCATATTAACAAAGTGGCATGCAATCTCACCATACGATGCCCAGCCAAGGAAACAGCGGTCAAAGCAAACCTTTAGCGGGACCCATATCACATAGACACAACGTTTGTAGATGGCCTCAGAACGTTTGCATGTGATCAAGATTACATCTTAGAATAATGTGTACTCTACACTCGAAATCCTTATGTCATAAAATAGTTTTCTAGAAAGTTGAGAAAATAATTTGAAAGAAAGAAAATACTATACAAAAAAATCCAGAAAAAGAAAGAAGGAAAAAGGAATAGCTAGTGGTATTTAACTCCGTGCTGGAAAACCAAGATACGGCCGTAATCTAATCTAATCTAAACTAATAATACGGCTTGAGGTCGTGATGGTCACAAAACCGTGGTAGGTAAAAAAACCGTAAATTTCGCACGTCAAAGAAAATCCTTCGTACTTCAAAAAATTCGGACGGAGCGTAAAGAAAACCGGATGTACGTACGTAAAGAAAACCGGACAGGGAACGTAGGCCGGGCGTTTTCTTCGTCCGTCGTCTTAATATTCCTTTAATCGCTGCGCGAGATCGTGTCGTGACCAATCCAAACAAGTACCCAGATCAGAGTTAGACCCGAGTCCTTCTTTTCCTGCCTTCTCCGAGTCTTCCTAAATATGGAAGCAATTAATTGTCGTGCATCAAATCAAATCAATCCAAAGGTTCCGATCGAAATCGCGAGCTCGGGTTTCGAGGAACCATGGTGGCGACCACGGCGGAATGCAGAAAAGTCACCAGACGAGGTGCTCGGCTGACGTGCGCTTTAAGATCAGAGGGCGGCGCTACACCCCTCTCCATCGAGAATCAGGGCACGTGATGAGCACGTCAGCCCAGTTCACGTTCGGGCGCGTGGCGAGCTGGCCGGGCTGGAGCACTACCGGCGCGTGCAAAGGCGTCATGACCAAGTCGGCGTCATGGCCAGCTCGTTGTCATGTGCAGCAGCGCCCAGGACGCAGGTTGTGCGTTCGCGGCCACGCCAATGATGAGTGTCACCATGTCGACGGTCGTCATCTCCGGTCAGTACCACGCGTAGGCACAACATGAAGAGAGGTTTGCGTTCGTGCTGGGCCTCAACGACGGGCTAATGTCCGTGGCTCGTCTGCCTCGGTGGCCGCGCCAGCATCATGGCCACCCATGAGTTCGTGTCCGGTGCCTGATCCCCGCCGGCATCATGGCCACCCACGAGTTCATGTCCGGCTGCTCCCCGCCGTCGTGGTTAGGTCGACGCGGAGCTCAATCGCCCACCCTGCTGCGTACCGCCGGAGCGCCGTCAGCTTGGCTAATCGGCAGAAGCCGGTTGGACGGAGATCAGGCTTGGGGCCGAGCTGCTCCTCGCCATCAATAATGCCGGGTACGGGACGCCGACAACGATCTAGCGAGATGGCCTCTGTCTTGCTCCCACTCAGGAGGGGCACGACATCATCAGCATCGCCGAGATTCGTAGATCCTCCTTAGCCAGGCACGTGACACGGGCACAGGACCTGCCGACCTGGCCCGGCTCAATGCGAGGCCTGACATGGCGCCGTTCTTACCGAGTCTATCGCCCTCTCCCCGTCGAGTCCAACATCAGGTGCTCGGCCTTGGCATCGGCAAGGGAGTCTCGCGCAACTCCGTCCCAGCATACATACATTGCCAGATTGAAAAGTCGTCGTCACCATGCAAAACAACATCAGCAGCTTCCTCTGCGCGAAGCTATGACTTTATTCCGCTGGGCGGGCAGCTGGGCTACTGCCAAGATTCAGTCCACAGAGGTTGCTTGCTTTTGCGCCCCTGCGGTGCTGCCATTGAAGACTGTTGCATGTCCTGATGTGCGGGCTGGGTTTGGTTCCTGAATCTGCTTAACTGAACAAGGATCAGCCTGAATAAAAGGTATTGCCACCGATGATCTTTTTATGGTTCATGGGACTAGATTTTGTAAACATCGAATTCAGGTATTGTACCTGACAGTTGCTTCACTAATCATCATTTTCATAGTACGAACTTGCCCTGAATATGTAGACCTGCAAATTTTATACATGGCAAAGGTTGCACAGTTAGGACCACACATGGATTTGTTTGGGTGATTTTGGTTCAGCTGGCGTCCCTGGCGATGGGTATTTAGACAAAGTTTTTGGATCTTTCTCTTCTGTTCATGGATTAGCATATGGAGTTGTAGCCACTACTTATGTTCCCGGTTTTTTTCATAATTCATAAGAAAGTTGGATGTTAGTAGTGTAAACTAGGTTCAGATCAGTAGTGTTAGAGAAACCAAGAATTTGGGTGAATCGTGCATAGTTGTGAGCACGATCTGTTTAATGGATGATTTTGCACCACACTCATACTAACTGCATTTTAACATCCTTAGAACCCTCATAGTTGTGAATTTTTTATTGGGGATGCAATGTCCTCGTGAGTTGTGATTTGTGATATGAGGGTTTATCTTAGGATTTTGATTTGTTGATTTTGAAACAAATTAAAATATACACTAAAAGAGTAGTTTAAATTAAAATGAAATAAATATATAAAAAATAATACAAAATTAAATGATAATAAAATTTAAAGATTATTATAAGATATAAAATGAAAGGGCAAACTGATACTAGGGTTATGCAGGTCAATTGACTTTCGAGCAAAATTTAAATCACCCAACGTTTTGCTCAAAATTTGATTGTTCCGTCCCCCATTGCAACCACAAACATCTTTGCTAGACAATCCCCTATGAAAACAAATCCAAGGATTGTGAGAAATCAGTTCAGATCAACCGTTGTTGAAGAAAGCCGGGGACACAGGTTCTTCTGAATAGTTTCGCTGGCCACGGCCACGCTCAGCTGCTAGGCCTGACGATCCTCCTCCGCTCGAGGACCAGGAACAAGTACGGCATGAAAATGCATCATATTTCTAGAGATCCATGGCAATACGTTTCTTTTTTCCATCAACGAACGAGTGAGGTTTTATGTGGGTGTTCTGTTCGAGTGAAGGATAAGTGGTAGAGCAAGTAGGTGGCCATTCAGGCATAATCCACGGAAGGATGGTTGGTTAACTTATAGTAATAGACACAATCCATAGAGATGGGGCTGGACGGCTGGTTATTCTCTTTATTCCCACTTCATCTTGAATTACAATAGGTGGACGGCTGGTTATTCTCTTTATTCCCACTTCATCTTGAATTACAATAGGATATATAATATTCAGTTTTCATGGAATGAGGAAAGGAGATCTATTACTTCTATGTTGAGGAGGATCTAGAGTATATAATCCGCTTCACACGATTTGCACCTAACATTTCTCTTTTTAAGTATAGAAAAGAGTAGATCAGATAAAATTAGAGATTGCAACTAATCGTACATAAAATTAAATTAATCTGTTGCATGATTAGTGTATTGGATACTTGTGTTATATCATTTTGATGGTTATAAGAAATGAATTAATATAGATTTATGGAACTTTGAGAGTGAGAATTGGAGTGTTCCTTGGAGTGCCATCGCAAATATAAGAGGCAAAAAAAATTAGAGATCGCTCTAAATTAACATATATAGAGTCAAACTCGATGTTTCCGTCAGATATTTCACCACAACTTGTGTGAGGTTGCGACATGCCACCGATTACTATGAAAACTAAAGGGTGACGCAATGACCAGTCTAGATCAAAATTATGAGTCTAAAGGAAACTAACAACTAAATCTATTTTTTGAAGAAATATTTATAATTTTTTGACCCGTTGCAACGCACGGGTATTGTGCTAGTCCATGGTAATCTAGGCCTTTGAGGGATTAAGGGCTAATTTGGTTGTTAGGGATCGAAAAACCTGGGCGGTATTACCCCACGGGGAAATTCCCTGCTCACACGGGATCCCCTCCCACCACGGAGAAATACACGTTGCCATTTGGATTCCAGGAGGATGGGAATGGACGGGAATGAAGGGAACATGCAAATTCGAAAATATATCATTATCCAGTACAAATAACTCCGTTCTTTTCATATAGTTTTGGAAAAATTAGTTTTCTGCCATCCCAGAAAAGATGTCGCAGCTGTAGTACAGATTCCTTTTTGCACTTACACCCCTGAAATTTTGACTCGCAAGTCCGCGATCGATCGCACCTACCTGATGGCCACCCGTCCTCGCGCTGCCGGCCTCCTGTCTGCCTCAAGGAGGCCATCGCTGCCGATGTGGACGAGGACGATTGATCAACCACCCTTCTCCCGCTCGGGTTGCCGCGATTACGCCGACGCACCTTCTTCCGCCAGTCGAAGCGCAGGGCCGCAATCGTGTCCGCCCCAAATCTTTCTCAACGAGAAACTCCCACCGGCCTCCTTCTCGACAGCGAGCGCAAGAGCTGACGAGATATCTAGCTCCAGCTCGCAGTCTCACCTTGCTCCAGCTCAAGCGCCCGTCGACCTCTCATGCCATCACCGTATGTCGCCGTCGTCTTCCCACTAGTAGAAGCGCCGTAGCCATCCGCCGTCGTCGTCGTCTTCCCAGTTGAAGAAGCGGAGCCGAAGCCGCCGCTCCGCTCCCCGTCGGAGGGAAAGCATGTACATGTCAAGAAAGCAAGTTACATGCCAAGAACAGCTAAACAAATATTTTGCTACCAGTCAGCAGAAACAACAGTGCATCATTAACATTACACATGTTGATAGGATTTATAAAAAGGACATGACTATTTCTTGAGGTAAACAAATATTTTGCTACCAGTCAGCAGCAGAAACAACAATGCATCATTAACATTACACATGTTGATAGGATTTATAAAAAGGACATGACTATTTCTTGTGTATTGAGGTAATACGGGTCATAAAACTGTGCAAACACATGGGTTGACTACAAACATCAAGCTTTACAGAAATTTGCAAGTGCAAAATCCTTTGACCAGACCAATCATTAATCTGAAGAGTAATTGGACTAGCCTGACTCTTGACAAATTGACAGGCTGCATATAGATCTTTAATGCTGAAATGTTCAAAATCAAAACCACTATACTTGAAATCTTGTATTTTCTAGTCTCCTTCACTTCACAAATCAACGGTTGCAGTAAACTTCTGAAAAGAAAACCTTAAGCTGCAGTACAAAGGCTTACAGTACAAAGGCAGAGGCAGACAGCTATACTCTAATATATCATTAGACAAGAGTACACGATTTAAACAATCTTTAAGAACTATGATGATACTCAACCTTTACCAAACAAGTAAATTATTTTCGTTTTGCCCTAGAAATGTCATATCACTTTCAAAACTAATTGCTCACTTTCTTGATATGGAGGGTTGAGCTGTACAAGTATAATAAACACATCAGCACTGCTTACTGCAAACTCTTGGTCGATCAAAATAAACATATGAATATTGAACAGAAACTTAGAACTAGATTATAACGATTTCAATCTAAGAACGGACCAGGAGCTCTCACTAGAGCTCACGAGCGCACTAGTTCACTTAACTTCGGTCAACAATACATCACTCGACTTGTAAAAACCCCATGAAATAAAATGCTTAGTAAAAAAACATTGCTGCCAGAGATGACTAGAAGTTGCAACACTATTGTGGGAACCTGCTACTGATATTCTTGAGCTGCACAAGCCAATACCAGTTTGAGTGTGCATAAACTCAATCAACCAGCTCACCCCCAACCACTATTTGTGTGCCAAAATTTTGTATCAACAAGTATATAAGCCACTGATTATAAACTGGCAATACCAAGTTCAAATGCAAGTCACAAATTGCATGGTCAATTTATCACTGTCACTAACAAAGCTTGAAATTATGAACTGAAAAACTAGCTCAATAGCACATCCAGATGGCAAGTACAATAATTGATAATACCGAATCGAATTCTGAACCTGATCTGGAGCGGCATCGTGCATATATATACAACTTTATGCAATGAACACAAAGAACTATAGCAAGGAGGTGGACTCGCGTTCCTAGATATGGAGCAGACCATTGCAAGTACTAGGGTATGAACTAGGGAAAGCAAAAGGAGGGGAGAAGAAGTAGGGGCTAACCATCGTGGAAGGAGGAGAAACAAAATCGGGACCGCGAGCGTCGTCATCGCCGGAGGGGACAGGAATTTGCGGCGGCGCAGATCTTGAGAGAAGAACGACCGCCGGAGAGGCGAAAGGCGGGAGAGGAGAGGACTGTGGAGAAGAAGCTCTTGGTACGGTCCTGCTCCAGTCGCCGGTGGAGGAACAAACGGAGGTTGGAGGCCGCCTCTCTGCCCGTCATCTTCTCCGTCGCAAGACGAGAGCGAGTCGAGGATTTCGTTCCCGACGTCCCGACTAGTGGATCGTTCTCCCGAAGAAAGGGGGTGAAAAGGCCGGACTCCGCATCCCTAACGACAACCAAATTACCAGGTGGGCTTACCCGGGGTAATTCGACCCGTGTTTAATTCGGCCGGGGAAAACGCGCGGATCCTCTCGGGATACGGTGCAACCAAACAAGCCCTAAACGAACGAGGCCTAACGTGGGTATTGTGGCGCTAACCTTGGCCCTGTATAGGATTCTGCCCTTTTTTGGGCCTCAAGACCGGCCCTACCTACCTAGACCGGCCCAACCCAGCCCACCTGCTACCCGTACTTCCTCCCACGCTCCCACCATCGTCTCGTACTGTCGCACCCGTGTACCACCACCACCACACCGAAGGGGAACGAGCGAGCGCCGCCGATAACGCACGCCTCCCTCCCCCCACCGGAGCACGAGCGCCGCCCCGGATTCCTCCCGCGCGTCCGCCGGTCCCCTCCCCCCTGCTCCCCTCTTTGGTGGAATGGCGTCCAGCGGTGACGCGGCCGGAGTTGTCGGTAAGCCCTAGCTCGCTCCCCGCACCGCTCCCGCTACCTTCCCCTCCCCTCCCGTCAGCCGCCAGGCCCCGAATCCACCCGTACGCGACGGATGCGGTGCTCCGGTCCGTTTAATCGGTCGCGGATTTGCTCGCTGGTGCCGTGGATCCGTTTCCCGTCCGTCAACACGTGCCCGAATCGAGTCTTCTCCGGCGGGTTGAAGACTTTTTCTACATGTTCTAGGGTTGTAACCTACTGCGCATGCTAGTAGCAGCTCCTTAATTTTGGCGAAAAAAGAAGAAGAAGAGATAGGTTCAGTTCAGTTCATTTATTTGCTGGTACTCGAGTTTAGGTCGTCGCCTTTATACTGCGTAGTAATGAGTTATAGTAGTATTTTGGATGAATTGGCAAGCAGTGCTACCTGGCAAATAAGGACACAACTAAATGGCGTGAAAATTACGGGAAGGGTCTTTGAACGGCCAGAGCATAGTATGGTGCATGAAACTCTACACCTGAGGCATACTGGCGTCCCATGTGATTAGGACGATGACACTGTGTTGCCCGTTTTGGGTGGATAACGTGAAACTGAAGTCCATAGGTGTCGGCTAATCTTTATGATGGAGTAGGGAGCGTTTGTCTGTACAAAAGAAAGGAAGAAACTAATGGATTTGCTGGTAGTGATATTTTGGTAGAACGCATTACATGACTAGCTTTGGGCAAAGTGGTGGTAATTTGGATACTAACAACTCTTCAGTTTAGTCCAGACCTGTGCTAGAATGAATACTTGGGGTTTATGTGTTGCCCAACTATGCTTCTATGTTGTCGCAACATGAAATATTTTGTCGGCAGCTGATTGTTTTTGTGCCAGGAAATTCTTTATGTGAGTGTGCAGTCTGTTCGGAGGCTTTAACCAAAAGGGGAATGACTCATGTGTAAGCCACCAAATCCTAGGAATAGGCAACACTTCTATATTAATCTTAATTGCTTTCACACTACATATACACTACTGTGTGGAGCTTGTGGAGAGACGTACGTTTTGGAAGTACAGGATAGAAACACATATCTGTTTCTGTGATTGTTTAGCTGTCCAAGTATGTTTAATATTCTGATGTGCCATGCAGCCAAGGAAGATGATATACTAGTAGATTAAGAACCAAATTAGGTAGAATCCAAGATATCTTAGTATTGCTGTCATTCGGGATGTGATAATCTACTCTGTGCAGTGGGGTGCACATATCATCTGGTTATCTACCGACTCTTAACTGCTTATTGGAATAATAACTTGTGTTTAGAAACTTTGCAAGTAGAATTAGAATTGTTAATAAGCTGTTTGTTGTAAGAATAGCTATCCCGTTCTGTGTATTTGGGTTAAATTAGCTGTCCTAGCATCAGATTTGCTTTGACGTGACTATGCCGAAGCTTTTAATGCTTTTCGAAGCGAATATTGGTACTTACCTGCAAAAGAATATTTCTGCAGTGCCGAGGAACTTCAGACTGCTGGAAGAGCTTGAGAGAGGAGAGAAGGGTATTGGGGATGGAACAGTTAGCTATGGAATGGATGATGCGGATGATATATACATGCGCTCTTGGACAGGAACAATAATTGGTCCCCACAACGTGAGCTATTTCCACTTGGCTTACTCTTGTTTTCCTTAAGATGATGGTTGCGCTTCTGAGTTTGTGCTTATTTTGTTGATCTTTATTTGGTTTTGTAGACTGTACATGAGGGCCGAATTTATCAATTAAAGCTTTTCTGTGACAAGGACTATCCAGACAGGCCACCAACTGTTAGATTTCACTCAAGAATCAATATGACCTGTGTAAATCCCGAGACTGGATTGGTATGTCACTGTGTTTGTGATTCTGTATCGTTTATATCATTTGTTCTCCTTTTGCATCAATTTTGATTGGGAGAAAATGCAGGTCGACCAAAGGAAGTTTAACCTGTTATCCAACTGGCGCCGTGAGTACACAATGGAGAACATCTTGATACAACTTAAGAAAGAAATGGCGACATCACACAACCGAAAATTGGTGCAGCCTCCGGAGGGGACATTCTACTAAAAGCGCTCGTCTCACCTATCATCCAAGAACTCTTGCGGTTCTCAATTTAGAAATATTGCATAAGATCAAACCTTAATCCAACATTTGGTGCAAACGATTGTACTTGAAACTTTGCTGTGTCCTTCGCACGGTACGTGTGTCTTGTCTCGCTTTCTTCGATAGTAGTAGCCGCTACGGCATTATCTTGTCTCGCTTTCTTTGATAGTAGTAACCGCTACAGCAGTATCTTCTGGGTAAACCTGTGTTGTAATGACGCACTTCAGCTTCGGCTATGTTCTTAAAAGTACCAGTACGTTGCTTCTTTCTTGTATTGCAAGTGCTATGTTTGGTTATTTTCTCTATTAGACCTAATCTTGCATGCGAAACCTTTTTGTTTTGATATGTTGCATGTGAAACCTTGTTGCGTGTGATTTATAGAGGAGTACCTAGTCTGCTAAACAGTATATTGCAAATGATTAGTTGTAATTTGCCAATGACTTCGCTTTAAGTTCTAAACGTTAAAATCTGCACTAGCAAATGTTTTAAAAAGAAGTTCACTTTTTGCCCCACTTAGAAACGTTCACTTTTCATCCTAAAACTTATGTTTTGGCCCAAAATGATCTTTAAGATCGTGACCCTCAAATAGTAGCTAGAAGCACTGCTGGCACACGTTTGCTGTATTGGGAGTGGCCGCCCAAGCCGGCGTTTCCAAAACGGCCATCCCCAATAGACGGTTGGCTTTAAAATTGTAAATCGAAATCTTATACGGATAAAAATTCAAAGTTTCACATAGAGAAATAGAAATCCAAAGTCTCACAAGTCTAAATTTAAGAATAAAAGGCAAGTTTCCGGCCACCACTTGGGGCCACCAAATCGTTGTCAATGTACGGCTACCAAAATAACATGAGACGCACATAGGGATCAATTGGATGGTGGCGCCACCTCTATGACCTCCTACTTGTCCATCTCCGTCGGCTCCTCCATCACCGACGGTGTTGGTGTCGTCGAGGCCATCGCTAGGGCAGCCATCACCTCATTGTCGATGCGTTCACGGTACATCGTGTACCACATCCATGTATGAAAATTCCTCCCTCAAGTTCTTTGCTTCCTCCTTCATGTTTGCCAATTCAACATTCGACGCCTCATTCATCGCCTTGTGCATGGTGGCTGTGGCTTCCAACTTGACGGCTTCAACCCTTTCTTTATCGAGCTCTGACTTCAAATCTTGGTTTTGCAACATTGCCTTTCACCTTGCATCACCCTTTCATGCATCTCTTTTGAGTTGGAGTTCTCTGATGCCATCATCATGTCAATGGATGCATCTATTCCGGACGATGATGACGCCGCATTTCTGCCTTCGCCTTATTGTTTCTGATTGCGCCGACCAGGGCCGCCAAGGAGCAAAGTGACCCCTCTCCATCACCGCCGATTTTTCCATCGTTGAGAGTTAGGCGAACGCCATCCCATTTCTTGCAACCCTCGAGCTTCTTGAATCATTGCATGAAGGCAAAGTCCTTGTCCTTGTTTTCGGACTTGTAGATCTTGAGAGCTTTAAACAACTAAGCAAATAAGGCATATCAATATACAAGATCAACACATCAATGCAAAAGACGAAGTATGTCGAATTGACCAAAGGTGAGCAATTTTTGTCTTACATAATATTGCATGTTTGCTCCACTTGGTTTCCTCCGCTTGATGGCCTCAAGGTTACCATATAATTTAATGAAAATTGTTTTGATGGCATCCCACCTATGCAACATGGCCGTCTCATTTTGGATCATGAGCATCTTCTCATAGTCTTCGAAGGGCTTGCGTTCATTGAATTGATCCGATCCAAGATCCTCTTGTAGTATTTCCGGGAAGTTTGGTTGGCACCGGTAATGGGGTCAAGGCTTACCTCATTCCAAGCATCGATGATAAACTCTTCCTATAATGACTTCCACTTCTCCCGTCCTCTCCTTAACGATGGGGCAATGGTCTCAGCATCAACCATGTCGATGTTCTCCACCTCTTCATCCTCCAAAACATCGCCCTCAGTGTAGCCATGGCTACAACCATTCATCATGTCTTTCAAGATTTTGGCGCCCATGGCCTACGCACACAAATGCAAGTAGCTCAGCTGGCACACATGGCCTATGCATAATCAAAATGACATACACAATGACATAGTAGTGAGACCACACCTCTTCAGGGTCGTAGTGTCTGCCCGGCATATTACTGAACACATGACAACCATCAACCTCACTTTGGTCGCCACCATCATCGTCGTACAAGCTTGGGGTAAGGCCGTTGCCGATGAAGAGTCACCTCCAAACGATATTGATCCCCGACACAAACAGGCAAGCCAGAGTACAACTGTTTGAGGCCGAGGCCGATAACATCGCTTTGGGCACCATGACATGCAAGATGACTCTATGCATGAACTGGAGAGGCGGGCGGGAGAATGGGATGGAGAGAGGAAATTGGGGGAATGGGGAATAGAGGTAGGGTTGTGTTTGTGCGACTACCAAGCAGGCCCGAGGGAGGAGATCCAACATGGCATGAAATGCCGGCTCTGACGGTCTGGTCCTTGTGGGTAGGTTGCCAGCTATTTATTGGGATGTAAAAAGTGTTGGCAGCTTATGGAGGCGCCGTTGTGAGCCTAAAAGGCAGCCGACACCCAAACAGGGCTATGGGGGCGCTACTGGGGCCACCAGTGGAGATGCTCTAACTCTTGAACTAGTTCACGTCATGACCCATGAAAGCCAATGAAGTTGACTATCACATCGTATTTCCGTCTTGAAACTTTCTAACTCTTTCATATTGAAGGAATTGGCAAGACACCATGAGTCAGCCACCATATTCCTCTACATGTGTTGCAATGATGGGATATCGCTGATAATAGTGTCTGTGGCGTTGAACTTGACATTGGTTTGTGCAAGCAATGGAGATGCAAACGAGCTAGGGTACGTGCGACCGGGTGTACCCATTTTTACTTGTCATATGTTCTCCACATAACTGTTTTTCTGGAGTTTGATGGGATATGGACAAATAAAGAGTTTAGGCTTTGGTTCACCTAAATAGAAGTGTTAGGACCAAAAGTGAACTTCCTACATTGTTCATAGTGAAAATGGACTTTCTTTATATCGGAATAAACTGTACAACGTGTTTGTAAAAATGAAGAAAATGTATTTTTCATATTTAACCACAGACTTTGTTGCGATTATAAGTGGTGAGTTTCAAATGGGCGTAAGAGGAAAAAAATAATGTACTTTAAGTGGCTAAACTTGGCAGGTATATATATGATTTTCTTTGGCAAAATAGTCCTCCAAAATGAGTTTTGGGGGTACTTCATCTGATTTTGCTACTAAGAGGTTAGGCTGTGTTAAATATAGAATATGGTCAAGTTACACTGAGCCAGTACTTGTGATAGTTAAATATATTATTTTTTCTCAACATAAATGAAAATATTTACTAGCATGACAAATCAAGGTACACTAAACTCCTTCTGAAAAGATAAATGGTTATATAGACCTAGTGTGCCAAAACTGCACATTGCAAGTGATTAGTTGTAGTTTGCGAATGGCATCCCTGGAAGTTAAAATAATGCAGTAGCAGACGGAAATTCTATCCGGCTCCAGGGTGTATATGTTCCCTCCACCAAAAAGCACATTTCGAATTGTTAAGAAATTCTATCAATTTTTTTTTGCATGTACATCTCCACAATCAATGTGCACTCGTAAATTTTTGCGAAAAAATATATTTTTGGGGGTATGTTAAAAAAGACAACAAAATATTTCATGAAAAGCCTTATTTTAGCACTATTTTTTTTACATAGGCCAAGACATCTTCATTTTTTCGCATCTCCCGACACTAGAGGAAGCTTACATAAAAAAGATATTGTGCCCCGTCTGCTCCGCGGGCGTTGCCACCCCTGCTCTTCCTTTCCTCCATCTCCCGACACTAGAGGAAGCTGATGGACAAAGCCCCGCTCGGTGGCTGGGGTCGGCCCGCGTCTCCATGGACCATGGTCGTGGTCGTGAAGGGGGATCTCCGCCGGGTGGAGCGTGGTGCCAGTGGCCCTGGATGCTGATCGTGTATGGTAGATCACGACGTCAGGGCGGAGGCCCTAGGATCCTACAACGGTGCCGAGCTGCCGCTGTCGCATGGGGTATGGCAGCGGTGCTGATGTTGCGGCTAGCTAGTTCTTTGGACCGACAGGCCTACGAAGCGCCGGTCTGCAAGGCTTGCGGCCGGATGGTAGTAGCTATCAGCGTTCGCTGCGGCGTGTCATCCCGGTAGCTTGCAGCTTGTCAAGTGGAGGCGGATCTGGATGTGATCTTCTCGCTGCGGTGTCAATATGTTGTGGCGGCACAGGAGTTTGTAAATGGGGGGTGGCGGCCCTGGACTTTCGATGGTGGCGGCTCCATGGTTGTGTGGACGACGGCGCGATCAGGTCTTGGGATATTGGTGGCCCTTCAAGGCCGCCGACTGTATGGGATGTCACCTCCAACTCTTAGATTGGATTCGAACGGCTCATCAAGTGCTATGCACGGCGACTCCCGTGAATGCGCCAAGTCATGCCTATCGCCGCCAGGGGATACGCACGGTGACTTATGAGGAGGCGTTGAGTCATGCCTACGGCCGGCAGGTGCTTTGCATGGTTGTTCATATGGAGGCGACAAGTCATGCCAGCAGCTACTGAATGGAAGGTTGTGTGATAGTAACGGGAGACGAGGCGGTATGTGACGTATGTTTTTCGATATCTCCTTTAGTGGTATCCAACTTTCGAGGAGTCGATAGCCGGGCAAGAGATGATGATATAGGCGGTGTAAGCAATGAATATGTGATCTCAGGTGGAAATACAAGACCCCTGATCAGGCTTTGTCGCGCGTGTCTTTGTCATGTCCACTAAAATGCATTTTAGTGGCTTCTGTTTGTAATATGTAATATTTATATAGTTCATCCCACTAAAATACATTTAATGTTTGCAAACTAAAATTCTGTGCAACCACATCATCCTAATTATTTCTATTGATCTGATTTTAAATCTATGGCCATGTTCTATTCCTAATCCTAAATAGTTGCAACTCATCAACTATTTTTGCTATCCATGCAGTCATCAGCAAGTCATACATTTTTGTTCGCCACTATTTGGCTCACGTCGCCGTCACCCATGCACGGCCTCACTGACATCTACCACTCCTTGCACATCGGCCAGCTGCAGACTCCAGCTTGTGATGCCTCCTGTCGCGCAACAACATCAGACGGTCTTTCGCCTGCAAATTCCGGCGTGTGTAAGTAAGCATATCTCGCGCAATCCTCCAACCTAGACTAACGGTACGTACATTATTCCCTTCCCAAAACAACAACTCAGCCATGCGTGTTCTCCATTCTAGGCACTTCTTATTCCATGATAAAGTTGTGCAGGTATCGATTGGCTTAACTGATCCATGGCTGGAGTGGTTAGACTTTTTTACCAGTGCCAATTGTGCATTGTTTTTTGGCATTCAACAAACAATCGTCATAAGTGGATACGGGCTAATTTCTCTTCTTCGGTGAGGCCCTATGCGGGATGTGTTTGCTTATCGGGACACCTTGACGAGCTAGAGCTTTGTTTGTTCAACGTACATTTTTTTTATAAAGGGAATATATTAATATCAAGAAGATACTAAATACGTACATGCAGTCATGAGTTAGCTACATCTGATGCCCTATATTTTTTGTTGCTTTATTTGCTATATATCTATGTAAACAAATTGGTGTATTATGATAATGTTTGTACTGAGATTTTATAACCAAAATTTAGGCACAATTAGAAATAATTAGTTGATGGTTAACAGACGATACTCACAAGAATTTCCGCAGCAACGTACGGACCGGGTATCACTCTAGCTCTACTTATTTCTCTTATTAACATGAGAGTTTATAGGCGGAAATGCACTTCTGATCCTAGGTGTATATGCTCCCTTTACTCCAAAACAAATATTTAAATATTAAAACAATTAGGAAAAAATATTCGTATGTATATGTCCACATTCTATGTGCTCACGTACAGTTTCATGAAAAATAGACATTATTTGTGGGTTGTGTAAAAAATATTACAAAAATATCGCAAAAAGGCTTATTTTGGTACCAATTTTAATTATTTTTACATAGGCCACATAAAAAGTCATTTTCCCCCTCAAAACCACTTCGTGGGCACGTAGACATGGAGATATACACATAGTATTTTAGTTTGATATTTTTTTTGACATTTTCAAATATGTTGAATGCATTTTCAAATAAAGGGAGCATATGCACCCGGGAGCCAAAATGCCATGTCTAGCATAGTAAAGTAAAGTAATACACATAGTAAACATGCTTTAAATTGAGACATTATAACTTGGAACTATGAAATAGGTGGCTTGTATTTTTTGCATTTCCCTGATTAAGATGTGAATTGTAGGGAGTCTCCAAGTACTACATATGTAGTAACAGTTGTTGTGCAGAATTTTCACTAGTTTAATCAAGCTCTGCATGGGTGCAAAGTTGAAAAATGTTTAACTATGTTTTTGTTACAATTTTGTTTAGTCGTCAGTTGACTCACATGTCCTGTTGGGTTTCCATCCAATGATGGATCCATTCTTTGGAACAGATGTATCACCTCAAGGTTAGGTCAATCGGTCAACAATGAATTTGATGGTATTCTTGGCTTTGGACCTTATAAAATGTCCTTGATTTCACAACTGCACTCTATTGGCCTATC
The DNA here is from genome assembly GCA_007115705.1 of Dactylis glomerata. NCBI lineage: Eukaryota > Viridiplantae > Streptophyta > Magnoliopsida > Poales > Poaceae > Dactylis > Dactylis glomerata. The sequence goes on along the minus strand of QXEO01000796.1, from coordinate 867,300 downwards.
CCCTCGGGTATTCAATGCGAGGTGGCATACTTGCCCAGGGTGAAGCTGTGGATCCAAGACTACTTTATACACCACTGGTAGCATTGCGGTGAGTATATTCTCCCTTCTTATTCCCACGACAACATCTGTGTAGATGCATGTACACCAGGGAGAGGGGGAGGGGGGGAGGCATTTGCCCCCTCCCCCACCAGGCGGCCACAATGTCAGTTCAAGTATAAAATTTAGTATAAAATGTAATCACATATGGATGATATTGACCAGAATTTTACCACAAGTGGCACAGTGGTGGGCCGACACCAATGTGAGTAGTGGAGGTGCCGCTGAAGCAGGATGTCATGATGGATACAGGAACAAGCTTAGCATATCATGTGGATACAATATATGATCCTTTTGTTAGGGTAGTTAGATCATGGAGTACTTCATATAATTCCTTGTTTTAATTAACATCTTCATGACCAAACATCTCCATTTGTACACCAATGGTCAAGAATGAGATAGTAATAGCTTTTCCACCTCTACCGGGTATTTTCTTGTTTTTATGTCAAAATCATTTCTTTTATGATAAAAGATTTACAACCCCTTTTTGTATACAATATGTTGAGCTGCTTATATTTCTTTAATTTAAATACACACTTGGTTTGCTTCACGTCCAGTGTTGACTTGGTGGTTGCAGGAGTGACGCTACATTTCGTTGGTGGGTCGACAATGATTGCTAAGCCAAGGAACTATTTGCGGCCCTCTCTTAAGTCTGCAAGCTTTCTAAACTTGTCGCAATTTATTTCAATATTATTAGTAGGAGGACCAACTATTGTAAAGCATTGTTTGTCAAAGGAACCCAAGTGCACAAGTGAATCTCAATGAAATTGAAACCAAAATTGTTTGTAATAAACTTTTATACTTCATTGTAACTTATTTAGCATGTTGAAGTCTTAACTAGTATAATTTTCTATTATTTGGAACTAGGTGGATTGAAACAAAAATTACTTGTAACAAACTTTACTTCATTGTACTTATTAGCATGTTGAAGTCTTAATGAGTATAATTTTCTATTATTTATTTGGATGGCTAACAACATAGAAAGTTAAAAAGTATTAATTATAGTGTATTTGTTATATAGGTATAGTGTATATCGCTGATCCACGCTTAAATTGTATTTTGTGGCAATAGTTTTTCATAAAATATAATTTTGACAACTGAATAAACCATTTTATATATAATTATGGTAGAGATCACTAAAGTATATGTTCAAAAAGTATTTTAATTGTGCTTTCTAGTTATGATTAGGTAAGCATATTCATGGGAACATTTTTTTTGCACGGGATATTTATGGAACTTCAAGAGTACACATGTTAAACTTTTGGCATGATTCTTTGTCAGTTTTTTGTGGTCAAAAGTGTTTTGTGAGTTTATAGTTTAGACACCATATGTACCATTGAAATATTCTTTCCCTTATAAAAAAAATCTCAAGGAAAACACTATTATCTGGAGAACCTGTTCTCAGCCGCCGCCTTCTAGAAGAAAACAGCCGCCGCCTCCACTCCTACTCCACCATAGATTGGTTCCCCCTCTTCCGGCTGGCCTCGCCGGCGTCATGAGGAGTGGGAAACCTAATATATGTGTGGAGGTTTTAGTAAAAGTAGTATTTTATAATAGATTAAGTTAGATTTTGAGAGCCATCCTCTTTTTGTCTCCACACCAATGGAGATGGCATCATCTACAATAATTGATCTTCGTTCCTTCCTTCGACGATGAGATCTTCTTCCCGACGTCAATGTCAGTTTTGGAAGATTAAATTTTTCTAGGTATGGACAGGCAGATCTTGCTTCGCCAGATCGATCTTGGATCTTTTCTCATGGTTGCCGCGAGGAGTATTATCCTCTCAATATTTCGCCCGGCTGCTACGTCCTCGACAATGGTGATTCATGCTCTCGGCTTCCCAGAGACGTCGACAGGCTGTTCGGTTTACTCTTCCTTGGTATACTAGTGTTGGTACTCTTGCCGATGGTGATTGACTACTTTAATGGTTGTCCTTGTGCATGTATCCTTGGCATTGCGGCTCAAATTAAAATTATGGGAGAACCTTCGTTGGTATTTTTAGGTCATTGGTTCAATTTTATTCGGATGCCTTTCGAAAAATATAAGATTATGTCATGGAAGAGGAAAGAGTTTGAAGACCTTAGAGATTTGCTTGTTTCTTTTAAACTTTATGTTGTAATTGCTGGAGATAGCTTATGTATCTCTACCATGTATTATTTACTCTTAGGAATATATGTCATATTGATTGTTAAAAAAAATCACAAAGAATGAGATACGACTATTGACGGGATTTGAGGCATGGACCTAGAAAGAACTTATCGATCTCTCTCTTTGTTTTGATGAGCCTTGACTAGGAGATCCTTGTATGACCGCACTCATCCATGATTACCATGACATATACCCTTTCTTCGAATAGGACATATACCCTTTTTTGGAATAGGACATATACCCTTGTATATGCTATGAATGTAAATTTGTGCTTCCATAGCTGGTTCACTAAAGTGAAGTTTGTGAATATCATAGCGTGGTTAGTCGTATGAGTTGAATCAGAAGAGACAACATCTTTAAACAAGTGTAGTTCTTCCTAGAAGTTGTGCCAACCAAAATATATGCACCAATTGTCCTTTATAATCTAGTATGTAATTAATAGCACCATACTGAAGCTTCCAGGTACACATTCATATGGGCGCTCATTTGTGCACAGAAGTTATCTCATATGGTAGAACTCGATACTCAAGTGTTTTGGCATCCAGGAGCATATGTTCTCGGTTTTCAAATTTTGTTATAAATACATTTTTCAAGTGTAAAAAAATCTAGACAAAAAAATTAACACATATATCTCAACATTCTATGTACTCACAAAGTTGTTTTATAGAAAACAAATATTTTGTATCACATGTGTCAAAAAGACAAAGATTGGTGTTAAAAAGAGTTGTTTACGTAACATTTCTTTCTTCTTTTTTCACACAAGCCACACAAAAAATCGGGTTTTTGCAAAATTTTGTGTGCGCACATAGAAATTATGGAGTAAGTGCCAATTTTCATTCTGATTTTTTGAAATTTTCAAAATATTTGTTTGAACATGGGAGAATATGCTCCCATGTTCCGACTTGAATTTCTGAATGTATTCCATATTATCACAGTCATATGTTTATATAGGAGCGAAAGACATCCCACTCTCCACCAATGGATCTACACTGAGTCCCCAATCATCATTTTCCATACCAAAAGTAACTTCACAATCTACTGTAAGAGCAATAATTAATAGCGATTAATACTACCTCAGGAGCATATGTTCTCGGTTTTCAAATTTTGTTATAAACACATTTTTCAAGTGTAAAAAAATCTAGATAAAAAATTTAACGCATATATCTCAACATTCTATGTACTCACAAAGTTGTTTTATAGAAAACAAATATTTTGTATCACATGTGTCAAAAAGACAAAGATTGATGTTAAAAAGAGTTGTTTATGTAACGTTTCTTTCTTCTTTTTCACACAAGCCACACAAAAAATCGGGTTTTTGCAAAATTTGGTGTGCGCACATAGAAAGTATGGAGTAAGTGCCAATTTTCATTCCGATTTTTTGACATTTTCAAAATATTTGTTTAAACATGGAAGAATATGCTCCTATGTTCCGACTTGAATTTTTGAATGTATTCCATATTATCATAGTCATATGTTTATATAGAACCGAAAGACATCCCACTCTCCACCAATGGATCTACACGAGTCCCCAATCATCATTTTCCATACCAAAAGTAACTTCACAATCTACTGTAAGAGCAATAATTAATAGCGATTAATACTACCGCAAGATTCAAAAGCTTTTTCAAAAAAAAAATATGCTAGTATGTTTTAATAGAAGATACTTCCTCATTCTCAGTTTATTAGTCCTACGTGTATTTTTAGATTGATAATTTAATCAAGTTAACATGAGATATATATTATAAAAAATATACCATAAAAAACGTCAGCTGCTATACTTTTTAACGGTATAATTTTTTTGATTATATGGTTTATATTAATATAGACCAAATTAACAACCTGGATGAACATGTATGCCTAATCAACTAAGAAAGTCGGAGTAGATCTTTCTCCGTGCTTTAAAACATCCAACTCAGTGTAGAACTGTGTCTTTAATAATCTTTGTCGGTGGCATGGAGGCAGCTTACAATAGCAACCGTCTAAACCAACGTGCATATGAAGCCCACCTTTTATATGTATGTAAGATGGAAATACAAGTGTATACTATATGATATGTGTATTAAAATGGCATAATGGTGTTTATGTAATGTACATATAATTGCAATGATGTTTTTCAGAAGTTAAAAGTCATAGTGGCTTTTGTGTAGTAGCTAGAAATTGCAGTGACGTTTAACCATATATATATATTGGCTCATATTTTCTCCATGTCAAGGTGTAGCATAACTTTCAGCCCATTTCTCTGGCCAACAATCAGTCCACCGGCACGATCCACACTCCCATGCCAGACCAGACAGGTAGGGTCTGATGGGGGCACGGTGATGATGAAGCCAAAAAACTTGATTGCGTTTGATGGTGCCAGAAAACTTGTTGGCTTGTAGTAAATGACCGGCCAGTTGGAAAACTCCAAGAGAAGGTTTTGATGAATATAGCAGCAAGTTTTCCCTCGGTTAAGAACCAAGGTATGTCGATCAGGAGAAGAGCAGACAATACGACTGAAGGTGATGCTTGCTAGCTTGCGACAGCTTCGGACAATTTATAGGACGCCTCGTCCAAGCTTTGCTTGCTAGCTGCAACGCGGAGCCTGCACACAACACAACCAAATACTTTGTTCCCAACTTGCGATGAGGTTGTTAATCTCACCGGTTTGCTTGAAACAAAGGGTATGAGCGTATCGAGTGGAAAACAGTAGAAGTATGCGAGTAAAGTAAACAGTGCAAGTAAAGTAAACAGGTGATAGCAATATGATGGAAATAGGACCGGGATCCACAGTTCACTAGTGGTGTCTCTCCATAAGATAAATAACACATGCTGGGTAAATAAATTATAGTTGGGCAATTGATAGAATAAAGATAACGTGATATGTCAAGAAGATCACTATGCAATTTACTCAGGGCATTACAATAAAATACATAGACTGCCATCCAACTGCATCTATGACTAATAATCCACTTGTGGCGAATCAATCCGAGAACTCCACAAGTATTAAGTTGCGAACAACAGATAATTGCATTAAGCAAAGTGTGTAATGTAAACAAAGCATATGCCCTTGAGCATATGAATGTTGTTTTCTCCCTAGTAGCAACAGCACATATACAACTTTAGAGGTTTCTGTCACTCCCCCAGGTTAAATAGAGGCATGAACCCACTATCGAGCATAAATACCCCCTCTTGGAGTCACTAGCAACTACTCAGCCAAGATAGCTACTAACATTCATCAGATAATAACATAGAGATAACAAAAGATATATTTCAGTATAGCAACTCAATCATAACACCAATATTCATCAGATCCCAAGAAACCAAACATGTAGAATTACATAACGGTGATCTTAATCATATAGGGCAGCTCATGAGATCTAAACATGAAGCACATGACGGAGGAGACAACCATCTAGCTACTACTATGACCTATAGTCAAAGGTAGACTACTCACTCATCGCTCCGGAGGCAAGTATGGCGATGAAGAAGACCTCCGGTGGCGATTTCCCTCTCCGGCAGGGAGCCAGGAAGAGCTTCTGGACCCTCCTGATCTTCGGGTCGACGGCGGCGGTGGATCGTGATGTGTTCTGGAAAATTGATCAGGTCTTTAGGTTTTTTCTGTCGGGGGTCTTTATAGGCGAAGAGACATCGTCAGAGGTGGCCCGAGGGGCTCTCACATATAGGGGGCGTGGCCAGGCCCCTGGCCGCGCCACCCTGGTGTGTGGGGCCCTCATGGCCCCCCTCCAACTCCTCTTTGGATCTCTGGAAGCTTCCGAGAAATATAAGACTTCAGGAACTTGTTTCCTCCAATTCTGAGAATATTTCCTGTGTATCACTTCTGAAACACAAAAACAACAAAAAATAGGGAACTGGCACTGTGGCGACTTGTTAATAGGTTAGTTCCGGAAAATGCACAAAAGTGCCACGAAGTGTAATGAAACAGTAGGCAAATGGTGTAAAAACAAGCATGGAGCATCAAAAATTATAGATACGTTGGAGACGTATCAAGCATCCCCAAGCTTAACTCCTGCTCATCCTCGAGTAGGTAAGTGGTAATAAAAGAATAATTTTTGAGATGACATACACCTACACAATCTTGATTATATATGTAAGCATTTGTGAGCTGGGATCATAAGAACTTAAAACATGGGCATGAAAGATATAATCTTGACAATAGAAACTTAGCAACCATGTTGTAAAAATAAAAATGAAGACAAACAAAAGATCATGAAAATGAAACAATAAAAGTCAAACATGTGTTCAAATCATAAGGAAAAACATACAAATGGTTTTCAGCTTGTCCTTCAAAGAGAGCAAAACATAAATGCATAGGACACCTTCAAGTTTAAGAGGGCGACTAGATACAAATAATTTGAGAACAAGTGAAACCAACAATATGAATCAATCAATGAAAACTTTGGGACAATGCACATTATACTAAGAATGACAACTATGCTCTCTTAATGGTGCATAAAGATAGAAGGTGATGACTCAACATAAAAATAAAAGAAAGGCCCTTCGCGGAGGGAAGCAGTGATTGCAATTTTTATAACCTTTAAAAATTATGGTACTTACTAGCTTTCAGCTCTCATTGCCCCCATCATAAGCATCTTGAATGGTTAAAGTTAATACGAAAACAATTATGATGCATATGCTTAACAAATCATAAGTCGAAAACCTCGTGTCCCGTGAATACGAGTACCCAAACCTCATGCTACTCAACTTAGAGTCTCAAGCAAGGCTCTTGTCATTGTAAGTATATATGTATCATCGAAAACTGCCAACGGGGTACCACCATGCCCGATGACATGGAACAAGACCACATCAAAATGACAGGACAAGCAGGCAATGAACACCTCGACATCTCTTTTATTTACCATTTGTTTAGCTTTTTATTGTCAGATGCGTCGTCGAATGTCCACCATGGGTATGCTGCAAATTTCCACCATGAATTATGCATGGCTTAGATTGGCAGCCCAGTGATGGCTATGATAGCAACAAGCTGTCCTTGTGCGTGGTGAATGAATGACCAGCCCGTTGGGAACCCCAAGAGGAAGGTATGATGAGTGTAGCAGCAAGTTTTCCCTCAGTTAAGAAACCAAGGTATGTCGATCAAGAGAAGGGAGACGGTGACGACTGAAGGTGATGCGGACTAGTTTGCGACAGCAGCGGACAACTGGCGCTTCGTCCAAGCTTTGCTTGCTAGCTGCAACGTGGAACCTGCACACACACAAACAAGTACTTTGTTCCCAACTTGCGATGAGGTTGTCAATCTCACCGGTTTGCTTGAAACAAAGGTTATGAGTGTATCGAGTGGAAAACAGTAGTAAATGCTAGTAAAGTAAACAGTGCGGGAAAAGTAAACAGGTGATTGCAATATGATTAAAATAGGACCGGGGTCCATAGTTCACTAGTGGTGTCTCTCCATAGATAAATAACATGCTGGGTAAACAAATTACAGTTGGGCAATTGATAGAATAAAGATAACGTGATATGTCAAGAAGATCACTATGAGATTCACTCTGGGCATTACAACAAAATACATAGACCGCCATCCAACTGCATCTATGACTAATAATCCACCCTCGGGGATATCATCCGAACACCCCAAAAGTATTAAGTTGCGAACAACAGATAATTGCATTAAGCAAAGTGTGTAATGTAAACAAAGCATATGCCCTTGAGCATATGAATGTTGTTTTCTCCCTAGTAGCAACAGCACATCTACCACCTTAGAGGTTTCTGTCACTCCCCCAGGTGAAATAGAGGCATGAACCCACTATCGAGCATAAATACCCCCTCTTGGAGTCACTAGCAACTACTCGGCCAAGATAGCTACTAACAATGGAGAGCATGCAAGATCATAAACAACATAGAGATAACAAAAGATATAATTCAGTACAGCAACTTAATCATAAACACCAATATTCATCGGATCCCAACAAACCAACATCATAGTATTACATAACGGTGATCTCAATCATGTAGGGCAGCTCATGAGATCTAAACATGAAGCACATGGTGGAGAAGACAACCAACTAGCTACTGCTATGGACCCATAGTCCAAGGTAGACTACTCACTCATCGCTCCGGAGGCAAGCATGGCGATGAAGAAGACCTCCGGTGGCGATTCCCCTCTCCGGCAGGGTGCCGGGAAGAGCTTCTGGACCCTCCCGATCTTCGGGTCGACGGCGGCGGCGGATCGCGATGTATTCTGGAAAACTGATCGGGGCTTAGGTTTTTCTCGTCAGGGGGTATATATAGGCGAAAGGGCGATGTCAGAGGAGGGGCCACGGCCCCTCACACGGGCCCGGCGCGGCCAGGGGGTAGGCCGTGCCACTCCTGTGTGTGGGGGCCACGTGGCCCCCCTCCGTCAGGTCTTCGGATGTTTGGGAGCTCCCCGGTGAAATATGACTTCAGGAACTTGTTTCGTCCAATTCCGAGAATATTTCCTGTGTATCACTTCTGAAACACAAAAACAGCAGAAAACAGGAAACTGGCACTGTGGCACTTCGTTAATAGGTTAGTTCCGGAAAATGTATAAAAATGCCACTAAGTGTAACGAAACAATAGGCAAATGGTGTAAAACAAAGCATGGAGCATCAAAAATTATAGATACGTTTGAGACGTATCAAGCATCCCCAAGCTTAACTCCTGCTCGTCCTCGAGTAGGTAAGTGATAACAAAGAATAATTTTTGAGGTGACATGCACCTACACAATCTTGATCATATATGCAAGCATTGATGAGCTGGGATCAATAGAACTTAAAACATGGGCATGAAAGATATAATCATGACAATAAGAACTTAGCAACCATGTTGTAAACATGCAAATGAACACAAACAAAAGATCATGATAATGAAACAATGAAAGTCAAACGTGTGTTCAAATCATAAGGAAAAACATACAAATGGTTTTCAGCTTGTCCTTCAAAGAGAGCAAAACATAAATGCATAGGACACCTCAAAGTTTAAGAGGGCAACTAGATACAAATAATTTAAGAACAAGTGAAACCAATCAATATGAGTCAATCAATGAACCTTGGGATAATGCATATCACACTAAGAATGACAACTATGCTCTCTTAATGGTGCATAAAGAAAGAAGGTGGTGACTCAACATAAAAGTAAAAGAAAGACCCTTCGCAGAGGGAAGCAGTGATTGCAGGTTTTATAACCTTCAAAAATTATGGTACTTACCGGCTTTGAGCTCTCATTGCCCCCATCATAAGCATCTTGAATGGTTAAAGTTAATGCGAGAACAATTATGATGCATATGCTTGACAAATCATAAGTTGAAAACCTCGTGTCCCGTGAATACAAGTACCCAAACCATGCTAGTTTACTTAGAGTCCCAAGCAAGGCTCTTGTCATTGTAAGTATATGCATATCATTGAGAACCGCCAATGGGGTACCTCCGTGCCCGATGACATGGAACAAGCCCACACCAAAATGATAGGACAAGCTGACAATGAACACCTCGGCATCTCTTTTATTTGCTATATTGTTTAGCTTTTTATTGTGAGATGCGTCGTCGAATGTTCACCATGGGTATGCTGCAAATTTCCACCATGAATTATGCATGGCTTAGATTGGCGGCCCGGCGTTTCCCTAACACATATAAAAACTCCATGATCCTCACAAGATTCCCAATTCATTTCACACAGCGGGCATCCATAAACAAAAGATCACGATATCAACTCAAATAGGAAGTGCAATGTTGAAAGCTTGCCCCATGACGGCATGGTTGGGCTAGAATCCAACTTACAACTTGCAAGCATAACAACTCAGCATAAAAGACCACAATGTCAAATTTTTAGAACAGGAAAAAGTAAAGTGTGCCTTCCGGTTCGTGAGAGCTTTACTGACCGAATTTCGCATAACACTGGTAAGAGTTTAATTTGAAGAGAAAATAAAAGCAAGTCAAATTTACTTGGAATAGCAAATTGCTAGTAGGTATGTATGGTGGACACTTTGGAAAACTTTGGCTTTAAGGAGTTGGATGCACGAGTAGAGCTCATACTCAGTACAAGGTGAGGGCTAGCAAAAGACTGGGAGCGACCAACTAAGAGAGCAGTAATGGCCATAATCATGCAAAGCGACAAAGCGACATTAAAAGAAGCATACGATGGCATCAAAAGTCAAAAACTAAATGATCATGAAGGCTAATGGCGACTTTGGAAGAGTCTAACATGTGTGAGCATGCGCCAAGTCAACCCAAATAAAGCATCAAGGAGAAAACCAAAATAATGCTTCCATACAATAAAAACAACGCATGATTTTTTTCAAAGGCTCATTAAGCAATCTCAGTTATCTGAGACAAGTCATGCTACAGTAAAACCACTAAGCATACTATCAAAAAGACATCAAGCATGACATGAAAAAGCCTAAGCCGCAGTCTACACAAGCTCCTTCTTGTACCACTATTTTGCACAAAGCTTTTTCTCTTTTCCAACACCATTTGAAATTTTTAAAGACACCTCTTTTGATGAAAACCAATAAAGTTCAGAGGCAAAAATGCACCTTGATGAAAAGATATGACAAGATCTGAATGCATATCAAGGCGAAAACGAAAACCAAAAGCAGTAGCAGAAAAACTAGAATGCTCGATTAATAAGAGTGAAAACTAGAGCATTCTTTGCAAATGAAAACGAGTACATCTCCTCCAAAGGAAATTTGTTAGGGTCCAACCATTTATTGCAGCAAACAAACAAACTAAACAAACTAAGAAAACTAAAACAACTGACGCTCCAAGAAAAACACATAGTGCATGAAGCAATAAAAATATAGTGTTTTGAAAGGTGACCTGATTTATGCCGATGAAGAAGGGGTGCCTCGGGGGCATCCCCAAGCTTTGACGCTTGTACTTCTTGGATATTTCTTGGGGTGATGCATGGGCATCCCCAAGCTTGAGATTTTGTCCATTCTTCAACTCATCTCATCATTCTCCAATCCCTACACTTGAAAACTTCCTTCATACAAAACTAAACACAATTCTATTAGCAACATTAGTGTAAGCATAAAATATATTCAACCTCTTTTAGCTTCAGGTTTCAACCCAAAACCACCACATATAAAGTATATACTACTGTAGCAACTTCCACAAGAGTTCCATGATAAAAAAGAACTCAAAAGAAAGCGATAAAGTGGCAAAAACAAATATTGGCAGAAATCTGTCAAAACTGGACAGCTGATAATGGACGAATTTTTGAGGGATTTTCCGTTGCTCAAATCAAAAAGTGTTCAACTAAGAAAAGTTTGGATATAACCTGGGGCATAAGCACAAGAAATTTCAGGTCCAAAAGATATACAGAGAATTTTCACGAATTTTTACGGTGCAGCACCGAAAACAGTTTCAGGACAGCAATAACCCCAAATCTTTACCTCACTCAAATTAGAGGCTTCTCTTGGCACAAAAACGAAATAAACAAGATAAGGAGCGGTCATTACAGTAGTAATGACTTCCAAGACTCAAGAAAAAGAAAAAGTACTGAAAAGTAAACAATGGGTTATCTCCCAAGAGTGCTTTTCTTTAACGCCTTTGAGCTAGGCGCAGAAAATTGCGAATCAAGTAATATCAAGTGATGAAGCATCAAGCTCATAATTTGCTCTAAGAATAGAGTCAAAAAGTAATTTCTTTCTTTTCCTAGGGAAGTGTTCCATACCTTTCTTTAGTGGGAATTGATACTTGATAGTGCCTTCCCTCATATCAATAATAGCACCTACAGTTCGAAGAAAAGGTCTTCCCAAAATAATAGGACATGAAGCATGGCATTCAACGTCCATAACAAGAAAATCAACGGGAACAAGGTTATTGTTAACCACAATAAGAACATCATTAATCCTTCCCAAAGGTTTCTTCTTAGCAACATCAGCAATAGGAACATCAAAATAACATTTTTCAAGCGGTGGTAAATCAAGCATGTCATAAATCCTTCTAGGCATGATAGAAATACTAGCACCTAGATCACATAAAGCATGGCAATCATAACCATTAACATGCATATCAATGATGGGTTCCCAACCATCTTCTAACTTCTTGGGAACAGAGGCTTTTTGCTTCAGCTTTTCATCCCTAATCTTTATGAGAGCATTGGTAATATGCTTAGTAAAAGCAATATTTAAAGAACTAGCATTGGGAGTCAAAGCAAGCTTTTGTAAGAACAAAATAACTTCAGATATATTGCAGCCATCAACATCAAAATCATTAAAGGAAATAGAGCTATCATCTCCCACACTCCGAAAAATTTCAGCACTCTTTTGAGAAAAAGTTTTGGCAGTTTTAGGCTTTTTAACACAAGGAGTGGGAGTTTTCTCTACACCAATCAAAGTAAGAGGATTGCTATCAGTAGGAGCAACATCATTAGAGGTAGTAATAGTACATACCTTCATCTCTCTAGCCATCTCATCTTCTCTTTCCCACCTAGCATGCAATTCCGCTAACAATCTAATATTTTTATCAATTCCAACTTGGGTAGCATTAGCGGCAGCAACAATATTGCTCACATTCACATCATTAGGAAACACTTTTAGTTTCAGAAGTTCAACATCATGAGCAAGGCTATCAACTTTAGAAGCAAGAATATCAATTTTGCCTAACTTTTCCTCAACAGACTTATTAAAAGCAGTTTGTTTACCGATGAAGTCCTTGAGCATTACCTCAAGCTCGGAGGGCGCGGCCCTAGTGTTGTTGTAGGAATTACCATAAGAGTTACCATAACCATTACCATTGGTAGAAGGATACGGCCTATAATTATTACTAGCAAAATTGTTCCTATAAGCATTGTTATTAAAATTGTTATTTCTAATGAAATTCACATCAACTTGCTCTTCTTGAGCAACCAGAGAGGCCAAAGGAACATTATTAGGATCAACATGAGTCCTATCATTAGCAAGCATAGCCATAATTGTATCAATCTTATCACTTAAGGAAGAGGTTTCCTCAACAGAATTTACCTTCTTACCTTGTGGAGCTCTCTCGGTATGCCATTCGGAATAATTTACCATCATGTTGTCGAGTAGCTTTGATGCGGCGCCCAAGGTAAGGGACATAAAAGTGCCTCCAGCAGCTGAATCAAGTAGGTTCCTTGAAGAAAAATTCAGTCCTGCATAAAAAGTTTGGATGATCATCCAAGTAGTCAGTCCATGAGTGGGGCAATTCTTTATCATAGATTTCATTCTTTCCCAAGCTTGAGCAACATGTTCATTATCAAACTGAGTAAACTTCATAATATTGCTACGCAACGATATAATCTTAGCAGGAGGATAATATCTACCAATAAAAGCATCCTTACACTTAGCCCATGAATCAATACTATTCTTAGTCAAAGACAGCAACCAATCTTTAGCCTTTCCTCTCAAAGAAAAAGGAAACAACTTGAGCTTAATAATATCACTATCAACATCCTTATATTTCTGCATCTCACATAGCTCAACAAAATTGTTGAGATGAGCTGCAGCATCTTCAGTACTAGCACCAGAAAATTGCTCTTTCATAACAAGGTTCAATAAAGCAGGCTTGATCTCATAAAAAGTAGTAGCAGGAACAGTTGGTGCAATAGGAGTGCAGATAAAATCACTATTGTTCGTGCTAGCAAAGTCACACAACTTGGTGTTTTCAGGAGTACCCATTTCAGCAAAACAAAAGTAAACAAGTAAAAACAGCTACCAAGGATTCTAATTTTTTTGGGTTTTTGATATAAAAAGCAATGCAGGTAAAATAAAGTAAAGTAAAGCAAAACAAATAACAAAGCAATGGATGTGTGTGCGAAGAACTCCCCTCGCAGAAGTCTTCTCTTCCTTCCCCGGCAACGGCGCCAGAAAAAGTGCTGATGGCTATGATAGCAACAAGCTGTCCTTGTGCGTGGTGAATGAATGGCCAGCCCGTTGGGAACCCCAAGAGGAAGGTATGATGAGTGTAGCAGCAAGTTTTCCCTCAGTTAAGAAACCAAGGTATGTCGATCAGGAGAAGGGAGACGGTGACGACTGAAGGTGATGCGGACTAGTTTGCGACAGCAGCGGACAACTGGCGCTTCATCCAAGCTTTGCTTGCTAGCTACAACGTGGAACCTGCACACACACAAACAAGTACTTTGTTCCCAACTTGCGATGAGGTTGTCAATCTCACCGGTTTGCTTGAAACAAAGGTTATGAGTGTATCGAGTGGAAAACAGTAGTAAATGCTAGTAAAGTAAACAGTGCGGGAAAAGTAAACAGGTGATTGCAATATGATTAAAATAGGACCGGGGTCCACAGTTCACTAGTGGTGTCTCTCCATAGATAAATAACATGCTGGGTAAACAAATTACAGTTGGGCAATTGATAGAATAAAGATAACGTGATATGTCAAGAAGATCACTATGAGATTCACTCTGGGCATTACAACAAAATACATAGACCGCCATCCAACTGCATCTATGACTAATAATCCACCCTCGGGGATATCATCCGAACACCCCAAAAGTATTAAGTTGCGAACAACAGATAATTGCATTAAGCAAAGTGTGTAATGTAAACAAAGCATATGCCCTTGAGCATATGAATGTTGTTTTCTCCCTAGTAGCAACAGCACATCTACCACCTTAGAGGTTTCTGTCACTCCCCCAGGTGAAATAGAGGCATGAACCCACTATCGAGCATAAATACCCCCTCTTGGAGTCACTAGCAACTACTCGGCCGAGATAGCTACTAACAACGGAGAGCATGCAAGATCATAAACAACATAGAGATAACAAAAGATATAATTCAGTACAGCAACTTAATCATAAACACCAATATTCATCGGATCCCAACAAACCAACATCATAGTATTACATAACGGTGATCTCAATCATGTAGGGCAGCTCATGAGATCTAAACATGAAGCACATGGTGGAGAAGACAACCAACTAGCTACTGCTATGGACCCATAGTCCAAGGTAGACTACTCACTCATCGCTCCGGAGGCAAGCATGGCGATGAAGAAGACCTCCGGTGGCGATTCCCCTCTCCGGCAGGGTGCCGGGAAGAGCTTCTGGACCCTCCCGATCTTCGGGTCGACGGCGGCGGCGGATCGCGATGTATTCTGGAAAACTGATCGGGGCTTAGGTTTTTCTCGTCAGGGGGTATATATAGGCGAAAGGGCGATGTCAGAGGAGGGACCACGGCCCCTCACACGGGCCCGGCGCGGCCAGGGGGTAGGCCGCGCCACCCCTGTGTGTGGGGGCCACGTGGCCCCCCTCCGTCAGGTCTTCGGATGTTTGGGAGCTCCCCGGTGAAATATGACTTCAGGAACTTGTTTCGTCCAATTCCGAGAATATTTCCTGTGTATCACTTTTGAAACACAAAAACAGCAGAAAACAGGAAACTGGCACTGTGGCACTTCGTTAATAGGTTAGTTCCGGAAAATGTATAAAAATGCCACTAAGTGTAACGAAACAATAGGCAAATGGTGTAAAACAAAGCATGGAGCATCAAAAATTATAGATACGTTTGAGACGTATTA
The DNA here is from genome assembly GCA_007115705.1 of Dactylis glomerata. NCBI lineage: Eukaryota > Viridiplantae > Streptophyta > Magnoliopsida > Poales > Poaceae > Dactylis > Dactylis glomerata. Next base: position 851,594 of record QXEO01000796.1, on the reverse strand, counting down.
CCCAGGCGTTTTCCTAACACATATACAAACTCCATAATCCCCACAAGATTCCTAATTTATTTCACACCGCGGGCATCCATAAACAAAAGATCACGATATCAACTCAAATAAGAAGTGCAATATTGAAAGCTTGCTCCATGACAGCATGGATGGGTGATACGTCTGTTATCACCACATTTTGGCCAAATGAGGAGATGGGCCGTAATCAAGATGGGCTTGGAGGCTGGATCGGCCTTGCGCGTGGATTTGGGCTAATTGCCCGTGTATCTGTATATTATGATAGATTACGTTTCGGTTTAAACAAGAGATAGAGTTGTTAGGTTTATTCCAAAGATAGAAAGTCTCCGGACTATAAATATGTACCTAGGGTTATTGAGAAAGGAGGACGATCACGTTCACAACAAACACAATCTCGGCGCATCGCCACCCCTTGTTTCGAGGGTTTCTTTCAGGTAAGCGTCGTGCTGCCTAGATCGCATCTCGCGATCTAGGCAGCATCTGCTTATGCGTTATTTGGTGTTGCTCGTACTGAAGCCTTGTTGATGGCGAGTAATACTGTTATCTTAGATCTGTTTGGGCTAGCATCGGTGCTTTTGGTTATGTTTGCTTAGTCATGCTGCCCCTAGAGATCTCGCTGCCTTTGCACCTATTTTGGGTGTAAGGGCAGCATCTTGCTTGATCTTTATTCAGTCGATTCAATCTGTCATAGTTGTTCCTTGTTCTCCAAGGATTAGTTTGATATCCGCATGGTTAGGCCTCACAAACGGGTTGAACGATCCAGTAGTACGTAAGGATATGGTTTGCCAATTCGAGAGGAGTTGTTCCGGGAATTGACTCTACGTTGGTTTTTTGGCCTCCTCTAGGGTTAGTTTTCTGTTATCTTTCGTATCTACCAGGCTCAATTACGTGTGGGATGTTCCAATTATGTGGTGAAAGCGTTAAACTGTCGTAGATCGATTTGACTTGTATTGATAAAGCAAAACCCCATGTTATCGTAGATCCAATGCAGATCCATGGGACAATCGGCTACATGAGCCGATTCACAGGGAAACCTGAGAGCCGATCGAGGCTCGTATTTAATGTTTACGTGTCTGCCATGCAGGAAACTAATCGAAGCAATCCATCACCTTCCTGATCAGGTATAGGTCAGGTGGCACGCCCTTGCATCAGCCAGGACGTGTGCCTGGAGTTTTGCGGGCCGTTGCCCGAGGGACCAGGGCCCACCAGCAGTTCTGGGAGCCTCCCGGCTCTTCGTGTTGCTCGTCGCTGCTCGCCGGTGGGTTTTGACAGGCAACACATTCTGGCACGCCCAGGTGGGACACTCAACAACATCTGCATCAACATCTGACGCTGCGATGGGGGACAGACCAATCACGTACGACGATCTGCCTGATGAGCACAAGAAGAGGTATGATGATATCAAAGCTCTCTTCGAAGCCGATCTCATCGGCTCTTTTGAGAGGACCCGTAAGCATGGCATCAGGTGGAAAGGGTTCTCACCCGAAGGCGCTCTCGATGAGGTGGATCTGTCTGTTCCTTCAGAGGATCGCACCAGAGCTCTGCGACAGGAAGTCAATTACATGGTGGCTCATTCTCTTCACCGCCATTCTGAGAGCCTGGTGAACGCTTTCGAGCGCGTCGCGGTTCGCGTGGTTCAGGAGATCATGAAACATCAGTACTCTCCGTCGGGGCCTACCCTAGGGACTCACCAGGGAGAAAGACCGCTCCAGACCAGGCCACAGCTACCATTCACGCTTGCAGCTCCGGAGCCACCGGGGTCACCGGCGTACGTCGTCTACAAGATTGGAGGTGATCCTGGCGATTACCAATTCCTGTTTGAACCACCTAAAGAAATCCCACATGGATATGTGTGCACATACGTGCCGGACTGCAACAGCCTGACGCGCACGAACCAGATTGCAACCGCAGGGATTTCTGGGGCAGGTGTTTCTGGAGTAGGGATTTCGGGAGCAGGGATGTCCGGGATGGACGCTGATAAACAGGCGTGGCTAGCTAAGTATGCCACCGGAACGAGTCATGAGAATTTAGCCCCTGCAGCTCAAACGGTGGAGCAAATCAGTACCATCTTGAGAGACCAGTTCGGCTTCGTGCCGAAGAGGAGAACAATCGGCTATTCCAAGCCGTACCCCAACGAGTATGATCTGATTCCGCTTCCACCCAAGTATCGGCTCCCTGAGTTCTCAAAATTTAATGGTTCAGAAGGGTCTAGCTCGATCGAGCACGTGAGCCGATATTTGGCACAGTTAGGCATGATTTCAGCATCGGATCAGTTACGCGTAAGGTTCTTTGCGCAATCTCTGACAGGACCAGCTTTTGGGTGGTACACCTCGTTGCCACCAGATTCGATCCGGACCTGGAAGCAGCTGGAAGAACAGTTCCATATTCAGTATCATTCAGAAGCTACCGAGGCTGGCATTGCCGATCTGGCGCAGGTGCGGCAGAAGCGGGGAGAAACGGTAGCCGAGTATATTCAGCGTTTCAGGACTGTCAAGAACCGATGTTATTCGGCTCGTTTAACTGAGAAAGAAGCAGTCGAGCTGGCCGTGTTGGGTCTCTCAGCACCGATCAAGGATCTGGCTTTCCAAGTAGAATACAATTCACTGGCGCACATGGTCCAGAAACTGACAATGTATGAGCAGCGCCACCCTGAGTTGTACCAAGACAAGTTCAAACGTCCGATAGGCCTGGTCGATACAGAAGAAGAGGATCTTGTAGAAGACCAGGAGATAGCCGTGGCTGAATGGGCTCGGGGAGCAGATCCTGTGTCCTGCAAATGGGTGAAACAGCAAGGGCCTGCAAAAGGGTTCGACTTCGATGTAAGCAAAGCTGAGCAGATATTCGATTTACTGCTGAAGGAAAAGCAGCTGAAGTTACCCGAAGGCCATAAAATCCCTACGGCGCAAGAGATGAACGGGAGATCATACTGCAAGTGGCATCACTCGTTCACCCACACCACCAATGATTGCAAAGAGCTACGTCGGCAGATCCAAACGGCGATAGAACAGGGCCGTCTGATCCTTGGGCAGTTCGCCATGAAAGTGGACACAAACCCGTTTCCTGGCATCAACATGGTAGAGCACAGCCACTCCACGAGGCGTCAGCTAGATTTCTCGTTCGATATTAACATGGCAGGGCCTGTGTACCACCATGGCAAGTATAAGGAGGAAAGCGGCCACTCCCGGGGCAAAGAAAAGGAAGAGGCCGGTCCACGCGACCGGCCCCGTTATGATGATAGGCGGTATATAACCGAGGAACAAGTGAGAAGCGTGCGATATCAGAAGCCACACTCCACGCATCTCCTTAACAAGTATGAGCGTCAGTATGACCGACGTCGGCAGTACGACAGAGATGATGAAAGAGATCGTCGGACCGACGCATACGATGGGAGATACCGTCGGCATGATAGAGATGATGAAGGATATGAGCACCGCGCTAGGGGAAGGTCAAAGGAAAAGGAAGGCGTGGATAAACATTGGGATTGTCCTTTCTTCAAGTACTGTTGGGATGCGGGAATGAGCCGATTGCCTACAGTCGACAACTGCCCGGAATGTGGACAGCAGAAGGATGACACAGGTCCAGTTTCAGTGTTCAAGCGTCTAGGGCCTCTCCGGCCTCAGAACAGACAAGAGGAGTCATCTCGAGCAAAAGATCTCGAGGAGTCAGAGGATGAAGAAGAAGATAGATATCACCGGCCAAGGTGGTGTCCCGATGGACTCAGACACACCCAAAAGCGTAGAGTTCAGCGGCTACGTAGCTTGGAGGAAGCCGAAGCGCAGTACCTCCACACTTTAAGGAAAGCCCGGCCTGATCTGGCCGTGAAAATTCAGCAAACCTTGGAGACGGAGGCCCGTCCAAAAAAGAAAGAGTGGCGCCCCAAACCAGTAAAAGCCGATGCGAAGACATCGGCTGGCACAAACATGGTGTTCATACTTCCGTCAGAGTTTTGCGCTCCAAGAACCGAAGAACTACCAGTGGCACAGTTTGACTGCGGCCCACGGCCGGTTATCTTTGAAAAGCCACGGGAGAAGGGCTACAAACATCTGAAAGCCCTGTACCTGAGAGGTTATATCAATGGGCAGCCTGTCCGCAAGATGTTGGTTGACACCGGAGCGGCAGTCAATATAATGCCATACTCCATGCTGCGGCGTTTGGGACGCTCCACTGCAGATCTGATCAAAACCAACGTCACGCTAAGCGACTTCAACGGCCAAGCTTCAGAAACGCAAGGCGTTCTGAACGTGGATCTGACCGTGGGTAGAAAAACCATCCCTACGTCGTTCTTCATTGTTGACAGCAAAAGCACCTACGCTGTCTTGCTGGGAAGGGATTGGATTCACGCTAACTGCTGCATTCCATCCACGATGCACCAATGCCTGATACAGTGGGATGGAGATGAAGTGGAGGTCATTCATGCAGATGATTCGATCGAGATCTCAATAGCTGGCATGAACATTTGGGACGCAGAAGACCAAGAGCCGATCTCTGGAGTCAGTCTAGACGGCTGTGAGCGCATTGAAGCTACAAAAAACGGGGTGAGGCTGGTCTTATCCACTGGCCTGACAGAGTAGCAAAGCCCACGATTGTGCGTGGTAAGGCCGATCCCTGCGATCGGCCACAAAAAATAAAAAGCAGTGATCTTACGACAAGCATGTCATGTAGTCGTAGTAGGGAGATTCCCTACCATTGTAGAGCACAAATAAGTTGTAAACCTTCCTTGAGTAATGCAATCAAAAAGGGGGCCGATTCCGGCAATCGGCCCAAATTATCTTTGTTATCCTCACCAAACTTTTGGCCTGTGTTCAGCATCGATTTAGCAGGTGACGGAAAGCTGGGGTATGGGTTTACATCCGCTGATGAGCTAGAGGAGATTGACATCGGTCCTGGGGATAAGCCACGACCGACATTTATCAGCAAAAAGTTAGATCCGAATCTGCGGGGTCCGATGATAGCTTTGTTGAAAGAATATCCAGATTGCTTTGCCTGGGACTATACGGAGATGCCCGGGTTAGACAGGAGCATCATTGAGCATCGGCTCCCGCTTAAAAAAGGGTTTCGGCCATTCCAGCAGCGAGCACGACAGATGAAGGCCGAAATTTTAGAGGAAGTCAAGAAAGAGATCGAGAAAATGTTGAAAGCTGGGTTCATCAGGCCATGCAGGTATGCTGAGTGGATTTCTAGTATCGTACCTGTAGAGAAAAAGGATGGCCGATGGCGTGTTGCCATAGATTTTCGGGATCTCAATAGAGCCACTCCAAAGGATGAGTATCCGATGCCGGTAGCAGAGACATTGATCAACGCAGCTGCTGGTCATAAGGTCTTGAGCTTTATGGATGGCAATGCCGGTTACAATCAAATTTTTATGGCTCCAGAAGATATACACAAGACTGCATTCAGAGTCCCAGGTTCGGTGGGGTTGTTTGAATATGTAGTCATGACATTTGGACTGAAGAATGCCGGCGCCACATACCAAAGAGCCATGAATTACATTTTCCATGATCTGATCGGCAAGCTGGTGGAGATTTATATCGATGACGTGGTAGTCAAGTCTGCTTCAGTACAAGGACACTTGGACGATCTGCGACGCGTCCTGGACCGAACCAGAAAATTCGGGCTACGGATGAATCCAAAGAAGTGTGCCTTCGGTGTGACGGCCGGTCAGTTCTTGGGTTTCTTGGTCCATGAACGCGGAATTGAGATCGGCCTGAAAAGTCAGGAGGCAGTGCGAACAATGAAGCCACCTACCACGAAGAAAGAACTGCAGTGTCTCATCGGCAAAATCAACTTCGTCAGAAGGTTCATCTCCAATCTGTCAGGAAGAATAGAGCCGTTCATGGGACTGGTGAAAATTAAATCTGATGAGGAGTTCCGCTGGGGGACAGAACAACAACGAGCCTTCGACGAGATCAAAGAATATCTAACGAAGCCGCCAGTGTTGGTTCCACCGCAGCAGGATAGGCCGTTCTACATTTACTTGTCGGTGGCTGACACGTCCATCGCCTCGGTGGTGGTGCAAGTTTATGATGGTCTGGAGCGAGTTGTGTTTTACATCAGCAGAAGGATGCTGGATGCAGAGACAAGGTATCCTGAGATCGAGAAGTTATGCCTCTGCCTATTTTTCACCTGCACCAAGCTGCGACACATCTTGCTGTCAGCAGAGATTATCATCATATGCAAATCAGATGTCATAAAACATATGCTGTCGGCTCCTGTGTTGAAAGGCCGACTCGGCAAATGGATGTTTGCATTATCGGAATTTGATATCCGGTATCAACCCGCCAAAGCGGTTAAGGGACAGGCGTTGGCCGATCTTATTGCTGAACGAATCAACACTGATATAGCAGCACTGTCTGTACGTGCATGGGCTATGTTTTTCGATGGATCGGCTTGTGATGATGGTTGCGGCATCGGCATTCTACTCGTGTCGCCCCGGGGGGCAACATATTCCTTCTCCATCAGGCTATCTACCCCTTGCACCAACAATGTCGCTGAGTATGAGGCAATACGCAAGGGAATGGAGTTGCTCATTGAAGCCGGAGCAGAAGCAGTGGAACTTTTTGGAGACTCCAAATTGGTGATTTCCCAACTCACGGACGAATACAAGTGTGAGAGCGAGTCACTCTTCCCATTATGGTTGCAATGCCGTGAGCTGATGGCACAGTTCAGGTATCTAAACTTTAACTGGATCCCGCGGTCGCAGAATACCGAGGCGAATGATCTTGCACAGATGGCTTCAGGCTACAAGGACATAGCAGATGGAACTGATGTTCAGGTACAGTTCCTGGAGGCGGACGACTGGAGAGCCGATATCTTCAATTACTTGAAAGATTCGGCTCGGGGGGCACCTAAACGGATAAGGTACAAGGCCATGAAGTATGTGCTTATTGGGGATGACATGTTCTACAGGACTTTGGAAGGGTTACTGCTCAAATGTCTGGGGCCAACCGAGGCAAATCGGCTTCTACACGAGGTACACGAAGGCGCCTGTGGAACTCACCAATCGGCTCACAAGATGAAATGGTTGATCAGGCGATCAGGGTTTTATTGGCCCACCATGCTTGAGGACTGTTTTAAGTACTATAAAGGGTGTCAAGCATGTCAGAAATTCGGGAAGATTCAGATGGTACCTGCATCAGCGATGAACCCCATCATCAAGCCTTGGCCATTCCGAGGTTGGGGCATGGATATGATTGGCAAGATCAATCCTCCATCAAGCAAAGGCCACATGTGGATTTTGGCCATTACGGATTATTTCACTAAATGGGTGGAAGCCGTCCCTATGAAGTCAGTAAACTCGAAGGATGTTATCAATTTCGTGAAAGAACATGTCATTCATAGATTCGGGATTCCCCAAACTATCACGACCGATGGAGGTTCGGTCTTCATTTCTCACGAGTTTAGAGAGTTCTGCGAGGACACGGGAATTAAGCTGATCCGATCATCTCCATACTATGCTCAAGCAAATGGGCAAGCTGAAGCGTCCAATCAGAGCCTTATCAAGCTGATCAAGAGAAAAATCGACGAGCACCCTAGGCGTTGGCACGAGGTTTTGTCAGAAGCTTTGTGGGCTTATCGCATGTCATGTCATGGAGCGATAAAAACCTCGCCATACCATCTAGTCTATGGACAAGAAGCCGTATTGCCATGGGAGATTACGGCTGGATCGAGACGTGTCACTTTTCAGAACGATCTAACAACTGAAGAATATGCAGCCCTGATGAGTGACAGTGTTGAGGATTTAACTGAACTTAGGCTGTGGTCGCTTGAGAAAATTAAAGAGAACAAAGCCAAGGTAGCTCGTGCATATAATAAGAAGGTGAGACCAAAGGAGTTCCACGTTGGTGATCTGGTATGGGAAGCTGTATTGCCATTGGGAACTAAGGATGCAGCATACGGTAAATGGTCTCCAAATTGGCACGGGCCATACAGGGTCGACCAAGTTTTAAGGGGCAACGCGTACATGCTTGAGGAGCTGGACGGTGTGAAATTCCCAGTGGCTGTTAACGGTCAGCATCTCAAGAAATATTTCCCAAGCATGTGGGATGATGGACAGTGAAATATGGGGGCCGATACATGAAATCGGCCAGTAAAAAAAATATATCCAGATTAATATTTCCCAAGCATGTGGGATGATGAACAGTGAAATATGAGGGCCGATACATGAAATCGGCCAAATAAATAAAAAACAATGCACAGCCATCGACTCTCGAGGTTCAGACTGTTACGAGCAGGTGTCAGGTTACATGAATAAGCTACTGAAGGAATGCCTCGAAGGCACGGAGGGCGTCAGCACGGACACGATCCACCTCGGCGATCTCGGCTTCGTCATCATCGTCCTTGCCCGTCACTAGCTGCTTGCTCAGGGCACGTATTTCTGCCAGATCAGTCTTCAGTTGAGCTTTGAGGCCTTCTGCTTCGTCTTGGGAGCGGGCGATGAATGCTTCCTTGTCATGAATGAGCTTTTTAGTCGCCCGGACCTTCTCTTCGAGATCTTCCAATTCCTTTTTTAAGGATGCAAGCTCGGCGGTGCTGACAGAGGTGTCAGTTTTGGCATCCAGAGACGCCTTTTTCTCATTGAGCCGCTGACATTTGGCTGCAATATCGGCCTTCAGTGGGAGTTGGGCGTGGCGTAGATTGATCCTCTCACGAGCCAACTTCACCCTTGACCCGTAGAAAGACAGAGTCACAACTGGCCAAAGCTTCACCTGCAATGCTACCGGGAGTTGGTCCTTGATTTCGTCAAGAACACTCTTCACCTCTTCAGAACCCTCGACCAACTTCTCGATTGGGGAGGACAGCAAGGCTTTGAGACGCTGGAATTGAGGTAGAACAGCGCTTGCTCGTGGTTCATCGTTGGCGGCAGAGGGAGCTGGTTCGATGGATTCAGGGTCGAACGTCAGCAAGCCTGAGATATCACAACCCTGGCAGGCAGAAGTGGCGTCAGTATGCGTCAAACAGGGAAGGATGAGTCGAAAGAAGCGAACATACCTCTCCTGAGATCAGGGGGATAGCCGACGGCGAGACAATCGGCTCGTGTGTTGTTGCTGAGGGCTTGGCCAGATTGGCAACCGTTTCATCTACACCTTCAGGGATTACTAGATCCAGGCTTGCGGAAGGCATCGGCACTTCCCCGACTTTCCCACTAGAAGTGTCATTCATCTGCATGAAAGGTGCTTAGCCGATGTGAATAGCAATGAATCGGCATAAAAAAGGAGTGGTAAGAGTATGGAGGATAATTACTTTCGAAGCCTCCTGGCTCGAAGAAGAAGTTTGCAGTCCCTTGTGAGCCCTCTTGGGGCTCACAGCTTGCCCCGCCTCGACTGCTGCTCGGGGGGCAACAGGTTCAGGAACAGGCCTTTTCCTAGAAGCCGATGGTGGCACATCTGGCTGGCTCGGTGTGGTGGTTCTCTCAGAGTCTGCTGAGCTCGAATCTCCTCGATTGGATTGTGTTTCCTCGCTGGAGGTGTCTTCGATGGAGACCTGTAAGAAAGGGAGAGTTGGTAAGCACAAGCATGTTTACAAAGATAAATGAGATCAACCAAGGCATGAATCAGCGTACGTGCGAGCTCTCTGGAGAAGGGCTCCGGCGCCTCAAAGTTTTTTTGGCCACTACCTTCCTCACCACCGTTCTTGTTTTAGTTGGAACTCGGGAGGCAGCTGACCCGGAAGTTGCTTGGCTCTTGGAAGCCGATTTTGGTGATATCGGCTGGTTCTGCATCACGACCTGTCTCAAAGGTGGCGAGTTTTTGCAGAAAAGGACCACAGGAGCTGGTGGGAGGAATTCGAAGGGGGAGCCATCCTTGTTGGTAGGTTCTGGACCATCTTGTTGCTGCAAGGAGACAGAGCAGGATATTAAAAGAATCGTCGTGAGCTGCATCAAGAAAATTTACAAGTAGCAGTACCTGTTCTACGGGGATGTCATATTCAGCATCGAGCTGTTCCAGCAATGGTCCCAGAGCTCTCCTGAAGGCATGAGTCTTCCACATCGACCACCAGTTCTCAAAACCATCGGTTGATGAAGCGAAAGTGAGGTTGTTAGGAATTGGGATGGTCAGAGCATCGAAGAAAGAATAACACCTCTGACTGGTGAGAGGATCGGGCAGGTCAGCTCTGCTCTCTGTGAGGTGGTGGAGAAAGAAATGAGGAGGTACTTGCCCAAGGCCAAATTGCCGAGCTGCTACGACCGGCTGGTAGAACTCGTATCCAGGCTTGATTATTCTGTTGGATGTGCTCATGCCAACTGGAAGGAAGCAGGGACGGATCACGGTGGAGAATAGCTGCCGAGTGCTAGTGTCATCGGCAAAGTTGTCCAGCCTGAAGGAGATTGGATTTTCAAAATTTTCCGATTCCTCCGTGTAAGGAAAGAAGATAGGATTGTCCAGGCCTTGGAAGAAAATGCTGAACCACTTGGATGCTTCATGAGGGATCAGTTTACTACCTGGCAGGCTATACAGAGCTTGGCCGTAGCTGGTGCATCGGATCTGCTTCCCTTTGGCATCTGGAAAGGTGCAACTTGCCAAAAGGGGGAAGTTTGGGATATGGTTTTGAAAGTACAGCTGAGCCCATAGTTGAATAAACCACCAAGGACCTCCTGTTTTGACTGCTATGTGGGAGGATAGTTTGACAGACATCAACTGGAGATATCGATAGACTTCTCCAAGGAACAGTTTGCCGATGCCAAGTTGAGTGCCTCTGGCAAGTTCATAGGCCAAGGAGAGATAATTCTTGGTTGGGGCAAGGGAAGGGCCACAGAATATGAAATGTTCCAGCCAGAAATTGAGGAAGGCCGTGTGTTCTTTCTCTGTGACAGGGCCCTTAGTTTTCATGTGGCTTCGAAGATAAGCACCCCTAGTTCGTGCAATCTGTTTTGGAAGAAAGCTTGAAGGGGACTTTTGGCAGCATAAAAGCAGAGGGGCTGGGTGATGTGACGTCTAGACCAGTAATCATCACCACGTCTAACAGAGTTGGTGTCATGGGGCCATGGCCGAACATGAAGCAGTTCAGAGCGTCAGACCAGAAATAGCCGATGGTTTTTAGAAGATTTTCATGTTTCTCAAGGGGAGACAATGACAAAGACAAGGCATCGGCTATTCCCGTGGTTTCCCATTGGGATTGGTAAGTTTTGGCTACCCTACTGTACCAAGAAACCCAATATTCGGGAGGATTAGGCCAGGCTCGTAAGCAGTCGGCCCAAGAATCCAAATCTAAGTTTTGGCTTACGAAGGGGATTCTGTTTGCCTCGCAAGAGATCAGATGGGCAGGACTAGATTCTATACGGGGGCCAAGGCAGAGAGAATTTGGGAGAGAAGGATGCGGTAGCAGAATGTCTGAAACCTAAAGTTTTAATGATGGGATAAAGCATTAATTCAGGTGTTTGCTATTAATTCTAGCACCGAGCTCGGATTGCGAGGAACAGTTAAGGATTACCTTCAGACCGGAGACCGCTGTGTTGGCGCTGGACGATTCCGCCATCTAATTTGCCGGCGGAGATGGATCTATGCGGTGGGGAATCTAGGGTTCGTGTCGCCGTGAGCCCGATTTGTTCAATGAGGCAATTGGCGATCTGAGTTAGCCTTTTTGAAGATGGTTGCAGGTTACCGTTGAAATTGGAAAGTGACCGCTCAGACTTGTCTAAATAAGCGACCGAGTTTGACCTTGCCAACGTTTGTGGGAAAAGCCGATGTGTTGCCATCGGCTCTTTGGGCTTTGACTTGGTTGACCATATCAAGCGTGGTATGGTGAAAGCCGATTCGTTACTATCGGCTTTTGGAACGTTGACCTATTTGACTATCGGCAAATGCAAATTGGGAAAAGCAAGCTTTGTTGATTCCAAAGACGGTTGTTTACAATGAAGCCGATTGCTTACAAAATGGAAATCTACTACTAGTACTACTACTACTACTTCCTAATCTAGAAGGCGGCGTCGTCGTCGTCGCCGTTGCCATTGCCGCCGCCGTCTTCGCTGTCATCGGCGCTGCTGCCGGCGTAGTCCTCACCGCTGCTGCTGAAGTTGTCAGCGGGGGCCTCCTCGTCCTCGTCGTCGTCGTCGGTGTCCTCGCTGGACCCGGCGTGGAAGCGCTTCACCGGCGGGTATTCGTCGGAGGAGGTGTCCTCCTCTGCTTCTTCCTCCTCATCGGAAGAGCCGATGTCCTCGTCCCAGGACACGGCGTCGTCGGCGCTCTCCGCCTCCAGTTCCCCATCGACGAGGAACTGGAGGTCCTCCTCGCCGTCGGTCAGGGACTCGTCGTCCTCTGACTGGGCGGTGAAGTCCCAGTCTCTCTCGTCCCACCATTGTGGGGCGAGAGCTTCGTACGCCGCCATTGGCGGGTGCTCCGGCGTCGGCTCCTGGTTGACGGAGTCGGAGGATTGGAAGGAAAGGCCGGATGTATTGGAGGAAGAAGAGGAGGCCATGGCGGAGGAAGAGGGTTTTTTGGCTATTGGAGAAGAATGAGGATGCAAATGGTTCGGATAGATTTAAATAAGGGGAATAGTGGAAGATGGTTCAATGCCATAGCGGTTTTCGAGAATGTGGTGCCAGAGTTGTCAAATCGTGTACTGCGGAGAAGTTGAGAAGGCGAGGCATCATGATGAGGAGGCGATATGACGGTTCTGCTCTGCAACGCGTGACCCGATGAAGAAAAAACAGAGTGGTTTTGGAATTATTATTGCCAAAACCAGGGGGGCATGTGTTATCACCACATTTTGGCCAAATGAGGAGATGGGCCGTAATCAAGATGGGCTTGGAGGCTGGATCGGCCTTGCGCGTGGATTTGGGCTAATTGCCCGTGTATCTGTATATTATGATAGATTACGTTTCGGTTTAAACAAGAGATAGAGTTGTTAGGTTTATTCCAAAGATAGAAAGTCTCCGGACTATAAATATGTACCTAGGGTTATTGAGAAAGGAGGACGATCACGTTCACAACAAACACAATCTCGGCGCATCGCCACCCCTTGTTTCGAGGGTTTCTTTCAGGTAAGCGTCGTGCTGCCTAGATCGCATCTCGCGATCTAGGCAGCATCTGCTTATGCGTTATTTGGTGTTGCTCGTACTGAAGCCTTGTTGATGGCGAGTAATACTGTTATCTTAGATCTGTTTGGGCTAGCATCGGTGCTTTTGGTTATGTTTGCTTAGTCATGCTGCCCCTAGAGATCTCGCTGCCTTTGCACCTATTTTGGGTGTAAGGGCAGCATCTTGCTTGATCTTTATTCAGTCGATTCAATCTGTCATAGTTGTTCCTTGTTCTCCAAGGATTAGTTTGATATCCGCATGGTTAGGCCTCACAAACGGGTTGAACGATCCAGTAGTACGTAAGGATATGGTTTGCCAATTCGAGAGGAGTTGTTCCGGGAATTGACTCTACGTTGGTTTTTTGGCCTCCTCTAGGGTTAGTTTTCTGTTATCTTTCGTATCTACCAGGCTCAATTACGTGTGGGATGTTCCAATTATGTGGTGAAAGCGTTAAACTGTCGTAGATCGATTTGACTTGTATTGATAAAGCAAAACCCCATGTTATCGTAGATCCAATGCAGATCCATGGGACAATCGGCTACATGAGCCGATTCACAGGGAAACCTGAGAGCCGATCGAGGCTCGTATTTAATGTTTACGTGTCTGCCATGCAGGAAACTAATCGAAGCAATCCATCACCTTCCTGATCAGGTATAGGTCAGGTGGCACGCCCTTGCATCAGCCAGGACGTGTGCCGGAGTTTTGCAGGCCGTTGCCCGAGGGACCAGGGCCCACCAGCAGTTCTGGGAGCCTCCCGGCTCTTCGTGTTGCTCGTCGCTGCTCGCCGGTGGGTTTTGACAGGCAACAACGTCTCAAACGTATCTATAATTTTTGATGCTCCATGCTTGTTTTACACCATTTGCCTATTGTTTCGTTACACTTAGTGGCATTTTTATGCATTTTCCGGAACTAACCTATTAACGAAGTGCCACAGTGCCAGTTTCCTGTTTTCTGCTGTTTTTGTGTTTCAGAAGTGATACACAGGAAATATTCTCGGAATTGGACGAAACAAGTTCCTGAAGTCATATTTCACGGGGAAGCTTCCAGACATCCGAAGAAGAGACGGAGGAGGGCCACGTGGGCCCCACACACACAGGCGGCGCGGCCAGGCCCCTGGCCGCGCCAGCCACGTGTGAGGAGGCCTGGGACCCCCTCTGACATCGCCCCTTCGCCTATAAAGCCCCCTCGATGAGAAAAACCTAAGGGCCCGATCAGTTTTCCAGAATACATCATGATCTGCCGCCGCCGTCGACCCGAAGATCGGGAGGGTCCAGAAGCTCTTCCCGGCACCTTGCCGGAGAGGGGAATCGCCACCGGAGGTCTTCTTCATCGCCATGCTTGCCTCCGGAGCGATGAGTGAGTAGTCTACCTTGGACTATGGGTCCATAGCAGTAGCTAGATGGTTGTCTTCTCCACCATGTGTTTCATGTTTAGATCTCATGAGCTGCCCTACATGATTGAGATCACCGTTATGTAATTCTATGATGTTGGTTTGTTGGGATCCGATGAATATTGGTGTTTATGATTAAGTTGCTGTACTGAATTATATCTTTTGTTATCTCTATGTTGTTTATGATCTTGCATGCTCTCCGTTGTTAGTAGCTATCTTGGCCGAGTAGTTGCTAGTGACTCCAAGAGGGGGTATTTATGCTCGATAGTGGGTTCATGTCTCTATTTCACCTGGGGGAGTGACAGAAACCTCTAAGGTGGTAGATGTGCTGTTGCTACTAGGGAGAAAACAACATTCATATGCTCAAGGGCATATGCTTTGTTTACATTACACACTTTGCTTAATGCAATTATCTGTTGTTCGCAACTTAATACTTTTGGGGTGTTCGGATTGATATCCCCGAGGGTGGATTATTAGTCATAGATGCAGTTGGATGGCGGTCTATGTATTTTGTTGTAATGCCCAGAGTAAATCTCATAGTGATCTTCTTGACATATCACGTTATTTTTATTCTATCAATTGCCCAACTGTAATTTGTTTACCCAGCATGTTATTTTATCTATGGAGAGACACCACTAGTGAACTGTGGACCCCGGTCCTATTTTAATCATATTGCAATCACCTGTTTACTTTTCCCGCACTGTTTACTTTACTCACATACTCTACAGTTTTCCACTCGATACACTCATAACCTTTGTTTCAAGCAAACCAGTGAGATTGACAACCTCATCGCAAGTTGGGAACAAAGTATTTGTTTATGTGTGTGTAGGTTCCACAAACACCTTCAGTCATCATCGTCTCTCTTCTCCTGATCGATAAACCTTGGTTTCTTAACTGAGGGAAAACTAGCCGCTACACTCATCATACCTTCCTCTTGGGGTTCCCAACGGGCTGGTCATCACCACGCACAAGGACTCACTGCTCCCACATCAACTTGGAGTAGCAGCTATTTTTCTGGCGCCGTTGCCGGGGAAGAGAGAAGACTTCTGCGAGGGGAGTTCTTCGCACACACATTCTTTGCTTTGTTATTTGTTTTGCTTTACTTTATTTTATTTTACCTGCACTGCTTTATATCAAAAACCCCAAAAAATTAGAATCCTTGATAGTTGTTTATACTTATCTGCTTTTAGTTTCGTTAAAATGAGTAATCCTGAAGTAGAAGTTCGTAGTTTCAAGCAACAAGGGGGAGAAAGTTTAAAAGATGCTTGGTACCGTTTTAACAATGCACATCATAGGTGTACCAAAAAGCACTCCACCACGATCCTCCTTAGAAATTTTTATGTTGGTATATCTAGCTGGAATAGGTATGTTCTTGATACTCTTACAGGAGGTAATTTTCTGGGTACTCCCGCGGGAGAAGCATGCACTATAATTGAAAGTTTAGTGGGAGTACCACCTATTCATGTTGCTAAGACTGAGACCACCTTGGAAGAGGTGGTAGAAAAGCTCAGCTCCTTAGAAAAAAGTTTGCCAAGTATCCTAGAAAATGCTAGCCGCGTTAGTGAATTAATAGAAAATATTGGTAAGAGAATTACTATTTTAGAGGCTAGCACTACTCATGATAATCAAAACTTGAGGATTGGTAAACTAGAGGAGTCTATGGAAACTCTTAGTTTAATCTTCTCTTCTCTTAAATTTAAGAAGGAGAAAGTGTTCGTTGGAAAAGAGCAAAAATTTATGTATGTTCCCAAGGTTTCTGCGCTTAAATCTCAACATGTTCTTAAGATTGGTAAGACTCTTAGTTCCACTAAGGGTGACTTGCAGGTTGAATCATCTTCAGGAACCTTCAAAGAGCTACTGAGGTAACTAGCACTTCATCTATTGATATTACTTGATTCGCAATTTTCTGCGCCTAGCTCAAAGGCGTTAAAGAAAAGCACTCTTGGGAGATAACCCAATGTTTACTTTTCAGTACTTTTTCTTTTATTTGAGTCTTGGAAGTCATTACTACTGTAATGACCGCTCCTTATCTTGTTTATTTCGTTTTTGTGCCAAGAGAAGCCTCTAATTTGAGTGAGGTAAAGATTTGGGGATGTTGCTGTCCTGAAACTGTTTTTGGTGCTGCACCGTAAAAATTCGTGAAAATTCACTGTTTATATTTTGGACCTGCGATTTCTTGTGCATATGCCCCAGGTTATATCCAAACTTTTCTTAGTTGAACACTTTTTGATTTGAGCAACGGAAAATCCCTCAAAAATTCGTCCATTATCAGCTGTTCTGTTTTGACAGATTTCTGCCAATATTTGTTTTTGCCACTTTATCGCTTTCTTTTGAGTTCTTTTGATCATGGAACTCTTGTGAAAGTTGCTACAGTAGTATATACTTTATATGTGGTGGTTTTGGGTTGAAACCTGAAGCTAAAAGAGGTTGAATATATTTTATGCTTACACTAATGTTGCTAATAGAATTGTGTTTAGTTTTGTATGAAGGAAGTTTTCAAGTGTAGGGATTGGAGAATGATGAGATGAGTTGAAGAATGGATAAAAGCTCAAGCTTGGGGATGCCCATGCATCACTCCAAGAAATATCCAAGAAGTACAAGCGTCAAAGCTTGGGGATGCCCCCGAGGCACCCCTTCTTCATTGGCAAAAATCAGGTCACCTTTCAAGACACTATATTTTTATTGCTTCATGCACTATGTGTTTTTCTTGGAGCGTCAGTTGTTTTAGTTTTCTTAGTTGGTTTAGTTTGTTTGTTTGCTGCAATAAATGGTTGGACCCCAACAAATTTCCTTTGGAGGAGATGTACTCGTTTTCATTTGCAAAGAACGCTCTAGTTTTCACTCTTATTAAAAATCGAGTGTTCTACTTTTTCTGCTACTGCTTTTGGTTTTCGTTTTTGCCTTGATTTGCATTCAGATCTTGTCATATCTTTTCATCAAGGTGTATTTTTGCCTCTGATCTTTATTGGTTTTCATCAAAAGAGGTGTTTATAAAAATTTCAAAAGGTGTTGGAAAAGAGAAAAAGCTTTGTGCAAAATGGTGGTACAAGAAGGAGCTTGTGTAGACTGCGGCTTAGGCTTTTTCATGTCATGCTTGATGTATTTTTGATAGTATGCTTAGTGGTTTTGCTGTAGCATGACTTGTCTCAAATAACTGAGATTGCTTAATGAGCCTTTGAAAAAATCATGCGTTGTTTTTATTGTATGGAAGCATTATTTTTGGTTTTCTCCTTGATGCTTTATTTGGGTTGACTTGGCGCATGCTCACACATGTTAGACTCTTACAAAGTCGCCATTAGCCTTCATGATAATTTAGTTTTTGACTTTTGATGCCATCGTATGCTTCTTTTAATATCGCTTTGTCGCTTTGCATGATTATGGCCATTACTGCTCTCTTAGTTGGTCGCTCCCAGTCTTTTGCTAGCCCTCGCCTTGTACTGAGTATGAGCTGTACTCATGCATCCAACTCCTAAAAGCCAAAGTTTTCCATTGTGTCCACCATACATGCCTACTAGCAATTTGCTATTCCAAGTGAATTTGACTTGCTTTTATATTCTCTTCAAATTAAACTCTTACCAGTGTTATGCAAAATTCGGTTAGTAAAGCTCTCACGAACCAGAAGGCACACTTTACTTTTTCCTGTTCTAAAAATTTGACATTGTGGCCTTTTATGTTGAGTTGTTATGCTTGCAAGTTGTAAGTTGGATTCTAGCCCAGCCATGCTTTCATGGGGCAAGCTTTCAACATTGCACTTCTTTTTGAGTTGATATCGTGATCTTTTGTTTATGGATGCCCGCGGTGTGAAATGAATTGGGAATCTTGTGAGGATCATGGAGTTTTTATATGTGTTAGGGAAATGCCGGGCCGCCAATCTAATCCATGCATAATTCATGGTGGAAATTTGCAGCATACCCATGGTGAACATTCGACGACGCATCTCATAATAAAAAGCTAAACAATATAGTAAATAAAAGAGATGTCGAGGTGTTCATTGTCTGCTTGTCCTGTCATTTTGGTGTGGGCTTGTTCCATGTCATCGGGCACGGAGGTACCCCATTGGCGGTTCTCAATGATATGCATATATTTACAATGACAAGAGCCTTGCTTGGGACTCTAAGTAAAGTAGCATGAGGTTTGGGTACTTGTATTCACGGGACACGAGGTTTTCAACTTATGATTTGTCAAGCATATGCATCATAATTGTTCTCGCATTAACTTTAACCATTCAAGATGCTTATGATGGAGGCAATGAGAGCTCAAAGCCGGTAAGTACCATAATTTTTGAAGGTTATAAAACTTGCAATCACTGCTTCCCTCTGCGAAGGGCCTTTCTTTTACTTTTATATTGAGTCACCACCTTCTTTCTTTATGCACCATTAAGAGAGCATAGTTGTCATTCTTAGTGTGATATGCATTGTCCCAAAGTTCATTGATTGACTCATATTGTTGGTTTCACTTGTTCTTAAATTATTTGTATCTAGTCGCCCTCTTAAACTTTGAGGTGTCCTATGCATTTATGTTTTGCTCTCTTTGAAGGACAAGCTGAAAACCATTTGTATGTTTTTCCTTATGATTAGAACACACGTTTGACTTTCATTGTTTCATTTTCATGATCTTTTGTTTGTGTTCATTTGCATGTTTACAACATGGTTGCTAAGTTTTTATTGTCATGATTATATCTTTTATGCCCATATTTTAAGTTCTATTGATCCCAGCTCACCAATGCTTACATATATGATCAAGATTGTGTAGGTGCATGTCACCTCAAAAATTATTCTTTGTTATCACTTACCTACTCGAGGACGAGCAGGAGTTAAGCTTGGGGATGCTTGATACGTCTCAAACGTATCTATAATTTTTGATGCTCCATGCTTGTTTTACACCATTTGCCTATTGTTTCGTTACACTTAGTGGCATTTTTATGCATTTTCCGGAACTAACCTATTAACGAAGTGCCACAGTGCCAGTTTCCTGTTTTCTGCTGTTTTTGTGTTTCAGAAGTGATACACAGGAAATATTCTCGGAATTGGACAAAACAAGTTCCTGAAGTCATATTTCACGGGGAAGCTTCCAGACATCCAAAGAAGAGACGGAGGAGGGCCATGTGGGCCCCACACACACAGGCGGCGCGGCCAGGCCCCTGGCCGCGCCAGCCACGTGTGAGGAGGCCTGGGACCCCCTCTGACATCGCCCCTTCGCCTATAAAGACCCCCCGACGAGAAAAACCTAAGGGCCCAATCAGTTTTCCAGAATACATCGCGATCCGCCACCGCCGTCGACCCGAAGATCGGGAGGGTCCAGAAGCTCTTCCCGGCACCCTGCCGGAGAGGGGAGTCGCCACCGGAGGTCTTCTTCATCGCCATGCTTGCCTCCAGAGCGATGAGTGAGTAGTCTACCTTGGACTATGGGTCCATAGCAGTAGCTAGATGGTTGTCTTCTCCACCATGTGCTTCATGTTTAGATCTCATGAGCTGCCCTACATGATTGAGATCACCGTTATGTAATTCTATGATGTTGGTTTGTTGGGATCCGATGAATATTGGTGTTTATGATTAAGTTGCTGTACTGAATTATATCTTTTGTTATCTCTATGTTGTTTATGATCTTGCATGCTCTCCGTTGTTAGTAGCTATCTTGGCCGAGTAGTTGCTAGTGACTCCAAGAGGGGGTATTTATGCTCGATAGTGGGTTCATGTCTCTATTTCACCTGGGGGAGTGACAGAAACCTCTAAGGTGGTAGATGTGTTGTTGCTACTAGGGAGAAAACAACATTCATATGCTCAAGGGCATATGCTTTGTTTACATTACACACTTTGCTTAATGCAATTATCTGTTGTTCGCAACTTAATACTTTTGGGGTGTTCGGATTGATATCCCCGATGGTGGATTATTAGTCGTAGATGCAGTTGGATGGCGGTCTATGTATTTTGTTGTAATGCCCAGAGTAAATCTCATAGTGATCTTCTTGACATATCACGTTATCTTTATTCTATCAATTGCCCAACTGTAATTTATTTACCCAGCATGTTATTTTATCTATGGAGAGACACCACTAGTGAACTGTGGACCCCGGTCCTATTTTAATCATATTGCAATCACCTGTTTACTTTTCCTGCACTGTTTACTTTACTCGCATACTCTACTGTTTTCCACTCGATACACTCATAACCTTTATTTCAAGCAAACCGGTGAGATTGACAACCTCATCGCAAGTTGGGAACAAAGTATTTGTTTGTGTGTGTGCAGGTTCCACAAACACCTTCAGTCATCATTGTCTCTCTTCTCCTGATCGATAAACCTTGGTTTCTTAACTGAGGGAAAACTAGCCGCTACACTCATCATACCTTCCTCTTGGGGTTCCCAACGGGCTGGTCATCACCACGCACAAGGACTCACTGCTCCCACATCAACTTGGAGTAGCAATGGGCTAGAATCCAACTTAGAACTTGCAAGCATAACAACTCAACATAAGAGACCACAATGTCAAACTTTTAAGAACAGGAAAAAGTAAAGTGTGCCTTCCAGTTCATGAGAGCTTTACTGACCAATTTTCGCATAACACTGGTAAGAGTTTAATTTGAAGAGAAGATAAAAGCAAGTCAAATTTACTTGGAATAGCAAATTGCTAGTCGGTATCTATGGTGGACACTTTGGAAAACTTTGGCTTTTA
The DNA here is from genome assembly GCA_007115705.1 of Dactylis glomerata. Taxonomy (NCBI): domain Eukaryota; kingdom Viridiplantae; phylum Streptophyta; class Magnoliopsida; order Poales; family Poaceae; genus Dactylis; species Dactylis glomerata. Next base: position 830,504 of record QXEO01000796.1, on the reverse strand, counting down.
GGAGTTGGATGCACGAGTAGAGCTCATACTCAGTACAAGGCGGGGGCTAGCAAAAGACTGGGAGCAACCAACTAAGAGAGCAATAATGGCCATAATCATGCAAAGCGACAAAGCGATATTAAAAGAAGTATAAGATGGCATCAAAAGTCAAAAACTAAATGATCATAGAGGCTATTGGCGACTTTGTAAGAGTCTAACATGTGTGAGCATGCGCCAAGTCCACCCAAATAAAACATCAAGGAGAAAACCAAAATAATGCTGCCAAACAATAAAAGCAACACATGATTTTTTCAAAGGCTCATTAAGCAATCTCAGTTATTTGAGACAAGTCATGCTACAACAAAACCACTAAGCATACTATCAAAAAGACATCAAGCATGACATAAAAAAGCCTAAGCCGCAGTCTACACAAGCTCCTTCTTGTACCACTTTTTTGCATAAAGCTTTTTCTCTTTTCCAACACCATTTGAAATTTTTATAAACACCTCTTTTGATGAAACCAATAAAGATCAGAGGCAAAAATACACCTTGATGAAAATATATGACAAGGTTTGAATGCAAATCAAGGCGAAAACAAAAACCAAAAGCAGTAGCAGAAAAAGAAGAACACTCGATGAAATCGTAAGAATGAAAAACGAAGTGTTCTTGGCAAATGAAGAGCAAGGCAACTTCTCCAAAAGAATTTGTTGGGGTCTAACCATTTATTACAGCAAACAAACTAAACTAACTAAGAAAACTAAAACAACTGATGCTCCAAGAAAAACACATAGTGCATGAAGCAATAAAAATATAGTGTTTTGAAAGGTGACCTGATTTTTGCCGATGAAGAAGGGGTGCCTCGGGGGGCATCCCCAAGCTTTGACGCTTGTACTTCTTGGATATTTATTGGGGTGATGCATGGGCATCCCCAAGCTTGAGCTTTTGTCCATTCTTCAACTCATCTCATCATTCTCCAATCCCTACACTTGAAAACTTCATTCATACAAAACTAAACACAAATCTATTAGCAACATTAGTGTAGCATATCATATAATCAACCTATTTTTGCTTTAGGTTTCAACCTAAAACCACCACATATAAAGTATATACTACTGTAGCAACTTCCCCAAAAGTTCCGTGATCAAAAGAACTCAAAAGAAAATGATAAAGCGGCAAACACAAATATTGGCAGAAATCTGTCAAAACAGAACAGCTGACAAAGGCCGAATTTTTGAGGGGTTTTCTATTTCTCAAATCAAAAAGTGTTCAACTAATGAAAGTTTGGATATAACCTGGGGCATATTCACAAGAAATCGTAGGTCCAAAAGATATACAGAGAATTTATATGAATTTTTACGGTGCAGCACCAAAAACAGTTTCAGGACAGCAACATCCCCAAATCTTTACCTCACTCGAATTAGAGGCTTCTCTTGGCACAACAATGAAATAAAAAGGATAAGGAGCGGTCATTATAGTAGTAATGACTTCCAAGACTCAAATAAAATAAAAATAATTGAATGTAAAAATATTGGGTTATCTCCCAAGAGTGTTTTTCTTTAACGCCTTTGAGCTAGGCTCAGTAATTCGAGAGGATGCTCACATAAGAAATATGAATTGAAGCAAAAGAGAGCATCAAGGGGCAAATATGAAAAACATTTAAGTCTAACCCATTTCCTATGCATAGGAATCTTGTAAGAAAATAAATTAAAGAAGCACATAGTAACAAGCATGGGTAGATAAAATAAGAGCAACTTCGAAACTTTCAATATAAAGAGAGGTGTTTTAGTAACATGAAAATTCCAACAACCAAATTTTCCTCTCTCATAATAATTTTTAGTAGCATCATGAACAAACTCAACAATATAAATATCATACTCGCCCTCCTTTGTTAAGCATGGAAGGCAATCAAATAAGGTATTAGTTAAAGAGTTACTCTTATTGGGAGGTAGACATGGGTAGCCCCATTCTTCCTCCTCTTGATCATCACTCTCCTCCTCTTTTTCATCCAATGAGCTTCCAGTTTCAGCAATTTCTTCTTCCATTGGGTCCTTCAAGGCATTAGTCTCTTCCGTTGGAGAGCATCTATTAAGATATTTAAGGATATAGCCATTTCCTTCCTTGTAATTATCAAAGTAAAATTTAAGTATATAATAAACCTCATATTTATAAGTTGCATCATCGGTATTTTCAAGCAAATAAGCAAGCTCAAATACACCCTTCCAAGCAATAAATTCTTCAATTTGTTCCACATCATAAAAGTCATAATTTCCATTAATATAAGAAGATATGGTAACATCATCATTATACTCACATTGAAAAGGGAGGTGTTTATACCTCCTACAGTAGCAAGATTTATCAAAGCAATAAGTAACATTATAAGTAGAGCACACATTTCTAGCAATGATATACAATTTATCAATTTATTCCCATAAGTGTTTCCCTTTTTGTGACAAGCGGTGTTCCTCATAATATTTTTGTTGCTCTTTCGTGAACCCACCTTGCCAAAAAGATTTAGTTTCAAAGAAACCAACCATTGAAAGAAAGCATGATAAAGCAAGACAATAACAGACCAACAAAAATAACAACTATAGTAGGAACTAATTTTTTTTGTGTTTTTGATAAAATGATGCAAGTAAAAATAAAGTAGAGCAAAACAAAAAAAAAGTAAAGGATGTGTGTGCGAAAAACTCCCCTTGCAGAAGTCTTCCACTTCTTCCCCGGCAACGGCGCCAGAAAACTTGATGGGGGCACGGTGATGACGAAGCCAGAAAACTTGATTGCCTTTGATGGTGCCAGAAAACTTGTTGGCTTGTAGTAAATGACCGGCCAATTGGAAAACCCCAAGAGAAGGTTTTGATGAATATAGTAGCAAGTTTTCCGTCAGTTAAGAACCAAGGTATGTCGATCAGGAGAAGAGCAAACAATACGACTGAAGGTGATGCTTGCTAGCTTGTGACAGCTTCGAACAATTTATAGGGTGCCTCGTCCAAGCTTTGCTTGCTAGCAGCAATGCGGAACCTACACACAACATAACCAAATACTTTGTTCCCAACTTGCGATGAGGTCGTCAATCTCACCGGTTTGCTTGAAACAAAGGGTATGAGCGTATCGAGTGGAAAACAGTAGAAGTATGCGAGTAAAGTAAACAGTGTGAGTAAAGTAAATAGGTGATAGCAATATGATGGAAATAGGACCAGGTTCCACAGTTCACTAGTAGTGTCTCTCCATAAGATAAATAACACATGCTGGGTAAACAAATTACAGTTGGGCAATTGATAGAATAAAGATAACATGATATGTTAAGAAGATCACTATGCGATTTACTCTGGGCATTACAACAAAATACATAGACCGCCATCCAACTGCATCTATGACTAATAATCCACTTATGGCGAATCAATCTGAGAACTCCACAAGTATTAAGTTGCGAACAACAGATAATTGCATTAAGCAAAGTGTGTAATATAAACAAAGCATATGCCCATGAGCATATGAATGTTGTTTTCTCCCTAGTAGCAACATCACATCTATAACCTTAGAGGTTTCTGTCACTCCCCCAGGTTAAATAGAGGCATGAACCCACTATTGAGCATAAATACCCCCTCTTGGAGTCACTAGCAACTACTCGGCCAAGATAGCTACTAACAACGGAGAGCATGCAAGATCATAAACAACATAGAGATAACAAAAGATATATTTCAGTATAGCAACTCAATTATAACACCAATATTCATTGGATCCCAACAAACCAAACAGGTAGAATTACATAACGGTGATCTCAATCATGAGATCTAAACATGAAGCACATGGTGGAGGAGACAACCATCTAGCTACTGCTATGGACCCATAGTCCAAGGTAGACTACTCACTCATCGCTCTAGAGGCAAGCATGGCGATGAAGAAGACCTCCGGTGGAGATTCCCCTCTCCAGCAGGGTGCCGGAAAGAGCTTCTAGACCCTCCCGATCTTCGGGTCGATGGCGGCAGCGGATCGCGATGTGTTCTGGAAAATTGATCAGGTCCTTAGGTTTTTTTTGTCGGGGGGTCTTTATAGGCGAAGGTGCATTGTCAGAGGTGGCCCGAGGGGCTCTCACACATAGGGGGAATGTCCAGGCCCCTGGCTGCACCACCCTGGTGTTTGGGGCCCTCGTGCCCCCCCTCCAACTCCTCTTGGGATCTTTGGAAGCTTCCGGGAAAAATAAGACTTTAGGAACTTGTTTCGTCCAATTCTGAGAATATTTCCTGTGTATCACTTCTGAAACACAAAAACAACAGAAAACAGGGAACTGGCACTGTGGCGACTTGTTAATAGGTTAGTTCCGGAAAATGCACAAAAGTGCCATGAGGTGTAATGAAACAGTAGGCAAATGGTGTAAAAACAAGCATGGAGCATCAAAAATTATAGATACGTTGGAGATGTATCAGGGTCGGCAGCTTGGGGGCACTGACACATATGGCTATGTTGGATTTGAGAAGCATGTCCGCCTTTCCTAACCCTACCCTGAATCTCTGTTGTGTTGGTGTCCACCTCCAACCCCGCCGCCCCCATTTTGATTGGCCGGTAGTTTGCCCATCGCTTTAGGACACCAGGCGGACACCGTTATCTCTTCATTGTTTGGTAAACCATTGTCTATCACCGTTGCTTGGGTCCATCATCATTTTGAATCCACTGACCAAGCACCATATATGTCACTATCGCATGAATGTCGCTGGCCTCATCTTATGTATCTCCTAGGCTGGTCAGCTTTTCTTCATCGGTCATTGTCTCGTCGACTTGCTAGCACACACATAGCTCTGGCAAGTCCACCTGTCGCCTCACACACAAGGTGTTCGTCCATTTTCCTAGGTGAGTTGATTTTGTTGTTAAACGGTGGCTGTTTGATGATTATTTATTTTTTGCGATTGTTTGGTTGCTTGATTTGAAGACTATTGATATCGATGATGAGTTGATGGTGGCACAATTGCTAGAAGATGTAACCGATGCAACCATCAATGAAGAAGATAAGTTCATGATACCAGCTTGCCTTCTTTGTTTACATCAGCTAATGCCGCTACTCAGCGTGGAGGTTTGAGGGTTTTGAGGAGGAGGACCAATGATCGGCAGTGGATGGCAGGTGCTTTTATGCTTGAGACTAACTACATATGCAAACAAGGACATTCGATGGTGGTCTAGGATGAACAAGGAGTTGTTCAGGTGGATTGTGTATGGTGTGAGGGAGTACGATGACTAATTCATGTGCAAAAAATATTGAATCACATTGGTTGTTTCGCATAGGTTTACTTATGGTGCTCCTCTAGATACACAAGATGATTATCTATGCATGTTTGAGTCAACATGCGTTAAAGTGTGTATAGAGTTTGCCAAGCGGTGGTCTCAGTGCTTGGACAAATCTATTTTATAGCACCTAATGAAGAAGACACAACTCGGATCCTTGCACCAAACAAAGTGAGAGGATTTCCTAGGATGCTTGAAATCCTCAACTGCATGCATTGTGGATGGAAGAATTATCCATTTGCTTGGTAAGGGTTATACGAAGTTCATATTAGAGATGCTGTGTAATTTGAATCTTTGATAGATTATGACATCTGGATTTGACATTTTTTTTGGTATGACGGGATCTCACAAGGACATCAGTGTGTCACAGTGTTCTTCGGTGTTTGCTAGTCTTGTAGAAGACCATGCTCCATAGGTAAACCATGAGATTAATGACCACACATTCTTAATACCATGACCAAAATAATCTCATGCTTCTACCATCTTCTCTTTCAAATTGATGTTCCAATATCTTCTTGTCATTGTTCCACACTCCGAAGGGTATTACCTAGCCGATGACATCTACCAAAATGGTCCACATTTCTAAATACAATCCCTACCCCTTTTGTTGAGAAGAAATTTTAGTTCGCTATATTCCAGGAGAGTTGTAAAAAGGATGTTGAGCAGGCAATTGATGTGCTTCAAGCTTGTTTTGTTATTGCTAGGTACTCTTACATGGTTGACATCTCAGATGTATGTGGCCATGGATCATGCACAATATGATCATCGACAGTGGTCACCCTCTTGCCAAAATTGATCACCACATCCAACCAAGTTTGCTGATTTTTAACCATACATCAAGAAATCCATAATGAACATACTTGTTGCCAACTTCAAGATGTAATCATTTTAAGGCACTTAAAGGAAACGTCGCCCAAGATTTATCTTCACAACCAGTGTGATTTTGTCAAATTTTAATTTACTTAGATTATTGTTTGAGTTATTAGTTTTATCGTTTGAATTACTATATGTCACTAGTTATTTGCCTTATAGTAGAAAATAATTCTATTCATAAAATGTCCCAAAATATATTGGGAGTCATGTTCAAGGTGCCCGCTATGAGCAGCCACCCCAGAAGGGAGGCAAAGTAGCATCATTTGCTGACGTCTCCAATCAGAATTGTATGAGATTGCTCTAATAATTGACTAGGAGGGAGTAAGTTTTGCTTCTCCATTTTTTTCTTCTCCATTTTGAAGATTTTCTCACCAGGTTGAAAAGACCGTAAACTTGGAGAGTAGAGTTCTGGACTTCTGGAAAAATATCCCTTTGCCCCCTCTCTCCCCCCGAGGGCGACATGGCTCCCACACCTCACCGTCGCCACCGCCCCACCAAACACCTTCCCCAGCTGCCGGCAGCGGTGAATCTTCTTTCCCCGCGTCTTGGATGTGGGTCATTGCCCTTCCTCCCCTGGCGGCAGTGCACCTCTGGCGGCTCTGGTCCGGCGCGGCCGGGTGGCGCTGGTGGCGGTGCTATCCTACAATGGTGACTCTCAGCTGCAAGAGACTCGGTTCCTGGTATGGGTGCCCTGGCCCCAGATGCGCTCGAGCAGGCCGGAGTCTACAACGACAAACGTATCTTGGTGGTGGAGGTGATGACTTGGCGGGGTCCTGGGATGGTGGCTCTGTGATACGTCTCCAATGTATCTATAATTTTTGATACTCCATGCTTGTTTATACACCATTTGCCTACTATTTCGTTACACTTCATGACACTTTTATGCATTTTCTGGAACTAACCTATTAACAAGTCACCATAGTGCTAGTTCCCTGTTTTCTGCTGTTTTTATGTTTCAGAAGTGATACACAGGAAATATTCTCAGAATTGGATGAAACAAGTTCCTGAAGCCTTATTTTCTCCGGAAGCTTCCAGAGATCCGAAGAGGAGACAGAGTGGGGCCACGAGGGGCCCTCACACCAGGGTGGCGCGGCCAGGGCCTGGGCTGCGCCCCCTATGTGTGAGACCCCTCGGTCCACTTCTGACGATGCCCCTTCGCCTATAAAGACCCCCCAACGAGAAAAACCTAAGGACCCAATCAATTTTCTAGAACACATCGCAATCCACCGCCGCCGCCGACCCAAAGATCGGGAGGGTCCAGAAGCTCTTCCCGGCACCCTGCCGGAGAGGGGAATCGCCACCGGAGGACATCTTCATTGCCATGCTTGCCTCCGGAGCGATGAGTGAGTAGTCTACCTTGGACTATAGGTCCATAGCAGTAGCTAGATGGTTGTCTTCTCCACCATGTGCTTCATGATTAGATCTCATGAGCTGCCCTACATGACTGAGATCACCATTATGTAATTCTACATGTTTGGTTTGTTGGGATCTGATGAATATTGGTGTTATAATTGAGTTGCTATACTGAAATTTATCTTATATTATCTCTATGTTGTTTATGATCTTGCATTCTCTCCGTTGTTAGTAGCTATCTTGGCCGAGTAGTTGCTAGTGACTCCAAGAGGGGGTATTTATGCTCGATAGTGGGTTCATGCCTCTATTTAATTTGGGGGAGTGACAGAAACCTCTAAGGTTGTAGATGTGATGTTGCTACTAGGGAGAAAACAACATTCATATGCTCAAGATCATATGTTTTGTTTACATTACACACTTTGCTTAATGCAATTATCTGTTGTTCGCAACTAAATACTTGTGGAGTTCTCGGATTGATTCGCCACAAGTGGATTATTAGTCATAGATGCAGTTGGATGGCGGTCTATGTATTTTGTTGTAATGCCCAGAGTAAATCGCATAGTGATCTTCTTGACATATCACGTTTATCTTTATTCTATCAATTGCCCAACTGTAATTTGTTTACCCAGCATTTGTTAATTATCTTATGGAGAGACACCACTAGTGAACTGTGGATCCCGGTCCTATTTCCATCATATTGCTATCACCTGTTTACTTTACTCACACTGTTTACTTTACTTGCGTACTTCTACTGTTTTCCACTTGATACGCTCATACCTTTTATTTCAAGCAAACCGGTGAGATTGACAACCTCATCGCAAGTTGGGAACAAAGTACTTGGTTGTGTTGTGTGCAGGTTCCGCGTTGCAGCTAGCAAGCAAAGCTTGGACGAGGCACCATATATAACTTGTCCGGAGCTATTGCAAACTAGCAAGCATCACCTTGAGTCGTATTGTCCGCTCTTCTCCTGAATGATATTAAACCTTAGTTTCTTAACTGAGGGAAAACTAGCTGCTATACTCATCACACCTTCCTCTTGGGGTTCCCAACGGGCTGGTTATTTACCACGCATCAAGCTAATTTTCTGGCGCCGTTGCCGGGAAAGAAGTGGAAGACCTCTGCAAGGGGAGTTTTTCGCACACATGTCCTTTTCTTTGTTTTAAGTTTTGCTTTACTTTATTTTTACTTGCATCATTTTATATCAAAATCCCAAAAAAAATTAGAATCCTTGTAGTTGTTTTTACCTTTTTACTTTTAGTTTTGCTGAAATGGCTACTCCTAAAAATACCAAGTTGTGTGACTTTGCTAGTATGAACAATAGTGATTTTATCTGCACTCCTATTGCACCACCTGCTCCTACTGCAAATTTTTATGAGATTAAGCCTGCTTTACTAAACCTTGTTATGAAAGAGCAATTTTCTGGTGCCAGTACTGAAGATGCTGCAGCTCATTTCAACAATTTTGTTGAGCTATGTGAGATGCAGAAATATAAGGATGTAGAAAGTGATATTATTAAGATCAAGTTGTTTCCTTTTTTTTTGAGAGGAAAAGCTAAAGATTGGTTGCTGTCTTTGACTAAGAATAGTATTGATTCATGGGCTAAGTGTAAGGATGCTTTTATTGGTAGATACTGTCCTCCTGCTAAGATTATATCTCTATGTAGTAATAGTATGAAGTTTACTCAGTTTGATAATGAACATATTGCTCAAGCTTGGAAAAGAATGAAATCTATGATAAAGAATTGCCCCACTCATGGACTGACTACTTGGATGATTGTCCAAACTTTTTATGCAGGACTGAATTTTTCTTCGAGGAACCTACTTGATTCAGCTGCTGGAGGCACTTTTATGTCCCTTACCTTGGGTGCCGCAACAAAGCTACTTGACAACATGATGGTGAATTATTCTGAATGGCACACCGAGAGAGCTCCACAAGGTAAGAAGGTAAATTCTGTTGAGAAAACCTCTTCCTTGAGTGATAAGAATGATACCATTATGGCTATGCTTGCTAATGATAGAACTCATGTTGATCCTAATAATATTCATTTAGCCTCTTTGGTTGCTCAAGAAGAGCATGTTGATGTGAATTTTATTAGAAACAACAATTTTAACAACAATGCTTATAGGAACAATTTTGCTAGTAATAGTTATAGGCCATATCCTTCTACCAATGGTAATGGTTATGGTAATTCTTATGGTGATTCCTACAACAATACTAGGGCCGCGCCCTCTAAACTTGAAGTCATGCTCAAAGACTTCATGGTAAAACAATCTGCTTTTAATAAGTCTGTTGAGGAAAAGTTAGGCAAAATTGATATTCTTGCTTTTAAATTTGATAGCCTTGCTCATGATGTTGAACTTCTGAAATTAAAAGTGTTGCCTAATGATGTGAAAGAGAACAATGTTTTTGATACTGCTAATGCTATTCAAGTTGGAATTGATGAAAATCTTAGATTGTTAGCACAATCGCATGCTAGATGGGAAAGAGAGGATGAGATTGCTAGGAATTTGAAAGTTTGTACTATTACTACCTCTGATTATGTTGTTCCTAATGCTAGCAATCCTCTTACTTTGATTGGTGTAGAGAAATCTCCCACTCCTTGTGCTAAAAAGCCTAAAACTGCCAAAACTTTTTCTCAAAAGAGTGCTGAAATTTTTCGGAGTGTAGGAGATGATAACTCTATTTCTTTTAATAATTTTGATGTTGATGGCTGCAATATATCTGAAGTTATTTTGTTTTTGCAAAAGCTTGCTTTGACTCCCAATGCTAGTTCTTTAAATATTGCTTTTACTAAGCATATTACCAATGCTCTCATGAAAATTAGGGATGAAAAGTTGCAGCAAAAAGCTTTTGTTCCCAAGAAGTTAGAAGATGGTTGGAAACCCATCATTGATATGAATGTTAATGGTTTTGATTGCCATGCTTTATGTGATCTAGGTGCTAGTATTTCTATCATGCCTAGAAAAATTTATGATATGCTTGATTTACCACCCCTTGAAAAATGTTATTATGATGTTCCTATTGCTGATATTGCTAAGAAGAAACCTTTGGGAAGGATTAATGATGTTCTTATTATGGTTAACAATAACCTTGTTCTCATTGATTTTCTTGTTATGGACATTGAATGCCATGCTTCATGTCCTATTATTTTGGGAAGACCTTTTCTTCGAACTGTAGGTGCCATCATTGATATGAGAGAAGGCACCATAGAATATCAATTTCCACTCAAGAAAGGTATGGAACACTTCCCTAGGAAAAGAAAGAAATTGCTTTTTGAATCTATTCTTAGAGCAAATTAGGAGCTTGATGCTTCATCACTTGATGTTACTTGATTCACAATTTTCTGCGCCTAGCTCAAAGGCGTTAAAGAAAAGCACTCTTGGGAGATAACTCAATGTTTTATTTTCGGTACTTTTTCTAGTCTTGGAAGTCATTACTACTGTAATGACCACTCCTTATCCTTTTTATTTTATTGTTGTGCCAAGAGAAGCCTCTAATTCGAGTGAGGTAAAGATTTGGGGATGTTGCTGTCCTGAAACTATTTTTGGTGCTGCACCATAAAAATTCGTATAAATTCTTTGTATATCTTCTGGACCTGAAATTTCTTGTGCATATGCCCCAGGTTATATCCAAACTTTCGTTAGTTGAACACTTTTTGATCATGGAACTTTTGGGAAGTTGCTACAGTAGTATACACTTAATATGTGGTGGTTTTGGGTTGAAACCTGAAGCAAAAAGAGGTTGATTATATGTTATGCTTGCACTAATATTGCTAATCGATTTGTGTTTAGTTTTGTATGAAGGAAGTTTTCAAGTGTAGGGATTGGAGAATGATGAGATGAGTTGAAGAATGGACAAAAGCTCAAGCTTGGGGATGCCCATGCATCACCCCAAGAAATATCCAAGAAGTACAAGCGTCAAAGCTTGGGGATGCCCCCGAGGCACCCCTTCTTCATCGGCAAAAATCAGGTCACCTTTCAAGACACTATATTTTTATTGCTTCATGCACTATGTGTTTTTCGTGGAGCGTCAGTTGTTTTAGTTTTCTTAGTTACTTTAGTTTTGTTTTTTGCAATAAATGGTTGGACCCAACAAATTTCTTTTGGAGGAGATGTACTCATTTTCATTTGCCAAGAACACTCCGTTTTTCATTCTTACAATTTCAATGAGTGTTCTTCTTTTTCCACTACTACTTTTGGTTTTCATTTTCGCCTTGATTTGCATTCCGATCTTGTCATATCTTTTCATCAAGGTGTATTTTTGCCTCTGATCTTTATTGGTTTTCATCAAAAGAGGTGTCCTAAAAAAGATTTCAACTGGTGTTGGAAAAGAGAAAAAGCTTTATGCAAAAAAGTGGTACAAGAAGGAGCTTGTGTAGACTGCGGCTTAGGCTTTTTCATGTCATGCTTGATGTCTTTTTGATAGTATGCTTAGTGATTTTGCTATAGCATGACTTGTCTCAAATAACTGAGATTGCTTAATGAGCCTTTGAAAAAATCATGCGTTGTTTTTGTTGTATGGAAGAATTATTTTGGTTTTCTCCTTGATGCTTTATTTGGGTTGACTTTGCGCATGCTCACACATGTTAGACTCTTACAAAGTCGCCAATAGCCTCCATGATCATTTAGTTTTTAACTTTTGATGCCATCTTATGCTTCTTTTAATGTCGCTTTGTCGCTTTGCATGATTATGGCCATTATTGCTCTCTTAGTTGGTCGCTCCCAGTCTTTTGCTAGCCCTCACCTTGTACTGAGTATGAGCTCTACTCATGCATCCAACTCCTAAAAACCAAAGTTTTCCAAAGTGTCCACCATACATACCTACTAGAAATTTGCTATTCCAAGTAATTTGACTTGCTTGTATCTTCTCTTCAAATTAAACTCTTACCAGTGTTATGCGAAAATTGGTCAGTAAAGCTCTCACGAACCGGAAGGCACACTTTACTTTTTCATGCTCCTAAAAATTTGACATTGTGGTCTCTTATGTTGAGTTGTTGTGCTTGCAAGTTGTAAGTTGGATTCTAGCCCAACCATGCTGTCATGGGGCAAGCTTTCAACATTGCACTTCTTATTTGAGTTGATATCGTGATCTTTTGTTTATGGATGCCCGCGGTGTAAAATGAATTGGGAATCTTGTGGGGATCATGGAGTTTGTATATGTGTTAGGGAAATGCCTGGGCCGCCGATCTAAGCCATGCATAATTCATGGTGGAAATTTGTAGCATACCCATGGTGGACATTCGACGACGCATCTCACAATAAAAAGCTAAACAAAATGGCAAATAAAAGAGATGTCAAGGTGTTCATTGTCTGCTTGTCCTGTCATTTTGATGTGGGCTTGTTCCATGTCATTGGGCATGGAGGTACCCCGTTGGCGGTTCTCGATGATACATATATACTTACAATGACAAGAGCCTTGCTTGGGACTCTAAGTAAAGTAGCATGCGGTTTGGGTACTCGTATTCACGGGGCACGATGTTTTCGACTTATGATTTGTCAAGCATATGCATCATAATTGTCCTCGCATTAACTCTAACCATTCAAGATGCTTATGATGGGGGCAATGAGAGCTCAAAGCCAGTAAGTAACATAATTTTTGAAGGTCTATAAAACTTGCAATCACTACTTCTCTCTACGAAGGGTCTTTCTTTTACTTTTATGTTGAGTCACCACCTTCTTTCTTTATGCACCATAAGAGAGCAAAGTTGTCATTCTTAGTGTAATATGCATTGTCCCAAAGTTCATTTATTGATTCATATTATTGGTTTCACTTGTTCTTAAATTATTTGTATCTAGTCGCCCTCTTAAACTTTGAGGTGTCCTATGCATTTATGTTTTGCTCTCTATGAAGGACAAGCTGAAAACTATTTGTATGTTTTTCCTTATGATTTGAACACACGTTTGACTTTCATTGTTTCATTTTCATGATCTTTTGTTTGTGTTCATTTGCATGTTTACAACATGGTTGCTAAGTTTCTTATTGTCAAGATTATATCTTCATGCCTATATTTTAAGTTCTTATGATCCCAGCTCACAAATGCTTACATATATGATCAAGATTGTGTTGGTGCATGTCACCTCAAAAATTATTCTTTTGTTATCACTTACCTACTCGAGGACGAGCATGAGTTAAGCTTGGGGATGCTTGATACGTCTCCAACGTATCTATAATTTTTGATGCTCCATGCTTGTTTATACACCATTTGCCTACTGTTTTGTTACACTTCGTGGCGCTTTTATGAATTTTCTGGAACTAGCCTATTAACAAGTCGCCACAGTGCCAGTTCCCTATTTTCTGCTGTTTTTGTGTTTCAGAAGTGATACATAGGAAATATTCTCGGAATTGGACGAAACAAGTTCCTGAAGTCTTATTTTTCCCGGAAGCTTCCAGAGATCCGAAGAGGAGACGGAGTGGGGCCACGAAGGGCCCTCACACCAGGGCGGCGCGGCCAGGGCCTGGGCCATGCTCCCTATGCGTGAGACCCCCTCGGTCTACTTCTGACGATGCCCCTTCGCCTATAAAGACCCCCCGATGAGAAAACCCTAAGGACCCGATCAATTTTCTTGAACACATCATGATCCGCCGCCGCCGTCGACCCAAAGATCGGGAGGGTCCAGAAGCTCTTCTCGGCACCCTGCCGGAGAGGGGAATCGCCGCCGGAGGTCTTCTTTATCGCCATGCTTGCCTCTTGAGCGATGAGTGAGTAGTCTACCTTAGACTATGGGTCCAGCTAGATGGTTGTCTTCTCCACCATGTGCTTCATGTTTAGATCTCATGAGCTGCCCTACATGATTGAGATCACCGTTATGTAATTCTACATGTTTGGTTTGTTGGGATCCGATGAATATTGGTGTTATGATTGAGTTGCTATACTGAAATTTATCTTATGTTATCTCTATGTTGTTTATGATCTTGCATGCTCTTTGTTGTTAGTATCTATCTTAGCCGAGTAGTTGCTAGTGACTTCAAGAGGGGGTATTTATGCTCGATAGTGGGTTCATGCCTCTATTTAATCTGGGGGAGTGACAGAAATCTCTAAGGTTGTAGATGTGCTGTTGCTACTAGGGAGAAAACAACATTCATATGCTCAAGGGCATATGCTTTGTTTACATTACACACTTTGCTTAATGCAATTATCTATTGTTCGCAACTTAATACTTGTGGAGTTCTCAGATTGATTCGCCACAAGTGAATTATTAGTCATAGATGCTGTTGGATGGCGGTCTATGTATTTTATTGTAATGCCCAGAGTAAATCGCATAGTGATCTTCTTGACATATCACGTTTATCTTTATTCTATCAATTGCCCAACTGTAATTTGTTTACCCAGCATGTGTTATTTATCTTATGGAGAGACACCACTAGTGAACTGTGGATCCCGGTCCTATTTCTATCATATTGCTACCACTTGTTTACTTTACTCGCACTGTTTACTTTACTCGCATACTTCTACTGTTTTCCACGCGATACGCTCATACCCTTTGTTTCAATGTAACGACCCAAGATTTTATCAAATTTTGGGGGAAAATTTTCGTTTTTATTTTGCTTGTGTTGATTGAAAATTCACAGGGATTTAAAACTTTTTGAGTTTATTTGAAAGCTTTGTTTGAAAACTATTTAAAATCCTCTATTTATTCCTTGAAGAACTTCTTTGAGAAAGAACAAGTATTAAAATGTTATTTTCATTCTCCTTTATTCAAACCCTATTCAGCTTTATGCAAGCTTGCTTGCAAAAGATTGTTTTACAAAGTTTACTTTATTCACTAAAGGTTGCTTTTTCAAACCATATTTGAGTGTGTTTCTCAATCATTATTTTATAAACTATTATTTACTATTTTAGAAAGGATCGATTTCAAACTCTATTTTGTTATGCAAGCAAAGTCCCTTTTTGCCAAGTTCATAAAGTTTTATTGGAAAATCTTACTTTATTTTGAAAACATGTTTGCTACTGTTTTAAAATGTTATTTTTAATTTTATAAAACTTTTGCATTTGGTTTTAAGTCATTTGATTTTAAAATGCAAAAGTTATGAAAGAAATGAGAAAACAGAAAAAGAAAAGAAGAAAACAAAAGAAAAATATAAAACGGACCCCGGGGAACCGAATCGGCCCAGTACCAGAAACGAGCCCGCGGCCCAGGAAGCTACCTTCCTGAACCGGTACACGTTTTTCTTCCTTCTTCGGCTGACAGGAGGGACCCACCTGCCAGGCCATCTTCTTCCCCGCGTTTACCTCCTCCACTGGAAACTGCTGGCCAGAATTACTTCCCTCTTCAATCCCCGTTAATCCCTGCCTTAATTGACCCCAGCACCGTAACTATAAAAGCCCTTCTCCTCCTCTCTGATTTCCCCCTTGTTCCTCACCAATTAGCGCCCCCAGGCTACCGCAATAGCTCGCCGGAGCTCCGCCAACCTGCAGCTCTCCCGAGTGAAATTCGTCCCCACCGGTGAGCCAACCTCTCCCTCTCCCCTCCTAACCTTCCTCCCCCATCCCGGCGCACCTCGTGACGCCCTCGTCTTGCCCTTTTGTGCAGTAAATCGACGAGCCGGAGCTCTCCCGAAGCACCCTGCCGCCCGGACGATCTCCAGCCGCCTTCCCCGCCTCTCTCTGGAAGCTATCCCCGACGCCAACCTTGCACGCGGACTCGCCGAGATCTCCTGCACCCCGTCCTAACCTCGCCGTCGAGCAGAACCCACCGGCGCATCGCCGGAGGTCGGCACCTGGACCGCTACCTCGCCGGAGTTGACCTCGCCGAAACCCTAGGTGAGGACCTCTCTCAGATCTTCTCTGATCCGTTAGATCAAGATCCAACACCCCAGATCGTTTCACTTAACGAACCGGTACTGGATGATCTCGTGCGTCCAGATCCACTTAAATCCAACGATCCACAAAGCCAATCCGAACGAACCGGTACTAACCAATTAAAACACGACAAGTGTCGGCTTCCTATTTAAACAGAGTTTCGAATTTGAAATAGGAATCAGATTTGATCCAAGTCTTTGAAAAATCATAACTTTTAATCTGTAGGTCCAAAAATAACAAATAATATACCGTTGGAATCCTTAGAACATCTAGAATCCATCAGTACCATAAAATCTTATATTTTATGGGTTCAATTTGAAACTATTTTCAAATTGGAATCAAACCTTCTGTTAGCTCGATAAATTCATATCTTTAGTTCTGTTAGTCCAAAAATTACAATTTTGTAGTCTTTGGAATCCTCTCAACTTGTAGAACATCATAGGATCAAGAAATTCCAAATTTGATACGTGCACACACTTTGTGCACTCAAATCTATCCAAATCACTAATCTGATCATAATTCAAATTCTATAACTTATTTTTGAGTGAATCCAATTGCAGTGACTTTGTTTTACTGCAAGCTATCCAGTAGCATCACTCCCATAATTTCTTGAACCACTCCACAATTATTCAAGTTCTAATTTGAGAATTTGAGTAGTTCCTATATAGATAAATTCTATATCTGTTTCAATTACTGATTTCTTCTACAAAAGTTAATCTTATGATCATACCTAGCCATCAATGTTATCTAAATAACATCTTGATCAAGATCATATCTACTTAGACCTATCTTGTCTAGCTCACACATATTCAAACTACAATTGAGTTGTTTGAGTAAAGTGTGATACACCTCAATCATAGATTCTATTCTTGCTATCCTTGTAGTGTTGATCCAATCAACATTTTAGCACTTATCCAATACCCCATGAACCCAATAGAAACCATAAACCATTATCCCAAGTGTTATCCACCCATACTCAATCCTCTGTCCATTGATCTTGATTTCATGTGTAGAGCTATTCGATTAACAAATGAGTTAATTGAGTAACTCAATAATTCATGAGTCCTAGCCAAAGCTTAAGTGTAATAGATACTATTCAAAGAATAATTGTTGTCACACTTATTCAGTAGTATTACTATTGCACTATTCTGTCTCTTATGTAATTTACCCACATGAGATGTTCCAAGACCCAATATGCTTTAATAAAGCATAAAGATCTCACTCATTATATTTTGTCTAATTCATATGTTTATTCAAACAGCAAATGAGCTACTTGAGTAAGATATGAATTCACCACAAACCTAAATCCTACTTTGTTAATATGGCATTATTATAACCCATACCATAGTATGTGTTATACACCATGTTGATCAATAAACCATTTGAGCCATGTCCTCAAATATCAATCATTCATACCTAATCCAATGCCTACCAAGTTTGCTCTCATGTATTGAAATATTCAACTTGCAAATGTGCTAATTGAGTAATTCAAGCATTCCTAAAACTCTTATGCTTGATAAAGCATAAAAACTTCATCAATTACATTTTGCCTAGTCCAATTATCTCTCCAATCATATTGATCTTCCCCAGCTAGCTCTCAAATCCATATCCCACAAATCATGATCCTTCGCCACATCTTTCTATCTTAACATATCAATAAACCTAAATTGTTAAACAAACATCTTTCAATTGTTTGATTTGTTTGATTGTGTTTGTATGGATTGTTTATGGTATGCTATTTCTTGTGCTATAGTTTTACGAAGAGTTACGTGCCTAGTTGAGAGAAGGGAAGCATCTTGTTCATCAGAAAGGCAAGTGACACACATGTCCCTTACCCATTTTACTTATGCATTAGTATACTCACCTCTTGTAGTATTGCATGATAGGTGTTTTACTCAACCGTTTTATCAAATGCTTAGATCCTAGTAGTGTGTAGCTATCCCTCAAACCCCACCTGTTAGGATGCTAAATTCTTCGTTAACTTTGATGCCATGCTAAGATCACTTGAAAAGTGTTTTGTGAAAAGTTAAGAACTTTAACTAAAATGAAACACCTGGGTGGAATGGTTTGATAAGATGAGGTGAGGTAGGTGGATTCGGGGACGCAAGCCTCATAAGAGGATGTGGGAACCGAATACCGCTCGGGATGGCCACCCAGGAACAAAGAGATGGCTATGTCTTCCATGATTAGTGTACTTCCAGTGCAGCCTTATGACATTATGGGCTCTGTCTTGACTGATTTGATGTGGGGGTGCAACTAGGTGCAAGAAGACGGTGGTAGAAAAATTATAGGTTGGGAACGGATCTTGCCAGTTAGTTGCCCTCTCCTTCTAAAAGGTCTCGTTTCATTTTATGTATGGGCATAAAATGAATCGTAAGGTGAAAGTGCACAACCCTTGCAAGGTGTTTAAATCTAATCGATTAGCCGTGTCCTCGGTTATGGACAATTGAGTCTCTAGACATGGAATGTACGGAATAATCTCATCACCGATTCTAAATTTTTAAAATCTGTCTAGAAACCTCTAGGTAGGAACTAAGGACCATACACTCCAAGAAGTGGTGGTGCCTGAGGTTCCGAACTTTGTTGAGTAGCGCCCAGAACTACATACCGGCCAGTATGTAGTGTATGGGGGTTGTCTTGACCCTTGAAAAATAAAATTTGTTGAAAGAAAGTATTAAAATGGATTTATAGGATAAAATTGGCTTTATGCAAATCAGCCTATGAGATCTACCAGCCAAATGTCATGTAGTATAGGCTTTCCACAAAAATGCCACCAAATATGTGTCATTTGCCAGTACATCATTGTACTGACCCCTCTGGGGCTGCATATTCAAACGTGCAGGTTTTATTTCGAGTAAGGAACCAGGAGTAGGATCTCGAGACTACATTCCAACATGTCTGCCTGTGGCACGTGACGAAGAATGGAGGCTCACTGCAACTATGCTTTATGCTGTGTACTCGTAAGGTTGAAGACCTATGTAACTGGATTTACGTTGTAATATTGATGCTATTGCAATGATTACTTATTTTGTACTGTGGTGCTATCTACTGATCCAGGGAATGGCACAGATACACAGGAGTTCTGCCTTTAGTAAAAGGCGGGGCGTTACAGAATGGTATCAGAGCATAGTGTTGCCTGTAGGATCGAGACCCTAGGTTTGGAATAGACTAGAAAGCCCTAGGATTCTTTCCTCTCTCTTCAAAAAGAAAATCAATTCAGTTTTCTAAATGAGATCAATCTATATACTCTCAGTTGAAATTTTCTTGTAAGAACTTACCCCATTAATTTGTTTTACACTACTCTTCTTTCTAATTTAGATGACCAGCCTCATTGAATCACTGAAGAAAGGACCAGTGATGATCATGACCTTGAAGAGTGAGACTGAGTTTCCCAAAGCATTGAAGAACCTCATGTTATGCATGGGAATGCGAGGAGAAGCTGTCTACAAAGGATTTCCCATGATGGATGAAGGTGAAGAATATTGGTGGGTGCAGCTTCACTTATACAAGAACAAGGAAGATGACCACAAGAAGATGGGACTTTGGATGTTCACCAACTCCGAGATGTATCCATCATTTCTTGACTCAGCAAGATGTGCTGCTTGGTCAGCAATAAAGGAACTTGGAGAAAGACTTAAGTGGAGACTTCATAATACTCAACAAGACCTCAAAGAAGAAAAGGAAGATACTACTACATTGAAGGCAACCATAAGTCAACTTCAAGGTGACATGGAAAAGTTGGTATCTGAACTTAGTGTTCAAGAAGACCTCATCAAGACCAAGGATGAGCAAATTGCCAATCTACAGAAGCAGCTGGACCAGAATAATGGATCTGCTTAGAAGAGAACCAAAAAGCCTTAGTTGGACCTCCATTTAGGAAATTTTAATAAGCAACGACGTGTAATAAACGTTATGGTCATACCGACTTGTGGTTGATCGTACCTCCCCGTTTGTTTGAAAAGTAGTTTGCCTGTTATGATGAATGTTTGTTAGATATTGCTTGAAGAATAAATTGTTTTGATCTGCTATGTTTGGGTAAGAATTTTTCTTCTTTAGATCCCTTCTATCTAATTCTCATCTATGCTAAGACCTAAACTTGTCCCAAAACCCAAACCAAAGTTTTCTCAGCGACAGAATAACCACAATGACACTCAGTTGGAGATAAGGATACAGAGTTCAACGACAAGAGGTAGTGTTTCAAGTACAAGAGATTGGAACATTACACCAGAGGGTACACAAAGGATGATACCCCAAGACTCCAGTAAGCTAGGATGGCTAAAGGTTACCTAGCAAACAATAAGAAGACACCTCAAGGTGTAGCTAATGTGGAAGTAATAATATTCAACCACCTCATGCAAGAAAGGTAGAAAGGACAAACAGAGCAATGGAAAGAGCAACCAGAGCAATGGAAAGGATTTTAATTCCTCTTAAATGGCAAACCAAAGGATCTACAACTTAAGGATTATTGCCATGAGCCCTGTTGAAAACCTCTAGCTAGGAACGATAGATTTTGTTTTCAAATTTTCAAAATATAATTTGGGAACTTGGTTCCAATCCAACAAAACTTTTGTTTAAGAAGCTAGTGAGGTTGACCAAGAGTTAGAATGCGAGATACACCAAACCAAATACGAGGTAATGATTGAGTGCGACATGGATTCGCGCCCATGACGACTACTCATATTGTTCGCTCTTGTATGAGGAATGGTAAATCTAGAGAGACATACCTACCTAAGAGACGACGTTGTTAAACCATAACCTTAGGAGGATAATATATTACATCCCTTATAGTGAGCCAGTGGCCAAAACGTAGGAATACGGTGAGAATTCAGTTTTTGAACGGCTACACATTAATCAGAAGCGTTTTGCTCAGTGGACCTTGAAGGCGAAGACTGTTCAGTTTCGATGGCTGCTTATTCGAATCACCTCCTCGACTCTTCGTTTCGACTCCCCATGTGGACTGTTCGACTACCTCCCCGAGCCTATAAAAGAGAGGTCACTCCTCTCCAGAGAGTCACAACAGAGACAACAACCACTACCTATGAGATTTTCTCCCGATTCCAAAGCTTTACGCCACCGAAGTCTACCCCATCCCGACCTGCGACGTTATGAAGCAACTCTCCAAATCCCTGAAACTACTCTCCTGCCCATGAGAGCTTCGTTAGACCCCTTTTTCTTGCAAAGGAGTTCATCTTCGAGATATGATCAAGTTGTTCAGCGCCTTTCAACAACTATGAAGACGGTTGCTAAAGGAATTCTTAAGGACCATCTGGTACCTATGGCAAGTAGCACGACTTGCTCCGGTAACTTGAATGGGTTCAACAAGGCTGGATATAAGGCGACCTTCCGTCCCTTAAAGGTGCAAGTGCCTCTTACAGAGTCCACTTTGTTTACCCCTATGAAATGCTTGAGAAGACTGCAAGGTGATGCCATCCTAATTCATTGGGATGTGTGGTCTCATCATGTTCGTGGGGCGAGCATGCAGTACCTAGCACTGAGTCATCTTTTGAGATTCTGCAACGAAGATCAGCTAAAAAGCAAGAAGGAGTATGGTGATAGCCTGTATGATGTCTTGGCCTTGGTGAGGACCGACCAAGAAAAGGCTAGACACACATTCTTGGAAGATGTACAACAACGAGGAAGGTTACCAGAACAAAATGGTATCGTGGAAAACTGAAGAACAGAATGGTATAATGAAGCAATCATAAGATGAAGAACCTCTAAGGATGATGATAAGAAAGTGGAGATGATGAGAGGATACCCTCTCAGCTTGGTCTTCTGATTGACCCAAAGAGGAGACAACTCAGCTTGGTCCTCTGATTGAACCAAAGAGTGACTCCTCGGTGTCCAAAGTAGTTCAACAACTACCCCGTTGGATAGAAAGCTCTACAATAGAGTAAGGTTACCTCAAGCAGCCCCATAAGGAAGGTTGGTGCCCGGATTCGTGAAAAGACACCCACCTATTGCAAATGAAGATGTGGACTACCTTGTTGAAGACAACGCAATAGATGATATCTGCTTATCACCAGAATTGGATGGAACCCTTGGTATGCCCACTTTTGAGGATAGTATTGAACATCAAAATGTCTGAGAAGAGCGATTCAAGGAAAATGACACAACAGTGAACGCAAGCTGGGAACAAAATGCAAGTGCCTAAGGAAGCATCAAGATACCCCCAAGAGGAATTTTCTTTTAAGGGTGGTAGCCACCCAGATACCTAAACCCAGATAACCTAATACCTACTTTCTTTCTAGCCTCTCCAATCTCGAGGACGAGATTTCTTTAAGGGTGGTAGTCTGTAACGACCCAAGATTTTATCAAATTTTGGGGGAAAATTTTCGTTTTTATTTTGCTTGTGTTGATTGAAAATTCACAGGGATTTAAAACTTTTTGAGTTTATTTGAAAGCTTTGTTTGAAAACTATTTAAAATCCTCTATTTATTCCTTGAAGAACTTCTTTGAGAAAGAACAAGTATTAAAATGTTATTTTCATTCTCCTTTATTCAAACCCTATTCAGCTTTATGCAAGCTTGCTTGCAAAAGATTGTTTTACAAAGTTTACTTTATTCACTAAAGGTTGCTTTTTCAAACCATATTTGAGTGTGTTTCTCAATCATTATTTTATAAACTATTATTTACTATTTTAGAAAGGATCGATTTCAAACTCTATTTTGTTATGCAAGCAAAGTCCCTTTTTACCAAGTTCATAAAGTTTTATTGGAAAATCTTACTTTATTTTGAAAACATGTTTGCTACTGTTTTAAAATGTTATTTTTAATTTTATAAAACTTTTGCATTTGGTTTTAAGTCATTTGATTTTAAAATGCAAAAGTTATGAAAGAAATGAGAAAACAGAAAAAGAAAAGAAGAAAACAAAAGAAAAATATAAAACGGACCCCGGGGAACCGAATCGGCCCAGTACCAGAAACGAGCCCGCGGCCCAGGAAGCTACCTTCCTGAACCGGTACACGTTTTTCTTCCTTCTTCGGCTGACAGGATGGACCCACCTGCCAGGCCATCTTCTTCCCCGCGTTTACCTCCTCCACTGGAAACTGCCGGCCAGAATTACTTCCCTCTTCAATCCCCGTTAATCCCTGCCTTAATTGACCCCAGCACCGTAACTATAAAAGCCCTTCTCCTCCTCTCTGATTTCCCCCTTGTTCCTCACCAATTAGCGCCCCCAGGCTACCGCAATAGCTCGCCGGAGCTCCGCCAACCTGCAGCTCTCCCGAGTGAAATTCGTCCCCACCGGTGAGCCAACCTCTCCCTCTCCCCTCCTAACCTTCCACCCCCATCCCGGCGCACCTCGTGACGCCCTCGTCTTGCCCTTTTGTGCAGTAAATCGACGAGCCGGAGCTCTCCTGAAGCACCCTGCCGCCCGGACGATCTCCAGCCGCCTTCCCCGCCTCTCTCTGGAAGCTATCCCCGACGCCAACCTTGCACGCGGACTCGCCGAGATCTCCTGCACCCCGTCCTAACCTCGCCGTCGAGCAGAACCCACCGGCGCATCGCCGAAGGTCGGCACCTGGACCGCTACCTCGCCGGAGTTGACCTCGCCGAAACCCTAGGTGAGGACCTCTCTCAGATCTTCTCTGATCCGTTAGATCAAGATCCAACACCCCAGATCGTTTCACTTAACGAACCGGTACTGGATGATCTCGTGCGTCCAGATCCACTTAAATCCAACGATCCACAAAGCCAATCCGAACGAACCGGTACTAACCAATTAAAACACGACAAGTGTCGGCTTCCTATTTAAACAGAGTTTCGAATTTGAAATAGGAATCAGATTTGATCCAAGTCTTTGAAAAATCATAACTTTTAATCTGTAGGTCCAAAAATAACAAATAATATACCGTTGGAATCCTTAGAACATCTAGAATCCATCAGTACCATAAAATCTTATATTTTATGGGTTCAATTTGAAACTATTTTCAAATTGGAATCAAACCTTCTGTTAGCTCGATAAATTCATATCTTTAGTTCTGTTAGTCCAAAAATTACAATTTTGTAGTCTTTGGAATCCTCTCAACTTGTAGAACATCATAGGATCAAGAAATTCCAAATTTGATACGTGCACACACTTTGTGCACTCAAATCTATCCAAATCACTAATCTGATCATAATTCAAATTCTATAACTTATTTTTGAGTGAATCCAATTGCAGTGACTTTGTTTTACTGCAAGCTATCCAGTAGCATCACTCCCATAATTTCTTGAACCACTCCACAATTATTCAAGTTCTAATTTGAGAATTTGAGTAGTTCCTATATAGATAAATTCTATATCTGTTTCAATTACTGATTTCTTCTACAAAAGTTAATCTTATGATCATACCTAGCCATCAATGTTATCTAAATAACATCTTGATCAAGATCATATCTACTTAGACCTATCTTGTCTAGCTCACACATATTCAAACTACAATTGAGTTGTTTGAGTAAAGTGTGATACACCTCAATCATAGATTCTATTCTTGCTATCCTTGTAGTGTTGATCCAATCAACATTTTAGCACTTATCCAATACCCCATGAACCCAATAGAAACCATAAACCATTATCCCAAGTGTTATCCACCCATACTCAATCCTCTGTCCATTGATCTTGATTTCATGTGTAGAGCTATTCGATTAACAAATGAGTTAATTGAGTAACTCAATAATTCATGAGTCCTAGCCAAAGCTTAAGTGTAATAGATACTATTCAAAGAATAATTGTTGTCACACTTATTCAGTAGTATTACTATTGCACTATTCTGTCTCTTATGTAATTTACCCACATGAGATGTTCCAAGACCCAATATGCTTTAATAAAGCATAAAGATCTCACTCATTATATTTTGTCTAATTCATATGTTTATTCAAACAGCAAATGAGCTACTTGAGTAAGATATGAATTCACCACAAACCTAAATCCTACTTTGTTAATATGGCATTATTATAACCCATACCATAGTATGTGTTATACACCATGTTGATCAATAAACCATTTGAGCCATGTCCTCAAATATCAATCATTCATACCTAATCCAATGCCTACCAAGTTTGCTCTCATGTATTGAAATATTCAACTTGCAAATGTGCTAATTGAGTAATTCAAGCATTCCTAAAACTCTTATGCTTGATAAAGCATAAAAACTTCATCAATTACATTTTGCCTAGTCCAATTATCTCTCCAATCATATTGATCTTCCCCAGCTAGCTCTCAAATCCATATCCCACAAATCATGATCCTTCGCCACATCTTTCTATCTTAACATATCAATAAACCTAAATTGTTAAACAAACATCTTTCAATTGTTTGATTTGTTTGATTGTGTTTGTATGGATTGTTTATGGTATGCTATTTCTTGTGCTATAGTTTTACGAAGAGTTACGTGCCTAGTTGAGAGAAGGGAAGCATCTTGTTCATCAGAAAGGCAAGTGACACACATGTCCCTTACCCATTTTACTTATGCATTAGTATACTCACCTCTTGTAGTATTGCATGATAGGTGTTTTACTCAACCGTTTTATCAAATGCTTAGATCCTAGTAGTGTGTAGCTATCCCTCAAACCCCACCTGTTAGGATGCTAAATTCTTCGTTAACTTTGATGCCATGCTAAGATCACTTGAAAAGTGTTTTGTGAAAAGTTAAGAACTTTAACTAAAATGAAACACCTGGGTGGAATGGTTTGATAAGATGAGGTGAGGTAGGTGGATTCGGGGACGCAAGCCTCATAAGAGGATGTGGGAACCGAATACCGCTCGGGATGGCCACCCAGGAACAAAGAGATGGCTATGTCTTCCATGATTAGTGTACTTCCAGTGCAGCCTTATGACATTATGGGCTCTGTCTTGACTGATTTGATGTGGGGGTGCAACTAGGTGCAAGAAGACGGTGGTAGAAAAATTATAGGTTGGGAACGGATCTTGCCAGTTAGTTGCCCTCTCCTTCTAAAAGGTCTCGTTTCATTTTATGTATGGGCATAAAATGAATCGTAAGGTGAAAGTGCACAACCCTTGCAAGGTGTTTAAATCTAATCGATTAGCCGTGTCCTCGGTTATGGACAATTGAGTCTCTAGACATGGAATGTACGGAATAATCTCATCACCGATTCTAAATTTTTAAAATCTGTCTAGAAACCTCTAGGTAGGAACTAAGGACCATACACTCCAAGAAGTGGTGGTGCCTGAGGTTTCGAACTTTGTTGAGTAGCGCCCAGAACTACATACCGGCCAGTATGTAGTGTATGGGGGTTGTCTTGACCCTTGAAAAATAAAATTTGTTGAAAGAAAGTATTAAAATGGATTTATAGGATAAAATTGGCTTTATGCAAATCAGCCTATGAGATCTACCAGCCAAATGTCATGTAGTATAGGCTTTCCACAAAAATGCCACCAAATATGTGTCATTTGCCAGTACATCATTGTACTGACCCCTCTGGGGCTGCATATTCAAACGTGCAGGTTTTATTTCGAGTAAGGAACCAGGAGTAGGATCTCGAGACTACATTCCAACATGTCTGCCTGTGGCACGTGACGAAGAATGGAGGCTCACTGCAACTATGCTTTATGCTGTGTACTCGTAAGGTTGAAGACCTATGTAACTGGATTTACGTTGTAATATTGATGCTATTGCAATGATTACTTATTTTGTACTGTGGTGCTATCTACTGATCCAGGGAATGGCACAGATACATAGGAGTTCTGCCTTTAGTAAAAGGCGGGGCGTTACATTCAAGCAAACCGGTGAGATTGACAACCTCATCGCAAGTTGGGAACAAAGTACTTGGTTGTGTTGTGTGCAGGTTCCGCGTTGCAGCTAGCAAGAAAAGCTTGGACGAGGCACCATATATAAATTATCCGGAGCTGTCGCAAACTAGCAAGCATCACCTTCAGTCGTATTATCCGCTCTTCTCCTGAACGATGTTAAACCTTGGTTTCTTAACTGAGGGAAAACTAGCTGCTATACTCATCACACCTTCCTCTTGGGGTTCCCAATGGGATGGTTATTTACCACGCATCACTCTGCGGCCAGCCTATTGCAGCGTGGCGGCCGAAGCTTCACGGGCCCATCTAGGCCCGGCCCAGCCTGCGGGGTCTGTCTGCTCTGGCTGCTATGTTCAGCCAATGACTGCCTCGGTGGTGGAGGTGGTTCCTCCCGTGTGGCTGTGAGGCTGCTGTTCCTAGTTCCTACGATGTCGTGTATCTCCGCTGGTCAGGCCATAAGCTAGTGTCATCAAGCGCCTAATGATGGCAACTACAAGATCATGGTGGCGCATGCTGGTGGGTGGCGACGCTTGGTGGTGGTGCTCTGTTGTACCAGGGTTTTTTGTGCAACAGGGGTGAGAGAAGTCTCTGTCAGTTTGTGATGCAGTGTCGCCTTTTAGTGACACCATTCCTTATTGGAGGGCTTCATGGGAATCCCATGTCCACTATACTCTATGTACGGGGGAAACCCTAGGACCGGTTTGGTCCGGGCAGCAGCGCCGTGTCGACGATATTTCCCTTCTTGAAGGTGCTGCTTGGTACGGGCGACTCGGAGCATTTGGAGCGTGGTGGGAAAAGACAGAGGGCGCAGCGGTTACGGGTCATCATCGTTTAGTCACTTCGCCTTTGTTGTTATTTTTTTTTCTTTTTGGGCATGTTTCTGCTGTTGCGCCAGCATTTTCTTTGTTTCAAACTATTGTATCGGTGTAGTTGCTATATTAATATAGTGGGGTGAAAGCCTGTTTTGAGATGGAAAAGACCGTGGTACCCAATTTACCCATGTGGCAATTCATCAAAGAGAAACAAGAGTAAAGAAAAAAAAGAACGAACTCGCCTCTCTGCCACTTCGGCTCTCCCGTTGACTTCAACCATCCCGGCCTGTCCGCCTTCTGTTTTGCCTCTCTCTCCTACCCATAGCGCGCCATACCCATACGGTGGCAGTCCTTGATTGGTGCCACTTTTTTATAAAAAGACCCCGCTATTATATACACAGAACCCTGAGGAACGCCGTCTTAGGGTTTGGGGAGCGACCGCTGTTATATACACAGAATCAATCCTAAGGAGCGTGGGTTGATTACTGAATTTTGTAGGAAGTTCTTTGCAAAAAGGGGAAACACGAATCTCCAACCAAATCGAACGGCTGTCTAACGGGTATGGCGCCGGTGATTCACGTTTTCGCTCTCCGCCGACCTCCGATGTTCAGCTCTGCTCAGGTCTCTGCCGAGCTTCTTCACCCTAGCTCCTCTCGGCGACCAAAGGCGTGTTGGAAGTAATCTTTCCTTAATAGAGTTGTCTAAGTCTAACTTGGAATTGGAGTCCTAGTTAGCATATGTGTATGCGTGTCGTGTACTAGTAGGGGTCATAGCTAGCTGAGATTGTATCGGTCTAGTAATTTACTAGTACGTGTATGGGTATGAGTCGGTTAGGATAATCAGGATCAGATCGTGTATATATATACGAGGTCCAGCGTGAGTTTTGTAACACCGGAAATTGAGAGAAAAAGAAAAGAAATAAAGAAAAGTTAGAGCGTGCGATACGCACGCTTGGCGATAAAAGTAGTCTCCACGTGTGTTTGTTTAGCTTCATGTCATTGATCCGTGGGCGAACTTTTACAATTGGTATCAGAGCAAGGTCAAGAATTTGAAGCTACGCTTGCCCCGGGGAGGCGACCCGTATTAGCGCCTCGGGGCGGGCAACCGTCGGTCGGCGGAGCGACCGGGTGGAGATGGCAAACATGCCGTTGTCGGCGAGTCGGCGGATGATTGCCATTTGGCGAAGCAACACGGAGGGGCGACAGGGCGTTGTCGTCGTGAAGGCGGTGGATGAGGATGATCATTGATGGGAGAGGTGGTGCCAAGGTGCGGTGCTGGGAGTCTCACGGAGATCATCGTCCAGGAGAGTATGTGTCAAGGAGTCATGGGCGTGCAAGTTCGCACGTCGAGTCAGCATCGAGTTCGTGAGTCGTTGTTGTATCCAAGTGCTTATTTCTGTGAGGATGCGTTGCAGTTGAAGCGTGGTCATCTACGTGTCTCGGTGACAAGGGTATAGCTAATAGAGCCCGTTAGTTGAGTACCCCTAAGGCCCGTTTAGCTAGGCCCAATTGTAATGATAGTCGAATACGAGTTAATACCGTATGTCGATATTTGTAATCTGTATCGGACCCTACCCGATCCTCGAGACCTGGCCATCTATATATAGGGGCCAGGAGGGGACGGTGTAGGGCAGATTGAAAGCAAGCCAGGTTGAACACCCAAGTTTACTTTCGATATACACCTATTTCGACTAGCTTTACCTTCGAGTTCATCCGACGCCCTATCTCCCCGATCCTAAGTCCTTCATCTAGGACATTTGTCGAGTTAACCCTCGTCAATTGGCGCCGTCTGTGGGGACTCTGGGCGTTGGAGTCATGAATTCGACAGCTTTTTTGCTTTTAGCCAATAGCAGTCCAGAAGTCGACGGAAGTCAAGAAGTAGAGTTAACCATCGGAAGTTTGAGCATCCTCATCGGGCCGTCGGGTTCGTCCCGCCTTTCGGATCCGACGAAACAAATTCCGTCGGCAAACGAGCCCGAAACAACAGCAATAATGGAATATTCCGACGGCTCATCCAGCGAGGTAAACTCGCCGGTCAGCTTAGAAGAAGTGCAAAAAAGGGAAATTTCAGAAGACAACAAAGAAAAAGGCAACTCCAGTACATAA
The DNA here is from genome assembly GCA_007115705.1 of Dactylis glomerata. NCBI lineage: Eukaryota > Viridiplantae > Streptophyta > Magnoliopsida > Poales > Poaceae > Dactylis > Dactylis glomerata. Next base: position 800,559 of record QXEO01000796.1, on the reverse strand, counting down.
ATCCAACTTGACGATCTCACGATCTGCCTCGACAATATCTCAGACAACTCAACAGATACATGGAAGACAGGGTTAGAGCTTTCTGAAGACAGCGACTCGATCTTTTCAAGCTTTAATAGCAACATCGGCAAGCAATGCCAGGTACTCGCCATTGTGGGCGACAACTCAGAAGAATTCGATGAAAATAACAACCCAGTGATAAACCCAGCAAATATCGACAGAGGAGCAAATCACCTAGCAGAAGGACAAACAGTGGAATCCCTCACAGCCAGGGAGAAAATTCGACTATCAGTCGACGAGTGGAAAATAATAAGAGAAGCCGTAGAACACGGCACACCAATACCATCCAACTCCAGCAAAGACATGCTTTTTGGGTATCATTACGCCCCCAGGCAGCAAGCAAAGCAATTAGCAAAGAAAAAGGTAGAGATACAAAAAAGAAAAAATTCAGCTATTGCAGCCAGCGAAGCTGCTCGTAGAGCACGAAGCGACGCATCATACAGCAACGCAAGGAAAAATCATCGACATGGCTCAAGGTATGACAACCTCGAGTACTCCGACAGGCAAAGTATTTCCAAAAACCTCGACTCGTCCTTCCTATCGGTCGACGAGCAGGGAAACATTCTACCAAAAACTCCTGAAGCAGCACTAGTGGCAGCACAAGCATATCTACTTACAACTCGACCAAGTCCAGGAGATCCTAGAGAACATATGCATAGAGCAGCACTAAACGGACTCAATATGGTGGGCCACAAGCTATCAGCAAAGGGAGAAGAAGTACATCATCACAAGGAAGCGCACAAAGCGAGATCACCTCGCCGTCACAATAGTCCTCGGCATAAAAGCAGCAAACGCCGATCTCGATCGCCATTACCAAAACAGCACGGTGGAACTCAAAGATCGCGATCCCCAAACGAAAGGCGCGATTATGAGGACGACGAAAAGGAGATGGGGGCATCGTGCTTTGCTCGTAGGGTTCGCACCACTCCAGTTCCTAAGGGATTCAAGCTACCTCATGACCAGCAAAAGTACGACAGATCACAGGAACCACAATCATGGCTCGCAGATTACTTACAAGCAGTTCAAATACTAGGAGGAACCAAAGAGACAGCAATGCAAAGTTTGCAGTTACACCTCACCGGAGCAGCAAGGTCATGGTTGAGCAAACTAGAGAAAGAATCAATTGGAAGCTGGGAAGACCTCACAAAGCAATTTACAAGCAACTTCAGGTCGACATACAAACGGCCAGCATCAATAGAAGAAGTCAAGGCATGCGTATGAGGAGGCGGTAAACCAGTGAAGGGGAGTCTCTTCAATGAGGACCTGTCTCTACATGAGGCTGGAGTGGATGGTGTAGTCCACGGGGTAGTCGGCATGTATTGCGCTAGGGTGGACGGTGTATTCCACGGTTGCTAGCGTGGCTGGGTAGTCCGGATCATGCTTGATTTGTTCCGTAAATTCGCCAAGTCAAAATTGGAGAGAGCCAACTAAACGTGTCGTGAAGCGAGACCTAGACAAGATGTGGATATGCAAAAAGTCAAGATCGGAGGAAGTAGAAGACCAAGAGTCAAGATTAGGAAGAGATTGTTGAAAGTAATCTTTCCTTAACAGAGTTGTCCAAGTCTAACTTGGAATTGGAGTCCTAGTTAGCATATGTGTATGCGTGTCGTGTACTAGTAGCAATCATAGCTAGCTGAGATTGTATCGGTCTAGTAATTTATTAGTACGTGTATGGGTTTGAGTCGGTTAGGATAATCAGGATCAGATCGTGTATATATATACGAGGTCCAGCGTGAGTTTTGTATCACCGGAAATCTATTATATATCTATATCTATACCTAATAATAAAGTGCGCAAGGGTTCCATGGTTTGGTTCTTCCGTTTAATCTCTACTAATAATATTCCTACAGGTATGGTCCGTGGCTCGCAAGTACGCTTTCAATCCACCTAAAATACGCTTTCAAAAATATTACATGAACTGCCACCGACAAGTCAAACGGTTTGTTTTCTTCCGTTCGACACCACCTCGATCCCCCGCACGCGGGACGACCCCCTCTTTCCCTGCTGCCGTTTTGTCCCCACCAGGAGGCAGGACACGATCTCAAGGGCGCAGCCAGTCAGCCAGGATGCAGGCTCCGGTCAGTTTGCGCACACGAGGACACCGCCGGTCAGGTAATGGCTCCAGGGATCTCGAGGGCGCTGCCGGTCAGGTGTAGGCTCCGGCCAGTTCACGGACACGAGTACACCGCCGGCCTGGTAGTGGCTCCAGGGATCTTCCGTCCAGATCGATCAGGTCACAGGTTCCGGCTAGAGGGGCAAGCGCTGGATCGGCGGCGGACAGGTAGTGGCTCCAGGGATCTTCTGGCCAGGTCGATCAGGTCGCGGGCTCCGGCCACAGAGGCAAGCGCTGGATCGGCGGCGGCTCCACAGGTTCGGCAGTATAGGGTGACACACATGAGAAGTGCGCACGCTCGAGCACCTGGAGGGATCTCGTTGATCCTTACAGCCGGCCACTACTAGCTACCTTCCGTGCATTTTTTTCTTGCCAGAACTGCTCGCCATCGGTTGTGTACTTGTGTTTGCAGAACGTGCACATTGAGTGTTTCGACAAGGTTGCCTTCACGAGCATGATGGCGCTTAGTCCGAGCGCGCAGTTCAAAACCTCCCTTTGGGTTGCTTTCTTATTGCTTTGGATTTGTGGATCGAGAGAGCATGGGACAGATCGAGAGACCGGGAGCAGACATTGGCGCTGATTGCGTGTTTTGTTCCGGCCGTTCTGCTTTCTTTGTGTGCTTCCTTCTAGCAGATGCTAATTTTGTGATTTGTGTGAGTACTTTGCTTCTCCGTGCAGGCGGCTAACTTAGTGCGAAAATGTTGTGCTACTGATTGCTAGCTGTTGTAAAATACACTTATGCTGATATTTTCATGTCACAACTAAATGGATAGTACACAAATAAACTACTATATTAGGAACATTTGTAGAAATATTTTTTAACCAAGATAATTTAACTATCTTATTAGAAAGAAAAATTGCATTCAATGATTTATTCATACTCCTCTATTTTCTCTACTCTCACACACCGAGTCGTACGATTCTAATGACGCTGGGCACGTGTATTGAAAAGTCGTGATTGAATTCATTGAACCAGTGGGGTTCTGGGACACGATTGTACCAACAAAAACATACTTTGTATGTATGCGTTAATGATAGATTCTTTTCCTCCCGTTGCAACGCACGGGTAAATTTGCTAGTATATACTAAAAGCACAATATGAGGGTCTAAAATAGAGATGTCACGTTAAACCACATCATTCTAATTATTTTATCAGTTATATCAGATTTATACGGCTATGATTTTCCATGTTTACGTAACACATGTACATATAAATATTATTTTAGGCCTAACATGTCTATCACGTTAGTCACCGGTCGACGTAGAAAATACAAACGTGAAAAAATAATCAGTCTTGCCAAAACCAATCGGACAAAAAAACGTTGATCCGATCGTAAGAAGAAAAACATGAATAAAAGAGTCCTAAGCGGACTTGAATTCTAAAATGAGACAGACCTAGGTGCTGCTCGTAATGGACCGGATATGAAACGATTAGCCGAGTAGTCCGTTCAGAAAAAAAAAACTGAGGACTGGCCATAAGTCATCATCACGTGATAACGTTCCAAGAGATTCAAAAAAAAAAGATATCTATAAATCTCTACTAATAATTTCTTATTAATAATATTGCTAAAGGTATGGTCCGTGGCTTGTAAGTCGTTTTCAATCCACATAAAATACGCTTTCTTAACTTGTTTTATTATTCCCACCCGAAACGTTTTCTTTGTCCTCCCCGATCCTCGCGACAATCCAAAAACTGAGCGCAGCCGGCCCAGCCAACATTACCGTCTTCCTCTCGTCTATGTCAAACTCTGACAATTTCGATTCTCTATCCATCTCTACTAATAATATTACTACAGGTATGGTCCGTGGCCATCGCAAATACACTTTCAATTCACCTAAAATACGCTATCTTTACCTACCAAATTAAGGAGCCGAAACGTTTTCTTTAATGCTGCCGGACTGCAACAGCTCGACCCGCCTAATCTCTCTTCTCCTTCCTCCGGGGCCAGGTCCAAGCACCCAGCCAGAACGGCAGCCATCGCCACGGCGTTCGTGGCGGCCGCCCCAACCCCTGCACCCCCTTCTCGAGCTGTGCCAACTTCATGGAGCCGCCGGCACTGCTCACGATATACCTGACTCTGTCCACAAGCCGCTGCATCGCCTGCGCGAAGGAGGAGAGCTGGCAAAGGTTCATCCACTCACGAACTGCTCGACTCTGCTCACCTGTGTATATCTGAATCTGAATTTCGACACCGGTCTCCGAAGGTGAGCAGTGAGCTCATGGGTGGTTGAGGCAGCCGCCCCGATGGCAGGGAGGCGGGGGCAGCATCGCTCTGCCACCTTCACGATGAAACAGCGTTGCCCCGAATTCCCGACCTGCCCTTAGTGATCAACCGCAAACTTAGATCAGACACCATCTTTGAGGCCCTCTTCATCCTGCTAATAAAGGACCAGCGATCTGCGTGTGCGTCGCCTGGACGGATGGCAACGCCACTGTTCGTGTCGACGAAGAGCTCCGTATGGTAGTAGAACAGGCTCTTTGGCCGGTGCGCACACTCGCGCGGCCGGCGCTCTGCTTAGCCAGCCTGTGTCATGGCCTTTTCTCCCTTCGCGCGCGCACCATCCACAGGCCAAGATCAAAGCCGATCAGCTCTTCAACCTCCACAGCGCCGCTTCTATGTTTTTCCTTGACCCAGCTTGCTAGCTAGCCCGAGCTAACCATCCCAGTTTGTTTTAGTTTTCAGCTAGCCCTTTTTTCACGGTAGAATCGATCCAGCAAGTTGTTTTCAGCTAGCACGTTTTGCACGACATCGATCATGTCAAAAACAAAGTCAAGCGCCCAAGCCCAAGCCCCAGCAAAGCAAGTTGTTAGTGTTGTCTGTCAGTGTTCACCTTTCAGTTATAGACTTTGGGACAAAACACCATCCCTTGCCCCAGTTTCCGTTATTACTGTTGAGTTGTTGTAACTCTTGAACACTCAAAGTTCAAAGCTGCAAAATTGTGCAATTTAGGGAACTTCAATCTTTGCGGGTGTACCCTTTTCTTTATCGGATTTATCTTTTTATTTATTGATCAATTATTAGTTAAATTTGTTGGGTCGTGGCAACTCACGGACAATTGTGCTAGGATGGCAACAATAAGTGTTATGTTACTGGCCATTTTGGTTGTAGACAACGTTGCAGACCCCGGTCCAGATATCTGATTATGCCCCATTGTAGATCAAATGATATGAGAAACGGGATGACGATGAATTTGGCTGACAAAGAAAACAAGGAATATATTTCATTAAGCTGATTTCAGATGATTTGTATTTACCGCTGGTTGTGGCGGCTCTTGTTTGGCCGACTGCGCCCGTTTGGCCCACTCAGTTTTGACGGAAGGAAGAGGAGTATCTTTAGAAAACGAGAAGAATCCAGTTTTAACAGAAAGAAAGACAGGATCTTAAGCAAATACTAAAGGAAATCAAAGTTCTTTTTCTTTGCTCGCTACAACTACTTATCACTCTTACTTTTGTCACAACAAGGATTGCGACACTGCATGCTAAATTCAGAGTATGTATCATCAAGAAGGCAAGCATAGGAAACACGAGTCCAGAAGTGTAGGTACATTGTTCCAGACTATAAAGGTTCTTATGTTGAGTCAATTTATACAAAATTTAAGTAGAAAAGGGAAAATCCAAGTGTTTGGTTTCTTCCGCCAGGTTCATATTATGTTATAACCATGATTTTGATCTATTATGTATTCTTGACATCTGTTCTATATTCCATATGTACTGTCCCAGTAGCTGACAGATTTACTATTTTACTCTGCCATCCATAAAAAATAGGTGGCAAGCTTGAATTGATACATGTCAACCTTCTAGCGCTACCGACTATTAAAAATAAGGATAAGAATTGGTCTTTTTTTAATTTTAGAATAGAGACTACATGTCATCTGTCATGTTTTTTGAATTGAGAATAATTCATTCCAGATTCTAATTGTTTCATTTACATGGTTTATATAACGTTTTTATCCCGTAGCAACGCACGGGCATTCAGCTAGTATATATAAAGTTCCAATCCCATAATCCAACTCGATCGGCAGTAGCACCACGACCAATAATTGGACGGGAGCTTAACAGCTGGGAGAACGCGTCGCGGGTGCTCCTTCTGGAGGTATCAAGGGCGTACCGATCAGGCGATCAGCGCCCTCAGCATCAAGATCATCACACCGTAGCGCCGTCGCACAGGACATGGAGACGCGCTCTAGACCAAGCACTTCGGCCGTTCGTCGTGACTGCCGGAAATAGGCTATACACCATCGATGCATATTGGAAGTATCAACTTCATAGACTTGGAGGCGGAGCAGCATTGTCCTACGCGTGGACTCGAGCCTCGTCTTCGTCCTCGCCGCTGACAACACCGATGTTGATGCCTTCTCCCTAGACACTAGCAGCGACTGCAACGCCGAGTGGACGCGCCGGGGGCGACTGGCTGATGTTGTTCCAGGGCGAGGGTGGTAGAGCCATGCAACGCCACGCCGGCCTAGATGCCTGGGCTAGGCTACACTCACCGGGGTACATGTGCATCTGTGATGTCCGATGCGACTCAGCGGCAAGCGCTGTTGACGACGACGCCCGACGTAAAATCTAATGAACGCGGCGGCTAGTTCTCGGTGGAACTGGACCCGGCTAGGGGTGACTCTGCAGCTTTGCTCGTTTGCATGGGCAACGGGGAGAGTTTTACATCGATGATTAGCATGTGCAGCTCCGTCTCACCGGTTTCCTCCTATGGACGACCGCGTGCTTGTTCTCGCCAATGGCGCTCTCTCCTGTGCGCACAAATTTGATACTACTATGTTTAGCCCATAAGCATTTTACATCCCAAGTCCAATTAGTGTGCTCACTTTCTGGGGCACCTGTGTACACTCGCTCACAGGGGTCTACTACTCTTGATGACTATGTTACTCAATGAGATCAAGAAAGCAAGAAAACATTGATACTTCGAGAAGATCAAGATGAGTACAGAGAAAACAACACTGGTTGGCAGACACAATGACAAATCAGAAAAGGCATATTTTGTATTTTGGATAAAATTTACGTATAAGATATAGTTTTATCATTGTTTTCGTGGGGAGATATACTTTCACTTTTGTTTTAAGGGAGAATATATACTTTCATTGTTGCTTCGCTACTTGCAACACTCTTTAGCCCGTGAACTATGCTACTATGATATCTTACAATGCAGCTTGCAAATTTTCCATACAAAACATGAATTTAAAATTTTGTTGACGTATGAGTTTTTCCATGTAATGAAGAAAAATTTAACATAAATTGTTTAATTGAATACTCGGAATTTTCTGGGTGTACATGATATTTGTAGATAACCAATGATGAACATAAAGAAGAATGCAGATTTTGCTCTGGGTTTTTATTTGTCTTTCGAGAGGAGTGATGTACAATAGAACAAGAGAAATAAATCTAAGCAAAAGTTATTTTTTTAAAATGGCACCAAACCAAGGAAAAAAACAAAAGCGTGATATAATGTTTTGGATTGAATAAATTACATCAAATTGTTTTCTAGGTTTGTGAGCACATCCATCTATTAAAATATTTTAGAACCGTTGCAACGCACGGGCACTTTGCTAGTATTGCTACAGGTATGGTCCGTACCCGTCGCAAATACGTTTTCAATCCCCCTAATACGTTTCCGTCCGCTCGGAACTCACCGCGAAACGCCCCTTCCTTCGATCCCGGTTCGTTCACAGTTCATACCGGATTGAAAAAGAAGCCTGCGAGCGCCACCGCCTTCTTGGAGCAGAACCTTCCCTGGCAGCACTCCCCGCCATTCCCGCATGCAAGTCGCTGTGAGCAGCCGGTACCACCGGCGAAGCCGTCGCCAACGAGGCCGGGCGGGCACGCGCACCGCACGCCACCGCGGACTGCCGTGGCATTGACCGGTGTGGCGCCGGCGGCGCACGCAGCGAGGGCGCTGCCCCTCGGCATAGCCCACTCCACCTCGATCCCTCTCGTCACGCCTCCCGCCGATGAAGATGAGGGCGAGCGGTTCTTTAGAATCTTTACCCAGCTAGAGAAGCCGCGGCAGCCGAAGCCGGCAAACACGGCGAGTCCGTCCCCGGGCTTCCACACGCTGCTGTCCGAGAGCGGGTGGCAGCATCCTGTTGCGGCCGCCATCAACTTGTTCCCGCCGGCGCAGGACGTGACAACATCGTCACAGCCGGCGCAGCAGAGCGAGGAGTCCTCGCACACGTAGAGACGGAGGACGTTGCTCGGCGTGACCGCGAGGAACGGCCCGGCGGTGTCCAGCTCGGCCGCAGGGGAGGACGGACGGGAGAACGCGGCGTAGGCCGGGTCGCAAGGCGCGGTGGCGGTGGACGCGTAGTCGAGCAGGAGCGACGTGCCCCCCGGGAGGAACTCCATGACGCGGAAGACGGAGGCACCGAGCGGGAAGGTGAGTGTGGCCTTAACGCAGGAGAGGCGGAAAATGGCGGATGAGTTAGTGTCGCCAGCGATTGAGCAGGAGGAGTTGATGTAGAACGGGAATGGGAGAACAAGCTCGCCGCAGCGGTCAGTCCCGCCGCCGCAGCTTGTGCTGCTGATTGGCTCAGCACTGGAGACAAGAACGAATAGGAGGAAGAGGTAGAGCGGCGGCGCAGGGGGAGACATGGCATGCAGAAGCGGTGGTCATGGCCGGCGCTATGGCGGACTGCTACAAGTAGTAGAGGCCTCGATGACGGAGGAGATCGGAGTTGGGAACGGTGAGCTCGATCGTACGAGTACGTTGGTTGCCGCGTGAAGTAGAGCAGCTTAGTGAGCCAATCATGGATCATGGATAATGAGTAGTATAACTTCAAACTAAATCAGCAGCCCTTATTATGAATCATGGATCGGAGGGTGGAGTACTTGTTAGAAAAAAAACTCACAAGATATACTCCATATATCTATATCTATACCTAATAATAAAAGGAGTAAGGGTTTCATGGTTTGGTTCTTCCGTTTTTAAATACGCCATATACCTACCTAATATAATATAGCATAAAACTCGTGCGTTGCCACGACACCATGTTAAATCGAACGATAATAAATTTTTGTAGACAATCGAATCAAAATGGCAAGGTTGAATCAAATGGTTATAACCTTTTACATGTTTACATCAAATATGCTAATAGAATCAAAATGGCATGGAGCTCAATCGAATCCATATGTTTTTTTGACCGTGAATGGAAGAGGGAAAATGATCCAGTTAATAAGGGAAACCGGATCCAAAACCATACACCGCACGGTTAATTCAGAAAAACCAGCCAAAGACCCTACACACCAACTCATGGCACATCATCTGTGCCGATACAAGAGCACCTAGACCTAAGGATAAAATCAACGCCTTGTATCCAACAAATACAAACTCCACAAACACTTGCAAACTCTCGCCATAGGCAATGCACCGATGTACACCCTCACAACAGAAGTGATCGAGCATTGGCCTTAACTAAGGCACGCACCGCCTCGATCCCCTCGGGTGTGTGTTGATTCTTGTACATCTGGAAAAAATGTTGCATCGAATCTATATGTTGAAGTTCTTGATTTTCATGTCTTGATGTTGGTCATTAAATCAAGTAATATTCAGACAATTAACAATAGATGATTGGTGCGTTTGCCGGTTTGAGCATGCAATGTTCTATTATAGCTAATTTTGCACGCGACATGAAACAATTGATCAAATAGCAGAGAAAAACTGTAGTATAGTACAGATTCAGAACAGAAAGATGGAGCATGTATTTCGGACATTCTTCGTCCCTCTTACGACATTACCTTCACCATTTGGATCAACCATATCGGTGCTTGGCATTTCTTCACAGTGCTCACTTGTAGTTGTAGCTACTGCTATAGCCGCTCCTTGTTCCAAACTTGATTTCGCTGGTGTTTCTTGCTATGCTTGTCACTGATTTGTCTCAGTTCAGTCCACCGATTCCATCATGTGCATAAACTTCCTGCTTCTATGATCTCTCTGCATGTCAGCTTCCTCACTTTATTCGCTTGGTCCTGAACAAGCATGCTCCACCTTGTGCTAACTGAATGTTGTTATTCTGAACAATATTATGGTGAGGTGCTCCACGGGCATGACCCTGGTCATCGATGAGACCCATGAGCAGGACGCACATCGAGAGCCCCACTGTCGGCCACACTAACACCACCCTGTCCAGCACCTGCGCCATATCCCCGACACACCCTCATCCACCACCACTGGCTCCTCCCAACCCCTCTCGCTCACCCTTCTCGTCCGCGTTGGGACAGCAGCACATCGGCAAATGGCGGCCGCGCGAGTGTGCACACAGAGGATGGAGAGTATGTCCTGCTACCAAACGGAAAGCATCCTCGACATGAACCGTGGCGCTACCGTCCACCCAAGCGGCACACGCACAGATCGCCAGGTTTTTCCGAGCATGACGAAGAGGGCCTCAGAGATGGAGCATGATCTAGTATGGCTAAAGGCCTCCGAGAGAAGGTCAGGAATACGGGACAACGCCGTTGCGTTTCACCGTCCGGAGGAGCACGGCGGTTCCAGTGAGAGGAGATCGAGGGGATGGTGACGAGCTGAGGCCTGTTCGTCACCGGGAACGAGGAGGTAGAGGAAGATGCGGTTTTGTTTCACCAACGAATCGGTATTCTGGCAATATGTGGTATTATGGTGTTTGGTGGGAGGGTAAAATCAGAAATAAAATTAAACAAAAGTGTATTTTTGGTGGATTGAAAGCGTACTTGCGAGCCACGGACCATACCTGTAGCAATATTATTAGTAGAGATATCTATATCTATATCTATATCTATATCTATATCTATATCTATATCTATATCTATATCTATATCTATATCTATATCTATATCTATATCTATATCTATATCTATACCTAAGAATGAAGGGAGTAAGGGTTCCATGGTTTGGTTCTTCCGTTTTTCAATACCCCTATTCTTCTATTGAAATTACGTCTATTGCAACCGCTTAGATGAAATAATGGTTTGTTCGGTCCTATCGCTACCCCCGTCTGGTACATCGAGTGCTTCCTCGTCCCCATCGTCGTTCAGGCTCCAGGCGAGGAGCGACGCCTTCCCCTACCGCCCTACAAGCTACGGCTTAAACACATCCTTCCGGCTGCCAGCCCGCCAGCGAGGTCTACTTACCCAATCTGTTCGCCACGAACAACTGTGGCCGTGCCTGGTCCTGTTCCTCCTCTTGCTAGATACAGGGCAGAGGGGGCCACGCCTGGCCAAGGAAGCAGCGACGGGGAAGGTTCGGGGTTAAGGGTTGCTGTTGAGGGATCTAGGTGCACCGAGCCTTGATAAGAGAGAAGTGGGAGGGGGCGTTGGAGAGGGAGATGGATGCGGCGACGCTGGAGAAGGAGATGGGGGCGTGGTGCTCCACGACGACATTCAGTAGCGACGGCATCTCGTGCCCGAAAGCTGACGAGATGCTGGAGGTGTAAAGGCCAACGACATTCTTGAGATGGCCGGACATGTGCTTGATGCGCCACGGCAACGTAGGCGGGGCAGAGACTGGAGGCCGCTCCGTTAGAGCAGAGCTGCCTGCAAGATCCCGTAATGCTTGGACGCGGTCGGACCACAGGCCAAGCACAATGTGGAGATGGCTTCCCCGACAATGTTCTCAATGGCGTGGGTTGCGAACGTCATCACGGTACGCGGCCCATCCCTTCCACGGCAAGGATGTCTGGCGCAGCCCCTGGCATGGACCTCTCCTGTAGTGGCTGTAGTCTCTCCTTGATCCCCATGGCCGATGCATAGGCGGCATGCTCTCCATGGCTAAGCTCCTGGCGTGGCCTGGCCATACACAGCGAGGAGGCCCGACGCAGGCCCTAGACAGGACTGGCCCTCCCCGTGTGGAACCTCCCTCTATAGCGGGTCTCCATGTACGTACACGTCGGCGACAGAGGCGGGTCTGGTCACCGATGTCGCTCCTAGCAAGTGCTCGAAGCGTTTGGCGTGAATCCACGCCTCCCCGACTCGCAGGTGCTGCTTGTGAGCCATCCGTGCTCGTGCTGCTCACTTTGGTCTAGATTCGGTGAATTGGTGGGCTGATTTTTAGTTTCTCGCTTCTGCTAGCAGGTGGAGCAACATACAATGCTTTAAGGTAAAAACGGTTAGAAGCTTGGAGTTGTAGTATGTAGCATCAGCAATATACCGGATGACCTGAAAGGCAAAATTCATTGATGTCTGACAATAAAAGTAGCTGTTGGAACTTGCCTCTTGCCAATGAATTGGAGGTACAAATGAACTTCAATTGCCGAACTGGTGTTAAACAAACAATAGATGATTTTGATTCAGAAAACATCAACGTAAATGATGTTGTATGCAAGTTTCTGAAGTTCACTTACATGTTTCTCTCCCTAAACAATGGTCCAATGCTAAATTTTGGACTGAATGCAAATGGCACACAACTTTCTCATTCGTTCAGATATCCACCGGAGCACGCATTTACAGTAAGAGGCTCATTTTTGCAATAAACAAAAAATTAGGATTACATGGGTAGATCGACTTTAGGCAAAATTTGGGTCGCGCCAATATTTTTAATAGTTGATTATTTTTATCCCGTTGCAACGCACGGGTATTTTCATAGTCTCTACTAATAATATTGCTACAGGTATGGTCCGTGGCTCGCAAGTACGCTTTTAATCCACCTAAAATACGCTTTCCCTCCCCCTCTGTCCTGGATGTATACTTCTTTACCGCATCATCACGTCCTTCACTAATTCTACTCCCACACGTTTACGAATTCTACTCCAAACCGTGGTTCCTAAATCCTGAAATAGATATGTAACGTGAGATTGAAGGCACACGATTGACCACAAGGAATACGACGTTCTCCTGACCGCTTGTGGCGGCGCGCGGCCCAGCCGATGAGACAAGGCAACCAGCATGAATCGTCCGAGCAGCGCGAGAAGTGAGGAACATCTGCTTCATCGGCGCCGCCATCGGAGCGATCATGAGGTGCCATGGCGAGCCAGAGGTCGTCGGCTGGTGGTGCAACTTCTGATCTGCCTCATAGCGTGTCTCTAAAAACACCACGGATGTTGCTCCTGTCCTAGACAACACTCAGTCCTCCACCTCGCCGAAGCCAGGCGTCGTGCACCACTACGATGACGGTCGGCGCCTTCCGACAGCTCGACGGCGGTGTGTGGAGTCAGCATGTTGAGGAGCCCCTCGGCGATGGCGGTGGGTCCACCGAGCTTGATGCTCGTGCAGACGTGGAGTGCCGTCCGTCGAGAGGACGACAACGCTTGCGGCCGGCTTGCCGGGCGCTGCGGGTCCAGCCGCGCCATGGCCAGTGTCTTGATGCACTGGTCGAGCTGCGCGTCCGCGTCCATCGAGGCGCTGCAGGCCATGTGAGTTAACTTGGCATGTGTGGTGATCAAACTCTTCCTGCTGATTGGAGATTTCTCAACTGTGCCGCTGCTTGCCTACTGTAGTCCACCATGGTTTCCATCATGCCCTCAATTCTTTCCTTGTCTCATCGCGGAAAGGCTCGACGGACAAATCGCTGCCTAAATATCGAACCTCCATCAAGGAACATGATTTCTTCTCATGGTGGGACATGGTCATGTCAGCTTAATCTACAGATGCATCCGGCTTGGTCATAGCAACGGGTAACACCATCACCCAAATTGGATAATCATGATATTTGTGCGACATGGTCGAGCGAGGTCGCAGACGATACCGCAGAGCTTTTGATTGACGTTTAATGGTTGGAAATAAAAGATACATATGATGCTTAGACGGGACTATACATTTGGCAGACAACATATATTCATGTGTTGTTTCGGTACAACAATCCTGCTAAATGTGTCAGAGTGACATGACATTGTAATACTGTTTCAATACGTGAGCGTTGTGATCGACTTGGTTCTAAACTAACTTGACATGTATGGTATTCAGTTTAACTAAATGGAATTAGCGGGACGATTCTCAGCTTAAATTTGACTCTCAGTTAAGTGATAATTTCGTTTAAAATTATACTGTCATACATGACATGAGAACTATTCAAATAAATTCCAAAGTTTGTGAATAACACAGTAGTAAGAAGGGGAAGCTCTCAACCCTGAATAGCACAAGCCTGCTCGACCATCATGTCATCTAGCTGTATGAAGAAGAGTAAATAGAATACTTTCTTTCGAGAAAATAAATAGAATACATCTAGGACTCGATTAAGGTTTGCCTTTTCTTTTGGCAAATCAAGCTTTTTATTTATAACCTAAATTTCTCTAGGGAGATTTCACTAGGTGACAGTTTGTTTCCAAGAGAGAAAGACAAATTATTCATGGCACACCCAAGCTGAGAAATCCATCTAATATCGTGATCATTTGGTGAAATATGTGTTAGTTTTGTTGCAACGTATATCTAGGTTTAAATTTGTTTGGCCGTAGCAACGCACGGGCATTTTGTGCTAGTAACTACAAAGTTGATCCCCACTATATGCATTTAATGTTTGCAAGCTGCTTCCACAATAAGCCATGTCACCTCAAATAATCAGAGCCATTTGATTAAATTTGGACACACTGGATTTCTCCCTGATAAGATTTAACTGTTCAGTTCAACTTGAATTACCACGGCGTGCGCAGCTGGTCTTCAGAGAAACCAAACGTCAACAGACCCTCTTCTCAACCCCACTATCACCGCATTCACAACCCACTTCTTTTTATTGTTCCGGTGATGTATTCCTTTCAAATCCTAATTGGAAGATGTAGGGCTGGGCTGCCCAAGGCGTTATATAATCTGCCTTTCATGCAAACTTTACGTCTCCGCTAGCACCTCTGCAGGGCTCCTTGCTCTGAAGCAACCATGTCGTCATACTGTGCACTATCCGCCACCAGGCAAGCACAGGTCGTCGCCGCCCAGTACCTGGCCGCTGGCCCATGTCAGGCTGCTCATCGCCGCTACACTCTTTGCAGCCCAACGCCTGGTCACGGTCGCCGCCTAGGCGCCTGGATCCCCATATGTTGCCGTGGAGCTCTTCTTCTATTTTTGCGGGGCGTTGGCGGCGAGCTCTTCGCTGCCTAGGCCATGGGCCGTCGTTCGGTTCTTGCTCATCGCCGTCCCACTGTTCGCCAGATTCGTCTGAGCCGCTTGACAAGAAAGGGCTGAAGGATTGTGGGCAACATGCGAGCAGGCGCTGGTCGAGCAGCAAGGTTAGGCACTGGTCGAGTTGCCGTTCGTCTTATTCTTCTTTTTTTCTTTTGAACTTTCCAGATTCAGATTAATGCTCTGTCATATTTTTTTCTTCAATGTTCAACCTTAATCAAAATGCTTACGAACGAGACAGGCAGTCGCAAACTGGCAGAAATATGAAAGGAGCACTCATTGATTTCCCAACGGAACATGTATGTTTAATCAAACCGTCTGAATTGTTACACTTTGCTGCGAGAAAAGGTGTGCTTGAACCATGTGTTATGTCAATCACCTGGAGCAACTACATCTTCTTCACAGAGTACACATTTTTTTTTTGATAAAGGGAATATATTAATACCAAGATGATACCGAATACACCCAGCCTCTGCAACAACATAATGTCAAGAGCAAGTCTAGACATCAAGGATGCACACAGCCAAAAAAATAAAATAAAAATAAAAATAAACATAGACCCCGTCGAAGCATAAGAGACTAGCAATAGCAAGAGCACCACCAATGGTGACGACACCTAGACTCCGGAAAAGGTTCTCCAAAACAACGCCTTCAGGAAGGTAACGGTGCATAAACACCATCGTTATTCGGTCTAACCAGCATGGTCAGATCCTGGGTTTTCACCATGGAAAAGGGCCAAACTCCAAACAATGCCTTTACCAAGGAAACGACTGGGGAGCCGCCATTGCCAAGTACAACCATCAAAGGTCAGACTAAGGGTTTTCACCCCGGAGAATGAGACCACCAAAACCGAAGTCTACCAGTGTGACTGCCCCCACTCGCCGAGAACACTACTGCAAAATACCGATTGTCCGACGCGCATACTTCTTCAGAATTCAGATCCGTTGCAAATACTCCTTAGAACTTCACGAGCTCTCGACTCGATCTGAGCATGCGAGATGGAACCTCAAGGGACTATTCACTCTTCTTCAAACAGGACCGCCACACCATGATCCTCATTCCTCAACAGCACCTCGGATATCATGGCAACAAAAATGCCAAAGCGGATCCAAGGTGACTGAGGTTTGCCACTAGCCATAGAAACATAACGCACGCACGCCTCTTGGGCGAGATGTAGTGCGCATGTCTAGAGCAGTCCACAAGGGACACCAACACCAACAAGATGACCTTGAGGCACCCCTCGGTGGCGCAGCTGAACACTGACAGAGTCTTGAGGCAGGGTCGGTGGACGGCACCATCGATCCGGCATGCGGCACGAAGTGTACACCGGAACAAGGCCGCGGCACTCGGCGCACTCCAGCAGATGGCCCTCCACGGATCATATCCGGCGTGCACAAACACAGATCACCACCCGCGTGCATGTGCATTGGCAGGATCCAGCCAGCCCCACATGCAAGAGCGCGCTGATGGCTTGTTGGCTTGCTGCGACAGACATGCATCCAGCTCCAATATACAGATCAGAGGTCGGCCATACCAGATCGGAGGTCGGCCATGCCAGATCGGAGGTCGGCCATGCCAGATCGGGAGACCGCGGCGCACGCCCGTGACGCAGGACGACGGCTGTTTGGAGACCTCCTGGGCTGTGCTCGCCGGCGGCCATCCGCGACCTCCACTGCCGGAGGTCAACGGCGGCCATGTACACTTGCAGAATACATATTCTGAATAAGTGTAATGTTAAGGAATGGTTAGTATCTTGCCAACCAAGTGTAATTTACTATGTCTTTTGTTCCCATTAGAAATAAGGAATATCATTTAAAAAACAATTAGGAATATGATTTTGGGTTGAATCATGGTTCATCAGTGTGTGTATGGTACAGAATTGTGCATGCAATTTACCTTTGAGAGAGTGTATCAACGAAGTCATGTTTAACGCTGTTTTCTGGGCTGAGATGCGGTTAAAAAAGCTTACAGAGATAGTTTTCACTCATATTCCCTAATTAAATTGTGCATTTCTCATACATTTTGCATCTCCTAATACGTTACACTAATGTTCCACAGCAACGCGATACAAATGACTGTTAATTTCATAGATGATTCGTGTTTTTGCATCAAGAAAATCATCTCAAATATTCGCAGCAACGCGCGGAGAATCAACTAGTTAATGAAGAAAGTCCATGCCGCATTGAAATTGTATCAATTTTTCCGGTAAGATATTTCTAGGTACAAAGTTTATTAGTGGAATGTTTTTTCCATCTTCCCTATCATATACCCCTGTGCTCACATGGATACGAAGCATGTTTCAATTAAATTCATTAGAGGATAGCGTACACTGCTCTTTTTTAAAATAGTTGTATCTTTTTTAATTAGAGAGAAAAGTGGTACTACAATCATAGTTTAAAAAACCGGACCGGTGATCGAACCGGCGAGGCTGTCGGTTCAGATTTTTACTGGTCGAACCACTGGTTCACCGGTTCGCTGTCCGGTTATTTAAGCTGAATTACAATAATTTTTTACTTATAAATGTTATAGTAAATTGATTAATATGTGTGGAAAAATATTACATACTTTGCAATTTGGCATAATCATGTGCATAAAGAAAGTATTTGCAAGCGTGCATAAGCAAATTAACAAGTCCGGAAGTATCAACAACTATCTTCCAGGCTCCAATCGAAAATATGGCAACAACTTGCAAGTACAGAAAAATACAGTATTGCGTATGCTTGCTCCTAGGCTCGCAGGTCCCAACCGCATGCTCCAAGGCTCCCAGATCCCAGCCGCAACCATCAACAACAACAAATACATATGTGTCTCTATGAGTGGCAGTCGTCTGCCGACGTCCATGCCAGGCCCAGGCAGAAGGGGATTGAGCAGCGCGTCTGCGGCGTTGCTCCCGGTCGTGACGCGGCAAGAAATCGATTCGGCCGCCTTGCGCGTGGAGGCGTGGATCAGAGCTCATTCTCAATCACGTGCCGGCCATGGCGTCGCCGTATCGGAGCTCTGGTAAGTGGTGGCGGCGGGTGGAACAAGGAGGATGGCCAAACGGGAGGAAATGAATTGGCAACATCCATCTCGATCTAGAAAATCTGCAAGAGGCTCCTTTTTCGTGATTTTGCCCCTCCATTTTCATGGAAAATAACTAAAATAGGGGTATTTTAGGAACCAACACTAAACCGGGTGGTTCACACCAAACCGGGCGGTTCATTGGTTTTCAACAAAACCGATCGGTTCAACTGGTTTTTTCCGATTCGATAGCGGGGGTGGTTCAGTGCGCTTAACAAACCGGCAAGGTCACCGGTTCCGGGTTTTTCCAGTTCAACCAGTGAACTGGTCCGGATTTTTAAACTATGACTACAATAGTAGCATATTTGCTAATATATTTATTTGGTTGACAAGGTTTAACTTGGTTTTGAATATATATATATATATATATATCTTTTGACTTCATGGTGAAAGCAATTTCAAAAGGATTTACAAATATATTTATTCTGAGAATTTTTTCTATTTAGGGCACTACCTAAATTACAATTTGGTGACTCAGCCTTTTTTGGAAATGTCGCATTAAATATTGTACCACAAATTTAAATTAGTCTAACAAATTTCACATCGGTATTACTTCAGACTAATAACATTTTTGGTGGTCATAGAACAATGTAATTTAGAATTTCATACTTTTATTATTTTTGAAACCATGAATTAATTTCATAGACATATTCAACATATAATGAAGATGATGCCTTGTGAGGGCAATCTTGCTTGTTGAGAGAAAAAGAAAAGAAAAAAAAAATTAGAGCGTGCAATACGCACGCTTATCGATAAAAATAGTCTCTACGTGTATTTGTTTAGCTTATATGATTGATCCGTGGGCGAATTCTTACAAGGCGGCGTTCCGTCCGGGCGCTGGAAGAAACCATTTTAGGAACCGTAGCTCATCATGGCGCGCAGTCCAGCCCAAGCTCAGATTTGCAGCAGCCACCATTCCTCGGCGGCGCCCAATACCCCGCTGGACGATGAGGACCTCCTCCGGGAGATCTTCCTCCTCCTCCCTCCGAAGCCTTCGTCCCTTCCGCGCGCCTCCTTCGTCTGCACGCGCTGGCGTAGCATCCTCTGTGACGCAGAGTTCCTCAAACGCTTCCGGAAACACCACCAGAAACCCGTATTCACTCCCATCCTTGACTCACCCGACCGCATCCCTGCCACCCGCTTCTCCGTGCCCGAGAGCCACGACCGCAACGACGAGTGGCGCTTCGTGGGCTGCCGCCATGGCCTCCTCGAAATGTCGCTGCGCGAGGCCGTCGTGTGGGATCCCCTCACCGGCCAACAAGGCAACAACACCGTGTCAGTTTTCCACCGGGGATGCCAACCACCGAATGGAATCGCTGGCATGCCGCGGTGATGTGCGCCGACACCGCGGATGGGCATGTGCACGGCGATTGCTTCTCGAGCCCATTCAAACTGGTCTTGATCTTGGTCGTCAAATACAAGCGAGCATTCGCCTGCCTCTATGAATCAGCTTCTGGTGTCTGGGGAGATGTTGTCTCAACGGCGACTGCAGGCACGATCTCTTATGCTAAGCCGAGTGTCCTTATCGGGAATGAGCTTTGCTGGTTGCTTCTGGGAAGTGGCATCCTCGCGTTTGATACTGAAATGCGGAGCCTTGGAGTCATCGCGAAGCCAGATATGGAGCACCACCATCATCATGTTCGGCTCTTCCGGAACAGAGGATAGTGGATATGGCCTCGCGTGTTTGTCAAATGTGGCCATCCAACTGTGGGAGAGGAAATCGAACTGCGATGGGGTTCTCGGATGGGTGTTGCTGCAGAAAACCATTCAGCTGGATGGGCTCTTTCCATGCATAATGCCAAATTATGAAAAGATGGCACATATTATGGGCTCTTTCATTGAGGACACAAATGCGATAGTTCTATCTACGGCGAACGGCGACTTCATGCTCCAACTTGACTCGGCGCTGATCAGACATATTATTAAAAGAGATTAAATTTGTTATAACACCTTTTATCCCTACAGAAATTTCTATACCGCAGGTAATTCCCAGTTACTTTTGGTTGCTGTAATTTTGTTCGTGTGATTAAGCCATTAAGGATCAACTGGGTATATAGGAATAAATTGAGGTTTTTTTTGTCACTCCCTCCAGTGATCTTGTTTGTTATTGTTACTGGTCTGCATTAAAGCACAAACATGAGTAAAAGTATATAGCCATTACTTTGTAACCCAAGCATCGCCAAAATGCTAACTAGGATTATTGCTAGTATCAATATTTTCATCTGGTGTTTTTTAATAATTGGAAAACAAGAAACAAGTGCACTAAAAGAATATAGTGAAACCAACTCATATCTGACATTGTAATTCAAACTCTCCTTGTTTTTTCATTGGTGTATTGGGACACTTGCTTGTAGGCGGGGGAGCTGGGTGGATCAGAAACTCTGAACACATAAGATCGGCTAGTGTGCTATGTTGCTTAAACAAATTTCTATACCACTGATGCTGAAAAGGCAACAGCCGTGGACTCCTTCTTCAAGGATTTGCTGGGCACCTCGGCTGACCGTCCTTTCTCTCTAGACCTTGACTACTTGGGGATTCCCTCTATTGATCTAAGCGGGATTGATGGGGATTTCACCGTGGATGAAGTACGGGATGCTATCAAGAGCATGCCCCTGGACAAGTGCCCCGGCCCGGATGGTTTCTCTGCCCGTTTCTTCGTGGTTTGTTGGGACATTATTAAAGTGGACGTCATGGCAGCGTTCAACTCGCTTTCACGCCTTGACAGTCGTGGATTTGGAGCGGTTAACAGTGCGCTCATCACTCTCCTCCCCAAAAGGCCAGGTGCTGAAGAAGTGAAGGACTTTCGACCGATTAGCCTGATCCATGGCTTCGCCAAGTGGGTAGCTAAAGTGATTGCGAATCGGCTCGCTCCCTTTCTCCCACAACTGGTGGGGCCTCACCAGAGTGCCTTCGTGCGTGGTCGTTGTCTTCATGATAACTTCATGATGGTTCAGGGAACGGCCCGCAAGTTGCATAGCTCCAAACAGCCGGCGATCCTTCTTAAGCTGGACATCACAAAGGCCTTCGACACGGTGGATTGGTCTTTCCTACTTGAGGTTCTCAGGAAGATGGGTTTCGGGGATAGGCTGCTGGCGTGCATTTGCGCCTTACTCTCGACGGCTTCTACTCGTGTCCTCCTGAACAGGTCCCCTGGGGCCCGTGTGGCCAATAGGCGTGGATTACGGCAAGGGGACCCCCTTTCTCCTCAGCTGTTCATCTTGGTCATGGAGGTTCTTCACTTCATGCTCGAGAAAGCGACGCAGGAGGGCCAGTTGACCCCCCTCGCTGACACAGGCCTCCGTCAGCGTACGTCCATTTATGCGGATGATGTGGTTGCCTTCCTCAAGCCTCGAGTGGATGACCTCAGGTCATTTGCTGTGATTGTTGATGACTTCGGAGTTGCTTCGGGGCTACGCACTAACCTCAACAAGTGCTCCGCACATCTGATTAGATGCCCTGTGGAAGTTGCAACCCAAGTGGATCGTGAGCTGGGATGCCCGGTGTTGCCTTTCCCGCTTAGATACCTCGGCCTGCCCCTTGGCCTTAGAAAGCCAACGGCGGCTCAGTTGCAGTACTTGGTGGATGCGGTTGCGGACAGGTTGCCTAGCTGGCGGGCCTCCATGCTTAACCGTGCTGGCCGGCTTGAGTTAGTCAGATCGACGCTAGCGGCTATGTCTATCTTCGCCATGATGTCTCTGGATGTCCAGATCGAGACCCTGCTCGCAATTGAGAAGATCCTACGTGGTTTTTTGTGGAAAGGCCGTAAGAATGCACATGGCGGTCACTGTCTCGTGGCGTGGGACAAAGTCTGTATGCCGAAGGAGCTTGGGGGTCTTGGTATCCCGAATCTTCGGATGATGAACATTGCTCTCCGAGTACGGTGGCTTTGGTTGAGTAGAGTGGAGGCCTCTCGGCCATGGAAAGAATTCGATATCCAAATCCCCCAAAGGGTAACGGAGGTCTTTGAAGGCGCGACCTCCTCGACTGTGGGGGATGGGGCCTGCACCTTCTTCTGGTTGGATAATTGGCTTCCGGGTGGGCGCCTGAATGACTTAGCGCCGCACCTCTTTGCAATGATCCCGAAGAGGCTCTCTAGAGTGAGGTCGGTGAGAGATGCTCTTGAGAATGGGTGGCTGGAGGACATCCCCCCCCCCCCCCGATCTTGACGCTCTTGCAATTCAGGAGCTACTGGTGGTTGCTGACCGTGTGGAGGGACTTACTGTCACCGAGGGCATGGCCGATGTGTTCCGATGGGACTGGGGTGGCAACGGGGTCTACTCCGCAAAGTCATGCTATCTTGGCATGTTCCGTGGAAGGGTGCCCATGGCCGGAGCGCTCCAGGTCTGGAAGTCCCGTGCTCTAGCCAAGTGTCGATTCTTCCTCTGGCTTGTTTTGCGGGATAGGTGCTGGACGGCGGACAAACTAGAGCGTCGGGGTTTGCCGCGGCCTTCAGCTTGCCCGTTCTGCGATCAGAGCCAGGAGTCCATCGCCCATCTCCTGCTCGGCTGTGTGCTGGCGCGGTCAGTGTGGGCCGCTTGCCTACGCCGATGGGACAGAGAGGACCGCCTCCCGACGCAAATGGCCGTGTTCGTGGACTGGCTGCGTGCCTGGCATGGAGGGAAGGATGATTTGCGTGATTTCTGGACAGGCATTGCCCTTGTGTGCTGGTGCTTGTGGAGGCACCGTAATGACATTGTTTTTGAGGGGGCGTCGCCTTCCTCTGAGGTTGTTCTTCATAAGATTCTCATGGAGGCTGAGGTCTGGAGAGCTGTCGGTCTCTTTAAGGCTAGGCTAGCATCCGTAGATAGGTGGAGGGTTCGTGAGTAGTTGCGTGTGTTTTGATGCTGCCCTTGTGCAGCGTGGAGTTGCGCCGCCGACGTCTGTGTCGACGGCGCTGTAATTCGGCCTCTTGGCCCTTCTTCTTGAAACCGATACGTCTGTCCATGACGTATCCTTGAAAAATTTCTATACCACGGGTCATTCCCAGTTATACTTTTGGTTGCTGTAATTTTGTTCTTGTGATTAAGCCATTAAGGATCAAAATTGAGATTTTTTTGTCACTCCGGTGGTCTTGTTTGTTATCGTTACTGATCTGCATTAAAGCACAAACATGAATAGAAGTATATAACCATTACTTTGTAAATTGTAACCCAAGCAGGGCGAAAATGCTAAGTAGTACGATTGTGTGCTTGTATTGATGTTTTCATCTGGTGGTTTCTAATAATTGGAAGGCAAGCAACAAGTGCACTAAAAGAATATAGTGAAACCATCTCATATAATCTGACATACTCCCCCCATTTCAAAATATAAGATGTTTTAGCTTTGTGAAGCAAATGTATCTAGACATCTTTTAGCGTGTAGGTTCACTCGAATAAAGACATTAAAGGTGTCTAGATACATTTGCTTCACAAACCTAAAACATCTTATATTTTGAAACCGAGGGAGTAGTAATTTAACCTCTCCTTGTTTTTTCATTGGTGTTTTGGGATTCACTTGCTTGTAGGCAGGGGAGTTGGGTGGAAATGGGTGGATCAGAAACTCTGACAACGTAAGATCGGCTAGTGTGCAAGGTTGCTCGAACAACTTGAGGTAAATTTCTCTTTTTATTATATGTATTTTTTTGCCTGGCTACTCAATTTGTAAGATATGATGTATGTTCTATTGTTGTTTTCTAGTGTATGCATTTGATTAATCTGTAGAGAGCCTGGTTTCAGCACCATGGAGCACCAAGGTCCACCCATTGGCGGATTCCGAATCTGGACCATAGTGATGCATGCAAAGCCGAGATATTGAGATGTTTTGTGGTACCCTCAAATGAACTATAGCCATCCATTTTCGTAAATCTAATGGCTCATAATAATTCATACTAGTGTTAAAAAGATGAGTAGTGCAATTCATACTAGTCTAAAAATTCGGCACATTTTGAAGACAGGCCTCGGCCCAAATGACCCCGGCCCAAAATCATTAGAGCCCCAATCCCGTAACCCTAAATCGGGAGTTCAGTCCCGAGCGCCCCTCACTAGGCCGGCCGGCCGGCTCTCTCCCGGCGACGGCCGCAGCCCCTGCCTCGGTGCAGACGCGGATGAGCTTCCGCCGATTGGATCCGGCAATCTCTCCCCGGCGACCATGAGGACGAAAGCAGATTCTCAAGCCCTCCGTCGACAGCTTGTTCGCCCGCATCTCCTCAGTGTCACGCCGCCCCAGCCTTCCGCCACTACGGCCGACGACCGCCGTCCTTCGTCGAGGCCCCTCGTTCCTAGACGCCGCTGGCTAGTGCTGCTCCGGCCGGATGCCGCCGACCCCAACTCGGCGCCAGCACGCCCCGACCGGACGCTGCCGACCCCGTCTCCGAGCACCAGCACACCGACGATCGCCATCATGTCGCAGTCCGCCCCTCCTCCGGAACTGTGAAGATTTGTTAATTTGATGGCAATTGCAGATTTGCAGTAACTGTGAATTTTAGACATACTGTTTCATTTGCTTGTTGAATTCAGTGGTTATATATACTTGTTAATTTGGTTACTGCGGCTATGCCATATTCATCATGTTTTAAGGTCTGTATGGCATATGCATCGACAGGTTATGTGCAAACTTCTAGCAGCGTCCAGTCAATTCTGTCATTGCGGATTTGTAGAATTTGCTACTCTGTATTAACTTATCTCTTTTTGTCTAGCTAGTTTGCTAAATCATATACAGAATCATGTACTGTTAGTTCCAGAACTAATTTATTTGCTCAAACTATTTCTTGTGGACTTCCAGAAATGTTAATCTTGGCATGATGGCGGACACTCCCAGTGTGCAGTGCATGAAGTACTGTTGGTGCTAAACTTTGAAAGCTTGGCTTTGTTCCTTTAAATGTTATACAGTAGTATATTGGTGCGTATACAAAGTCTGATATTCATCGGCGCATTTGTACTACTCGGGAACATGTTATTTATTTCATGAAACCGCTTCATGTTGATGTGACACTGCTTTTGCAAATTGGTGTTTGTTTAGCTAACACACCTTTCTTTTTGGCCTGATTTTGTATTTTTTTGACTGGAAACAACCAATGTCTGTGATATGTAATTATCGTGGCACTCCTTAAGCTATTTTCAGCATATTGCATTCTTTAACCTTTGATTTGAGTAACCGTGAGGATCTGCTCATACTCGTCCAGTGTAAACCCCTACTGAAGTTCTGGTTGCAATCCATGAAATTAATCAGAAAAGGACAAAGATCCCCTGAAGAAGGTAATTTCATTTGCTAGACTTAGTGGCGGCGGCTGGGACGGCATGAAAAAGAGGCAGTTAGGTATTACTGATGGATGTTTATCGTGCTAGGTGTTCCATGAATTGTTGTGAGTTTGTTTAGGTATCAGAGATGATTATCTTATGAAGATATGGGATTGTGTAATAAAAATATAAGTAACCATTTGCTGTAGTGGGTTGAGAACCATTTACATGTATTCGAGAGCACATACATATAGGTTTATAAACTTGAATGTTTCAGCAATGTTGCTTCAGAATTCTAGAGATTTGTTCAGTTTTGAACTAGTTCGTTAGCATCTCAGCTGATGGCAACCAAATACACAGATTGACTCATTTGATGAGTGGAAACTTAGGAAAAAAAATTCTCAACTTTCTGCAATGTTGATGAACATTGTACAGCCAACCAGATTGCCAATCTAATTCTAGAAAAGCTGCAAGAGTGGCGTATTGAAATGGAGCTAGCTGCTGTTGTATTAGACAGCTGTACCTCTTCTTGAGATAGTGTTGCCACAGAGCTTCTCAGAGTTCTGCAGCCTAGGAGACTTCTCCTGTTAAACGAAATATGTTCCATGTACGCTCTTGTGCGCATATTCTGAATCTCACAGTTGATGAAAGCTTGGAACAAACATTGGACGTAACTAATAGAGTCCACAAGATGATTCAGAATGTCAAGTTCTCACATGAAAGACTTCAAAGTTTCTTGGTACAACAAAAAAGTTTGTTCTTGATTCGCCTAAGTAGTCATACACATACATTCTGCATGATATTATCACAATCTGCTTTTGCGCCTTGCAGAACAGGAATCACAAACTCACTCAATAATACAATGGACAAGTTTCCAATGGAAACCCCGACTGTTTATCTATATTTTAATAACATGTGTGAGATCCATGTTCTTTTTAACACCTGACGTAATATAGTCCATCTCCTGTTGTTGCACAAATGGCTGGCCGAGTGCTGAAGAAGTTCGAAGGATACTGGGATCTTACTAGGCCAGTAATGTCATTCGCATCCATACCAGTAGGATAAGTCAATGACATATGAACAATCATTTAAAAAGCAGTTGATATGAACAAGCATTTCATCGCCAGCATTGAATTTCTTTCCTTCCTACTGTGTACTGTTCCTAACATGAGCGAGCTTCCTCGGCTCCTCAAATTCATGCATGGTCTCTGCAAATTCTCCAACAATATGAAAAGAAAAACTGCCAATTTAGAGCATGACCACAGAAATAAGCCAACAGTTAATGAGTTCCAACCATTCTCATGTGACAATAGAATAACTAATACACTAAACTTAACCTGATATGGCATTTATATTAAGCAACCCATAAGAAGAATTCCAACAAGCGGCATACAGCCGAAGTTTCTCAGATTAAGCTCTCTCAAACTTACGTGACAACATATTTAGTTTGAAGCGGCCGGGCACTACATATATAGCCTATAGACAACAAATAGAAATCTAGATGAAAGGAACATACCCGGGCTTAAGTGCTGCGAAGTAGCATATGCCGCTGAACAAGTATTTCACCTCTTCCTACCAGTTAGTCCATCCTGGCATTTCAAAAAGATATAAATATCTTATGGTGGAAATCTTTGTTCAGCCAAACTCACAAAGATACATCGAGTCACACCACTTTTTTTTTAGATCGTCAAGCATGTTCACTCGTAAAACTACAGGACACAGTAAACAAGTTAAATGAAACAATGGGCTCATAACCAACACAGTATAGCAATGGTCAACTGGACTATGAACAACAGTGCAATTATATCGGCCTAAGTACCTACTCCCTCTGTCCATTTTTACCCTGTATTCTAGGTTTAGTCAAAGTCAAACTAGATAAACTTTGACCAAACATATTGTTAAAAATAGAAAGTCTTATAATATCAAATACATATAATATAGAAGTATTTTTCATGATGATTCTAACGATATCTATTTTATATTGTAAATTTTTATTTTTTTCTTGTACACGTAGTCAAAGTTAACAAAGTTTGACTTTATCTAAATCTTAGAATGCAGGGTAATTTAGGTCTCTCTCTCTCATATTAAATTTTCTAGAAAATCTATGAATGGTTTAGTTTACTTCATGAAATCCAGGACCTTAATATTGTGGTATGACTAGACATGCTGCCTAGAGCTTCAGAGTATGGATCTTTACAGCCTCCACTCACAGTAAATTAGCATCCAATATGACGAATTCAGCTAGTAGTTCCTTCTATTATCAACTAAGAACCTGATGGGTGAACTAATAATTTCCAAAGTCTGTTGTCAAACTTACGAACTACCTTATAAAATATAACTCACTGGTCCATAAGATCAACTAATATGGACATTGTGGCGTACTTGTTTGAAAGCATAATGTAGAAAGCAATCAGAAAAAGTACTAAAACATTTGCATTGTGGTTCATTTTGGTAACTTCCACACCTCGCAAATAACCCTAAATCGAACAATATTGTACATATCCTACGAATACATGTACACGTTTACATAACAGAAATTGACAGAGAAGCCGTACTTGATTGCAGCGATCTGGAATACCGTGGGGGATATCATCGTCCTCCACCATCGACGGAGGCGACGTGCGCGGTGCCGGCTGCCTGGTAGGGTCTGGGCGGTGGCCGCGGGTGGCGGGGTGCGGCGCCGGCATCTGGAGATGGCGGCAAGGTCGGGGTCTGGAAGTGCGGCGGCGACGGGTCTGGAGGTGCGGCCGTAGCGGCGGGGGTTCCGGAGGTGCGGCAGCGGCGGGGAAACGGCGGCGGCTGCAAGGTCTGGATGTGGCGGCAGGGTAGCTTACCTTTCCTTTTTCTTTTACAACGAACCTCCCCAGGACTTACGGCTAGGTAATGGGCTTTCTGGGCCTTTCATACTAGTGTTATTTAGGAGTAGTATGAATTGAAGAAAAGTATCGTAAAAGTTGCCGAGATATTAGCTAGTGGTCTTAGCAGGACAAGACGTGTTACCGTAGCAGGCAGTACAATTTTTCAATTACAGGACTGACAATGTCTATGTTTGACTGCGCTGGCAAAATCCCAGTAGTGTCAGCATTGTTAGCCCACTTGTTCTTCTCTTCTCAGTCCCCCAAGTTTTCATGGAGATTCACCGCGGTTATTTCTGTGAGCCAACCAAATATTCATCTTCTTCCTTGCTCGGCACCAAATTCAAGTACTCCCTCTGACCCATATTACCTTTCGCAAATACGGATGTATCTAGACACATTTTAGTGCTAGACACATCCATATTTGCGAAAGGTAATATGGGTCGGAGGGAGTACCATTAGGAAGCTTGTGCTTAGATTTGCTTTAGTTGACCAATCACACTGGCTTGTTTTTCCGGGTACGTCTCAAGGTGGCATCTGACGGTAGGCGGGGAGTAGAGCTGTGGTTCCGTGGTTCTCCTATATATCATCCTATTTTTTGAATTGTCTAGTTCTTACATTTCCAATACCACGGATTTGAGTTACATACCAGATGTTTCTGCTTTGTACTCTGTTAGCTTCATATATACACAAAGTAAAACTCGAATGGCTGACAATCCAGGAAGTTTTGTTTTTTCTCTGACGGAGTCACTGGTCTTATAGTTAATTTCTACCACAGGCATGTGTAGTAATGTAGCAAAAAATCTTGAGAACAAGTCAACTATGGAGGTTGAAGTTGTGCCATATCTACCAAACTAATTGTTCCTCTCTTGTTCTTATGTTAGGTTTGCCCAATAAAGCTTGGATGATTCTGCTATCCATTTTTCTATATTGATCTTTGAACAATGGTTAATTGAAGTTATTGTTTATTGTTGGGATCATACAACGTTTGGCTGTTCTGTGAGAGAGTACTAAAAATTGGCTTGACTGAGATGATATTGATTGTTCTGCAGCCTGCAGGTATCTAAACCTAAGTTCAGATTGCTGGGGTGCAGAACTGGGTATTTGGTGTAGGTCTTTTCATTTTGTATCCTGTGTTGGCATGTGATGCGGTCGATGCCCTATATATGTAGTATGTAGGTTGTTCAATTCATGTGTGGTATGGCCTGTGAAGTGGACTTCAGTTTTTTATTGCGCAACCTTTCTGCATTGCCTAATATTTGTTGGCATTAGTCAACTTGCATCATGCCTAGACAGTAATTTATGTATTTGTTTGAGTTAACACCAGCTCTGTGATGAGAAGTCTGTACCTGCAACTGCAACTGGTTTTTGCTTACTTGTTCATGAGCGTCTGATACTTGGTAAAATTACTTTGTTGGCCCATGTTACATGCATGCACTGGACATTTCAATGGAGACAGTTTTTAACTTGAGAAAGTTCTCGATCTGGTTTTACAAGCTAGTCTAGTTCTGGGTTTGCTACTGAATTTTTTTCTTGTTCTAAACGTACACTGAAATTTATCAGTTGTCACTTGTTTGTTCATGCATTGGGCCTTCAGTGCCATACATTTTTGTTTGACCATTGTCAATTGTCTCCTGTTGTGAGCCTAATATGGCCACGGTTAACTGATTTATATCTTTGTCCAAAGATCTATCCGTGTTATATCTGAGGAGAACGGGCTGATCTTTAACTTGGCAAGGGATGAACTTATCCAACTACAGCTAATGATTACATAAGGAATTTCTGAAGGCCAAGTTTAGGGGGGTGGGTCTGAAACGTAGATGCCAAACCAGCTATACAAAATGTTCTTCAGCAACAGTCAAGCCTCTGGACACCTTCTGGCGCGCACAGACCGGAGAAAACAAGATCCTCGGCATTAGGGTGCGCGCGGAGCATCATGATCACCTCATCATCAGCCTAGTTCAGTAGAAACAAAGATATTTTTGGTTAATCTCCAGTACTAGATTGCTTAAACTCCCCTCGGTTTAGTTACCACTGTTGAAGTAGTGTGCACCTGAACGGCTGAACCCTCGGGTTAGGACTCAAGACCCTACTGCGTTTGAAAGCCTCTCTCGCACAACAGTGTGGCGCCTGATTTGCTTCGCGCCTCATGAAGAGAAGCTTGAAATCGTGGAATGATGGCTGCCATCGTCTTCAACTCCTTGACAACATGTATACCGTCGATGTGAATATCTCGCCCCGCCGAGAGCAAGACAATATGTCTGCAGCAACACTTTTGTTCAACTCTTTCTTACAGCTGCTTCCAAGCCTTCACGGCAGCTCAAGAGCACGCTCATAAACGGATTTTCAACCTGGCAATGCTGAACACAGGCCATCTTGTGTGAAAATCGCGGTGCTCTTCTCTACCACGCAGTCTTTTTGGACGTCCTTCTTTTCATACGCAGCCACACACGTCTGTTTTTTTAGAGCAACCATATATATTTCATTAATTGAAAATCCAGTTACAAAAAGTAACATATGTGGAAACTAAAAGACAGATCGTGATAAAATGATTATCCTGAATTTGCAGATAAAATGCTAAGAGGTTGAGAAATACAAAACGATCCCTAGAGTTTCCTGCAACCACCGTAGCGAGCGGCCGCCGCCCAACTCTAGCACCGCCAAGACGAACGCCTAAGAGACACCGAGCCTCCACCATTGCAAGATCTGAGAAAGCACCATCACCAAAAAGGCTTTGTGAGTCGATGAATAGGCCTGCTACACGCAGTGAGGCACATGTCGATGTGGACGTCGACCGGGGAACATCCCCGTGCTAACTTGCACCAAGATATGTCGCCTCCTATCGACGAAGTCGTAGAAGAACGACAAATCCACCACCTCCAGACCAACCTCCTTGCTTCAGAAGAACCACCTTGCCCCGACCGCCAGTCGTCATGGATAACCACGAACGTCGGCGACATACCGAGAAACTGATCTCGCCAGATCTGAAGACCGGCGAGAAGACCAAGCTGCCGATCTGAAGGACCGGTCAACACATGTTTCCATCAACTCCAAGGCGCCGCCCTGAAGGTCGTCGCCGATGTGG
The DNA here is from genome assembly GCA_007115705.1 of Dactylis glomerata. Taxonomy (NCBI): domain Eukaryota; kingdom Viridiplantae; phylum Streptophyta; class Magnoliopsida; order Poales; family Poaceae; genus Dactylis; species Dactylis glomerata. The sequence continues at coordinate 769,148 of QXEO01000796.1, read as the reverse complement.
GAGTAGGGTTGATGCAGATTTATTCGCCCGAACGTCGCTCTCACCATCCCAACGACGCCCCAAGAAAGACAAAACATAACCCTAACTACTGTGTCAGAACGGAGGAACAAGGACCACCCTCCCTTCCACCACTACCGGAGCGGCAAGCGGAGAGAGGGGGCCAGGACCATGAGATTGGGAGGGTTCGGTCGTGCACTCCTCAATGTTCTCCGCTTCCCGTGTTCTACACTTCTACAAGCTTGCCGGTCTTCACCATCGACCGTGTTTTCATCAACATGGGAAAGTATACGAGGGAAATATACAGCCGGCTTTGGTCTTGGCCCCTAATTTTAGAAATAAAAACAACTAGCACATGCATATTACTTGTCGCTGATATGGATGTATCTAGTAAAAAATTTAGTATCTAGATAATCCCTTTTACTAGCAACAAGTTATATGGATTAGAGGAGTCATGGAATATTGCCTGAATAGCTAATGCATAATTCTGACACACAAGATGATTTCATATCGGAATCTTTTCACAAAACCCTTTTCACAACACTTGATTTACTTAAATCGCAAATGATATGCACCATAGTCCATGTCTATGGGAGCATGCGAAGAACAGAGCCGCAGCCACAGCCAATATGACATTGTGCCCTGGTCTCAAAGCAAGGCTCTCCCTCCATATCCGAACAACAATAGCACCCATTTTTGTCGCAGGGTGGATCTTTCTCCGGGCATATGCATATCTGGAGCTTATTGCTATCCATCTGGGAAGTGGTTTGAGCTGCATGTAAACATGGTGTTAAGGTCAAATACGAGGTAACATTATATTACAGTATACACTATAATTCTTTGCAGAACACAACAGTAGTTCTTCCGGACGTGACTGTACGAAATCAGTTAATTTCATCGATCACCAGTTACATTTACTTACATTGTGAGAGATTTGCGATACATGCCAGAATAAGCATCACAAGGAAGAGCACCATCCTTTCCACCACGATATGCTTCGCCATTTATCTGGACCTCTTCCCCTTCGTTTCAGATGTCCTCTTCTTTTTTCAGAATTTCTCGTATCTTAACCACAACTCACCACACATTCCTATAGATATTCACAAGGAGTAATTTCAGTATATTATCATTAATTAGTTATTAAGGAAAAATATGCTATGTTTAGCAAGAAATAACTACGCACTGCTTATCCTCCTCCAGTAATATCTGTCACATTCCATCTAAAAAAATTGTACACTACATTCCACACGGTAAATGTTCTAATCGTACACACTTCGTCCCGCTAGGAACGACGCGGGCGGCCCAGCGGCAATTTGCGGATCTTTTTTACAGGGTGGCATAGCGGGCTGTTTCCCCCCGCTTGCAACCTGAGAGAGGACCCCACCACATGACTTCTTGCCCATGGCTCCATCTCTCCTCCTTTCCCATATACACAAGAGGAAGAAAAAACATAACTACATCAAAACAAATATCACAACTTTCACACTAGACAAACATCTCCAGTAAAAACACAAACTCATACGTTCACTCCGGCAACTGATCTACGAGGATCCAACTATGCTGCGGCCTGTGTGCATTAGTTACAAGAGTAAACATACTGCACCGTATAAATGTGTGCATTAGTTACAAGAGTAAACATACTGCACCGTATAAATGTGTGCACCGTATAACTGATCTACGAGGATCCAACTATGCTGCGGCCTGTGTGCATTAGTTACAAGAGTAAACATCTCCAGTGAATAAGCATCACAAGGAAGAGCACCATCCTTTCCACCACGATATGCTTCGCCATTTAGCTGGACCTCTTCCCCTTCGCTTCAGATGTCCCCTTCTTTTTCAGAATTCCTTGTATCTTAAACGCAACTCACCACACATTCCTATATATATTCACAAGGAGTAATTTCAGTATATTATCATTAATTAGTTATTAATGAAAATATATGCTATGTTTAGCAAGAAATAACTGCGTACTGCTTATCCTCCAGTTGTTGGAACTAATCTTGTTATTGATGTTAAGTTAGATGGTTAGATATAGATCATGCATATAGTAGTAGCTGCAGAAGTGTGCGCACGCGGAGATGTGTCCATGTGTGTGTACATGCAAGCTAGTATTTTAAGTTTAGTTACATGCATAGTTAGCCGATTGAGTCAGCTAGACAGTAAGTTAGTTTGCATGGATAGATTAGTTAGCTGGTAGCCACTTTGGCCGAATCGTATGCATGCGAGAGTAATTCCAGGAAGTGGAGTGCGTGTGTTAGTGGCTAGTGGTGTGAGTTTCCTCTGGTGTATATATATTGGAGAGAATGAATGGAATAGAGAGTGGCCTGCGGGCAAGTGAAATAAAGTAGTGCTTGAAAGACAAACGTATGTGGTAGGGTAAAAGGCTCGTACCGTTTAGGGTAGGCCTGGTATCATTATATAGTAGAGTTACAAAGGGTACAACTGGTATACAACTACAACACGTATACGTATCGAACTCTATACAAAATATTACGTCTATCACCCTCCCTCAATCTCAACTTCGTAGAGGTTGAGATTGCGCCTACATGCAGTAAACTGTGGTAGTGGAAGTGGCTTGGTAAAGATATCAGCTAGCTGATCCTTGGAGGATATGAACCTGACATCTAGTAGCTTCTGAGCAACCCGTTCTCGAACGAAGTAAAAATAAATCTCGATATGTTTAGTTTGAGCATGAAACACTGGATTGGCAGAAAGATATGTAGCTCCAATATTGTCACACCATAGAATAGGTGGACTCCTCTGAATCACTCCAAGCTCACCAAGGAGAGCATGTACCCAAACTAACTCAGCAGTAGCATTAGCAAGTGCCCTGTATTCAGACTCCGTACTGGAACGAGAAACCGTAGCCTATTTTCTGGCACTCCATGACACTAGATTGCCCCCATAGAAGATAGCAAATCCCCCCGTTGATCGGCGGTCATCAGGATCACCCACCCAGTCAGCATCCGAGAAGGCGGAGAGGAGCGGCAAAGTACGAGACGGTCGCAGCAACAGCCCATGTGACAGAGTACCCTGCACATAGCGAAGGATGTGCTTGACCGCCGACCAATGAGAACACCGAGGAGCATGCAAGAACTGACACACCTTGTTGACTGAGAAGGACAAGTCTGGGCGTGTCATAGTGAGATATTGTAGATCGCCAACAATCTTGCGGTAACGAGTAGAATCCTCAGCCGAAAGGTGAGTGCCACTAGTAGCTGAAAGTATCTCAGAAGCAACCATAGGAGTAGTCACAGGAGCACACTTCTGAAGTCTAGCTTTAGTCAACAACTCAAGAGCATATTTACGCTGACTCAAAAGAAGGCCACCACGACGGGGAGTATGTACCTCAACACCAAGGAAATAGCGGAGTGGACCAAGATCTTTGAGAGCAAATGAAGAGCTGAGTTGCTGAATAAGAAGGTGAGTGGCTGCAGACGAGGAGCTCACCACAATGATATCATCAACATAGACCAGAAGGTAGATGGTGATGTCCGGACGTCACAGAATAAATAGAGATGTATCAGCTGTAGAGGGTATGAAGCCAAGTCTGGAAAGTACTGAACTGAGTCTGGCATGCCATGCACGGGGAGCCTACTTAAGACTATAGAGGGCCTTGTCAAGCCGACACAGATGGCTAGGGTAAATAGGATCCTCAAATCCCGGTGGCTGACGCATAAAAACCTCTTCCTCGAGAACCCCATGTAAGAAGGCATTCTGTATATCAAGCTGACGAAGATGCCATCCATGAGAAAGAGCCATGGACAGTAGTAGGAAAATGGTAATAGGCTTCACTACTGGACTGAAGGTATCCTCATAAGCAAGTCCATAGCGCTGCTTGAACCCTTTCGCAACAAGACGAGCTTTATATCTATCAATGGATCCATCAGCTTGCCTTTTAATCTTGAACACCCATTTGCAATCAATGATGTTTACTCCAGACCGAGGTGGTACTAGACGCCACGTCTGATTTTTCTGAAGGGCTGAATACTCGGTCCCCATAGCACTGCGCCAGTGTGGAGAAGAGAGAGCAACACGATAATCATATGGTTCGGTAGCCAGCAGAGTAGGATCAGATGACTTGGTAGTATTCCAAGCAACAGTTCCATCAGTTCAAACTTTCTCCTTTTGGATACCCTGCTGAAGACGCGTGGTCATGCGAGGTGCTGGTGATGATGTCCCAGCGATAGAAGGCGGAGGCGACGAAGTGGAATCCGTTGCACTGGTCGACGAGGCGGAGCCAGGAGATGAGGCTGCCTCAGGCGAGCGGCCCACGGAGCCAGGTGCTGGTGGCGAGGCTGGTCCAGGCGAGCTAGATGCTCCTGTCCCGCCAGATTCTGCATGCGCATGAAGATCGACGTGGAGAAAGGCATCGCGATCGGCGCGCGGGGTAGTCGGCTCCTCGTCGAGTAACTCAAGACATGCTCCACGTCCTGAACCTGCACCATGATTAGCCAAAAGCAAGGTAGTATATGCAGCATCAACAAATTGGTCGGAGTGAAGTGGTGTATCATGAGAGGATGGTGTGGTAGAGGGAACACCGGTGTGAGCAAAAGGAAACACCGTTTCATCAAACACAACATCCTGGGAAATATAGACGCGATTAGTAGGAACATGCAAACATTTATAGCCTTTGTGAAGAGAGCTATAGCCAAGAAAAACACATTGCTTGGAGCGAAACTGAAGCTTACGGTTAGTGTACGGGCGAAGATGAGGCCAACACGCACAACCAAAAACATTAAGAAAGGAATAATCGGGTGTTTCACCGAGAAGACGCTGAAGTGGTGTTTGCATGTTTATAACGCGACTAGGTAGTCTATTGATGAGGAAACAAGCAGTGGAGAAAGCATCACTCCAAAACCGAAAAGGAACACTCGCATGAGCTAGGAGAGTAAGTCATGTCTCGACAACATGACGGTGTTTATGTTCGGCTGTACCATTTTGTTGATGTGTATGTGGGCATGAGACACGGTGTGAGATACCAATATCAGCGAAGAATTTATGTAACCTTAAGTACTCGCCACCCCAATCACTTTGAACATGAAGAATTTTCTTATCAAGTAAACATTCAACATGTTGCTGAAACTGAAGAAAGACAGCAAAGACATCAGATTTATGTTTCAAGAGATAAAGCCATGTAAAACGACTGTATTCATCGACAAAGTTTACATAAAACTGATGACCACTAACAGAAGTCTGGGCAGGACCCCAAATATCTAAATGAATAATCTCAAGGGGTGCAGTAGCAACATGAGTAGACACTGAAAAGGGTAACTGATGACTCTTACCTTGCTGACAGGCATCACACACTAAAGTAACAGCTTTATTAACTGACACAGAGGGAAGCTCATGACGATGTAAAATATGTTGGATGATTGGATTGGCTGGATGTCCTAGACGCGAGTGCCACTGATCGCGCGACACTTTGACGCTGCTGAAGGCTTGCTTAATGGATGGTAGATCAAGATTATAAAGACCTCGGCGAGTGCCTCCTCTAAGCAGAACCTCCCTGGTGCCCCGATCCTTAATAAGAAAATACCAAGGATGAAATTCAAAGAATACATTATTATTGTATGTGAGTTTCTTGACGGAAAGAAGGTTACGAGTGATGGATGGTACATGATGAATATTTTTGAGATGTAGTGGTTGTGTAGATGTAGGAATTATAGATTGACCAATATGTGTAATGCGCATACCTGCACCATTAGCAGTTTGGACGGTGTCCTTGCCATTATATTGCTCCTTGACGGTTAGCTTGTTGATGTCGTTGGAGAAGTGGCCCGTAGCTGCAGTGTCCGCATACCAGTATGGATCAACTGGGTACGAGGGAGTAGATGCGGCGACGTGATAGGCAGCGGCACCATTGTTGAGGGCAGCAAGTTGACGGTCCATATTACGACCATCGTTGCCAGCTCCCAGAAAATCCCTCTGAAATCGCTTGAAGCAACAAGATGCGACATGGCCAACTTTGGAGCATATTTGGCATACCGGTCGAGTGCCGCCACCACCACCCTGTCCACCCGAGTTGCGACCACCACCCTGGCCACGCGCGGGAGCAGGCGGCGTAGGCGGACGCCAACCCGGAGCAGGAGGTGAGGGTGCTCCCTGGATGGTCCACTGAGCAGGCGGCATCGGAGGTGAGGGCTGGTATGTAGGAGCTCATCCCCCACCTTGGCGAAACGTGTAGTGGGCGGAGTGAATATCGACGCTAAGCTCAGCGTGACGTGCCTCGACACGCTGCTCGGTATTGAGAAGCTGAGCGTAGACGTCCCGTATGGTCATAGGGTCGAGCACCAACCGAGCGGAGATACGATCTGCCAGAGAATCGTAGTCGCGGTCGAGACCGGCGAGGAGAAAAGCGTTGAACTCCGCGGGGCGAAGTGGCTGTCCGATCGATGAGAGCACATCCGCCAGGGACTTAACCTTGTTGAAGAAGGCGTCGGCGTTGGGGTAGTCATGCTTCTTCACCTTGGACAGCTCATTACGGATCGCCATGACCCGGGCTGTTGACTGTGAAGCAAAGCTTCCCTCCAGGGTCTCCCACGCCTCTCGTGACATCGGGATCAGCATGACCAGGCCAAGAACCCCCTCGCTGAAGGAGGAGACGATGGCGGAGAGGATGGCTTGATCCTGCTGGTGCCATGCCGAGTACTCGGGGTTGGGCGTGGTAGAAGCAGGGGTGTCCCCGGAGGCCGGGGCACTGATCTCTTCAGCCAGACAGGGTAGAGTGCCGTCGACGAAGCCAAAGAGAAGATTGCTCCTCAAGATTAGATCAACTTGAGTGCGCCAGTAGAGGTAGTTGTCCGCCGTAAGGTGGATGGTGAACTTGTTCGTCAGATCAATGGGGGCGTCGGGGATCCGAGACGCCATCACCGCCCGAGCTGCGCTCCCCGAGCTCATCGAGACACCGGAGAGAACGGTTCTGCCGGTCGAGGCGGTGGAGTAGCCGGACAGCGCAGGGGAGGCGCCAGAGGTAGTTATGGCGGGATCGACGTGCAGTGGCGCGAGGCGACGGCAGGCGATCTAAGCGGCGGCGGCTGTAAGGCGGCGGCGGCTGTAGGGTAGGGTAGGATAGGCGGAAGCGAAGATTAGGTTTTGCTCTGATACCATGAAAGACAAACGTATGTGGTAGGGTAAAAGGCTCGTACCGTCTAGGGTAGGCCTGGTATCATTATATAGTAGAGTTACAAAGGGTACAATTGGTTTACAACTACAACACGTATACGTATCGAACTCTATACAAAATATAGTGCTTGTGTGTGCCAATGAAGAGTCTGGGCAAAGCTTCTGCATACTTCTTCCGTGGTGCATGTGTGCGTGTGTGTGTGTGTGGAGTTTCTCAGCGTGTGTGTACTTGTGAGTTCTTGTGAGAGCTAGTAGAGAAGATGAGAGAGGAGCTGCAAGGTGTGTCAGCTTCAACATTTGGTATCAAAGCCTCGTTCGTCGAGGTATCCATCATCGTCGAGCTGCGCCACGACGATGGAGAAAGGTATGCTGTCCGGTATGTTGCGTCACCGGCGGCAAGAAGGTGATGGCCAAGGTGCGAAGGCCAGTACCATGAAGAGATCGCCATCCATGTGCGAGTCGTCGACAAGGTGCGTCATCGACGACAACATAAAGGTGAGACACCGGCGAGTCGCGTCACCGGTGGCGGCGAACATGGAGGTGAGTCACAGGCGAGTTGCGGCGCCGATGGCGGACATGCGGCAGCGAGCGTGTCACGGCGGCACGCTCGTGGTGAAGGCGTAGGAGGTGTGTCTCTCTTCTGGGCCAACGGCTTCGGTGACAATCGGCGTGGCAAGATGGCATTGGCGGCCGTCTGCGTGTTACACCGACGACGCTACGGGACGCAGACAAGGTGCCGACGGCCGTCGGCCGTCGGCACAGCTAAAAATGCCGTCGGCATAGCCTGTGCCGACGGCCACCGTCGGCACATCGCCGTCGGCATAGGAGGGCGTCGGCACAGGCCATATGGCCGTAGGCATAGGTTCAGCCGTCGGCATAGATATAGGCCGACGGCCATGATGAGCCGTCGGCACAGAAATGCCGTCGGCACAGGTAATTTTAGGTATTTTTTTAAAAAATGAATTTTTGAAAAAAAAATGAAAAAAATATTTTTAATTTTTGTTTTCTTTTAATATTTACCGTTCTTTGATTTTTTTTCTTTTCTTTGATTTTTTTAAATCCCTCTAATGACTTTGAAACGATGACTTCCCGCTCGGTCACCCATCTTCAGATTGCTACAAGCCTAGCACGCTTAACTTCTAAGTTCTATTTGAATAAGCTACCTCTACACTACTAGGTCCTTATTGATATTATTATCGTATCAATCCTCTTAAGCCATGTGTGTGCAGTGTAAGTATGTGTTGTATATGTATATGTATATGTATGTAAGTAGGTATGTATGTGTATATGTATATGTATGTGTATGTGTATGTATAAGTATATGTGTATACGTGTTTGTTAAAATTTTGACTTTTTTTAAAAAAGTTTGAATTTTTTATAAAAATCAAATAAAATAAAAAAAAATCAAAATTTTCAAAAAGATCAAAAATAGAGCTTTTTGATATTGGGATTAAAAAAGTGTATTTTCCATTTTCGAAGTGCTGAAATCGGGTTGAAACAAGAGGATGATGGACAAGAGTATAAATATAGAAAAAACAAAAAAATCTGTGCCGACGGCTAAGCCGTCGGCACAGTGTTGAGTTGTGTCGATTCAATGACTGTGCCGACGGCCTTGGCTATGCCGACGGCTATGCTGTATCTATGCCGACGGCCAAACTTGTGCCGACGGTGGCCGTCGGCACAGGTTAGTTTATGCCGACGGTTAGCCTATGCCGACGGCCACTTAGGGGTCCTAGCATGGTGTGGCTCTGTGCCGACGGCCCCGACAAAAAGCCGTCGGCACAGGAGGCAGCCGTCGGCACCTTGAATCAGTCCCGTAGTGACGTCGACGACTATAGGCTTCAAGAGAGGAATAAATAATAACAAGATTAGGGAGGTGATTGTTGGAACTAATCTTGTTATTGATGTTAAGTTAGATGGTTAGATATAGATCATGCATATAGTAGTAGCTGCAGAAGTGTGCGCACGCGGAGATGTGTCCATGTGTGTGTACATGCAAGCTAGTATTTTAAGTTAGTTACATGCATAGTTAGCCGATTGAGTCAGCTAGACAGTAAGTTAGTTTGCATGGATAGATTAGTTAGCTGGTAGCCACTTTGGCCGAGTCGTATGCATGCGAGAGTAATTCGAGGAAGTGGAGTGCGTGTGTTAGTGGCTAGTGGTGTGAGTTTCCTCTGGTGTATATATACTGGAGAGAGAATGAATGGAATAGAGTGGCCTGCGGGCAAGTGAAACAATGTAGTGCTTGTGTCTGCCAATGAAGAGTCTGGGCAAAGCTTCTGCATACTTCTTCCGTGGTGCATGTGTGCGTGTGTGTGTGTGGAGTTTCTCAGCGTGTGTACTTGTGAGTTCTTGTGAGAGCTAGTAGAGAAGAAGAGAGAGGAGCTGCAAGGTGTGTCAGCTTCAACACCAGTAATATCTGTCCCATTCCTATGCAAGGAGAGGGAGAAGTTCACACACTGTACACGCCGGTGCATTTGGAGACTGGAGGCCAAAATATTCAGAGATAAAGACACAAGCCTGAACAGAACAGTACTGTACTACTGATTCAGTTGAACATAGTGTGATGCAATGAAAGACAGACCAAGCACCAAAGTTGCTAGATTATCAAGGTGCATCACAAATACAGTAGATATACAATAACGGGTACAAATACAGTTGATGATCTAAACTTTGACAGATGCGAGTACCACAACAATAACAGACTTGTGCTGTTGTGCATCACTTAAACAACGCATGCGGGCTCCACTTGCTCTGCCCTTTCTGTGAAATACTACCAAACAGTACCAGCATGATCTTGTTAACTTACAAGAGTAGACATACTGCACCATATAAATGGTCATTCAAAAGTTAAGGCATTTACAGTCTACTACTACTTCCTTAGCTCTTCAACACAACTACTCCCTCCGTTTCAAAATATAAGATGTTTTAGGTTTGTGAAGTAAATGCATTTAGACATGTTTTAGTATATATATTCGTGTGAACCGACACACTAAAAAATGTCTAAATACATTTGCTTCACAAAGCTAAAACATCTTATATTTTGAAACGGAGAGAGTAGTTTTTCTTTCATTTCATAGACTGAAATACAGACGGGTAATTCCCTTGTCTGAGCGTTCCTGAGCGTTTCTGCAAAACACGGCACAAAACCAGAACAGTATTCTTTCAGTTAATTTCCACAAGACGACAACCTCGCTATCTCCCCATTAATATATCGCCTCACTTCACAGGATAAGCTTCTAACCTGGATGTACCACCCAACCGGGTTTGACAAGGCCTTGTCACAGGGCCTGCTCCACGTAGGCGTCCACATTCAGCTGGTCTGCCAGGGACGGGCACCCTCCCGCTAGCTTTATCAGGACAGAGATGACAACCTCTTGAAAGTAAACAAGGGGGGCTATCGGATTACATGTTGGGTGATCGTGCTCAAAGCCTCAGACAGCTACAGTTCTTTCAATGACTGTCAACTAACATCACAAAAACAAACCACCATTTTATATTTCACCATTGTACATTGCTAAAGATTTTTAGACTATGCTGGTTAAATTAAGATGATGAGCAAGGACAGAATACATTTCATAGCTACAAATCTAGGACCAGCAAGACATAAATATGTGATGAGACTTGATAGCTACACAAAATATCTCATAAAATTCTATACCATGTAAACAATGAAATATCTGTTGGTCAATGGGACACTTGTCTATAATTTGCACAAAATATGAAAACTCACAGAAAAATATCAAGAGAAAAAAACAAGAATACAGAAAAATAAGTGGTTCCAAAGAAGTGCACACATAATAAGCACTTGAGACCATGCAAGTAGGTTAGTTTTGTGCAAAACAATCACGCACACTGTAAGAAACTCTAATTTCTTGCTCCTATATGTACAAACTCAACTCCAACTACAAATAGGTGAAAGATATACCACCGCTCTCTCAGAACAAAGCATACGTGGCCAATATTCATGTTCATGAAGATATTAGCATAGGCAATTAAATTGGCATCCTAAGCACAGAACTTATAACAGGAGTACATGACTCAAAGGAAGCACAATGAGGATGACTAATATTATATCTTGATAAATATTAATATCTCAAAAACATCTCAAGATCTTACAATCAAGCCTAAAACTCATGTTCAGCAGCTCAATACCTGTCCCCTGTTGGCTTAATCTTAAAGAACTCAAGACAACAGGTAATAACCAAACACAAAAAAACTCCAATCGCTGGAATTTTTGAAAAATGAAATATGATTTAGGATAGCTTGCCGATACTCATGTCGGCATTTACGTGGTCCAACTGTAGTCCAACCATGAATGCATCACAAGTCACAAGTTTATTTCTAGTCCTACGGATGGGAAGTTGGGTGGATTAGGGTAAATATAAGGGAGGTGAATAAACTGTAATCTATCTCAGCTTAAGCAACATGAGAACAGCTTCCTTCCTGTAGTATCTTATTACATTGGATAGGGAATGAAAGACAGAGATTGCTGCCTAGGTCGACAAATAGCATGACTACCAAAAATATATGGGATTTCTATTTTCGTGCACTCGGGTCCTTAGTTGTGCTCAGTTTTCCCCAATCGCTTAACTTTTCCTCAGTTTTTCCCTCCCTCTAATTTGAAACCCCTCGCAGATGCTCGGACGGGAGGGTTGCCGTCTGGTCAGAGGCCTTGACCGTTACCGGTGACGGCTAGGGAGCCGCGGTGGTTGTGAATTGGCCGATGCTTTTGAATGGTGCTGACGGGTAGAGTCAGGAGACACGTCGGAGCAGCCATCCATCTATCGCTGACGTGTGGGCCATTTTATTTCCTGATTGTATACGCGGTGCTGCCAATGATAAATGGGGCTGCTCTATAGGGCTGCCGCAGCCAATGACCAGTGGGGTCGTGTATTTTTCAGGAAAAGACATATATTGCCGCTCTGTGGGGCTGCCGCAGCCAATGACCAGTGGGGTCATCTATTTATTTAGAGAAAATCATATATTACCGCTCTGTGGGGCCGCAGCCAATGACCGCTGGGGTCGTCTATTTATTTAGAGGAAATCATATAGAACCGCTCTGTGGGGCCGCCTCAGCCAATAACCGCTGGGTTCGCCCTTAGTGAAAAGGCATATATCCCTGCTTTTAGTTAGAGAGAAACAATAAGTTCGCTAATTAATTTTTTTTAAGCTAGACCCAGCAGGTGACTATTTTCGTAGCTTAATCTAAAGTGAATCTTATGCTAAACATGGCTGGAACCTAGTGTTGTGTATCTCATTAGTCATCGGAGAACCGCTGGCAGCTTGTTCCCCACCCTCGGACGAAGCAGCCATCGCCGACGCCTCGTCGCGCCGCCGGCTCTGTCCCCCGGCGGCGTCGGACGGACTGCGGTGCTGCGCGTCAACCACGGTTCCAGCACTTGTTTTGTCCGCACGCATTGTACCCACCGCGGGAAAGTCCGCCGCAAGCAAATCCGCCGCCCACGACGACCGGGATTTGTTCCGCGCACCAATTGGTAGTATAGCTTGGTAAGACCTCTGCTTCTGCCTCCCCCGCCCCCTAATTGATTCGGTTCCCATAATTTATTGGAGTTTGCAGGTGCAAAATAGTCCTCAATGTCTGGTCATAGCGGGTACACCGGTGAGGGTGGGGATTCGATCATGTCGTGGCCACGTTCTACTTCTCCTACCTCATCGGAAGTGCAGGTATCTAGCTTCTGCTCTCTGTACTACCGTTGAATTTGAAGTGCCGCCATGGCCTGTTGGAGTGATTTCAGTTGTTCTTTTTTCCATTATTGTTACAGTTTGCCAGGCAAGCCGATGATCCATGGTACATTGCATACCAAGATGAATCAACCCAGTGGTGTAGCCAGAGGATGGATTTGGAGGAGAAGGTGGCCAATTTAGGTGATGAATTGGCCCATAAAAACCTGATGATATTCGAGCTGAAGCGTACTGTGGAGGAAGAAAAGAAGAATTCAGAGCTTATTCGCAAGGAGAAGTTGATACTTGAGACAGATCTTGCCGTATTTGATCAAGTGGTAGAAAATCTAGAACATGAACTTCAAGTGATGGGAGAGGCAAAAAGTAAATTTATCTGGGCAGTTTTATTAGGTGTCATCCCTGTCCTAGTAGTTATGTGGTTGTGGTAGATGATTAGATAGTATAGAATTGTTATTCACTAGATGGCTCTAACCACTATATTTTGGTGTGGCTCTAACCACTATATTTTGGCGTACAATTTCTTAGTTGTGCTAAGTAATGCGCGCGATAATTTTAGCATGCATAAACATCTTATAAAAGTGAAGGGATCCCAAAAGTGAAAGCATGTACCAGCCTCTCGAATCAAATACATATCAATCTTCCCAATCAAGTTGGGATAGAATTCAAATCATACATACGGATGTACATGGACACATCGAGAAAGTGGAGAAGCTTTTTTTGAGACGGAGGTAGTAGTTCGAACAATTTTATCCCAATTTGAAATTGAAAAATACAAATTTATCATAATTTATCCCAATTTGTGGCGTCGATCACGGCCGCGCAGCGATGGGCTAGAAGGGCCGGGACGACGGGCGGATGAGGGGTGGTCATCTGTGCCATCCGCAAACTTAGACATGGAGGAGGGCTGGATCTGCGGCTTTGCAACCATTCTTGGCACCGCCGCCGTCTTGGTGTACTTCATCAGTGACGGATCTGAGGAGGGCTAGATCGACGGCTTCGCAACCACTCTTGGCACCAACGTCGTCTTGGTGTCCTTCATCAGCAACGGATCTGAGGAGGGCAACAGAAGTGAGACATCGGCAGGCTCCGACATTGAAGGCTGGATTTGCGCTGTCGCAGCGATGTTCTAGGCGATGGCTTCAATGATCTTGGCATCGATGACCACTGTCGGCACGGCCGCCGTCTTGGTGTCCTTCATCAGCAACGGATCTGAGGAGGGCAATGGAAGTGAGACATCGGCAGGCTCCGACATTGAAGGCTAGATCTGCGCTGTCGCAGCGATGTTGTAGGCGATGGCTTCAATGATCTTGGCATCGATGACCACTATCGGCACGGCCGCCGTCTTGGTGTCCTTCATCAGCAACGGATCTGAGGAGGGCAACGGAAGTGAGACATCGGCAGGCTCCGACATTGAGGGCTGGATCTGCGCCATCACAGCGATGTTGTAGGCGATGACTTCAATTATCTCGGCGTCGATGACCACTGTCGTCATGGCCGCCGTCTTGGTGTTCTTCATCATCAACAGATCTGAGAAGAGAAACAAAAGTGAGACAGAGAGAGATATTTCAACTATTTATGAGGGTTAGATCCTCACTGACACTCTTAGATCCACGCCGCCGCACGGTTAGATCCGCGCCGCCACACGCATGGTTAGATCCGCGTCGCCGCATGCACGGTTAGATCCGCGCCGCTGCATGCAGTAGTTCTGCACGGCCGCACGCACGGTTAGATCCGCGCCGCTGTGCGGAACTGCAGCACACACGGTTAGATCCACGCCGCCGCACGCTCGCTGAAGATCCGCGCTGCCCCGCCAGAGTAAGAGAGGAAATAGGAGAGAGGAAGATGCGACTGGAATATGCGACTGCCAGGGTTGGTAGGTATGTGCTCTGCTCTTCTCTCCGTATGCGTCCATCAAGGTAGAGAGAGATATACAGGCCGTCTGATCATAAATAATCCAATGGTGTAAGCGTACGTTGAGCTATCAACCAACCAAGATTCGTGTGACATACATCTCGACCAATCAGAGATCAGCCAGTGAGTACAAGTGAGGAAAACTGAGTAGAACTAAGAGGGGGAAAGTGAGGAAATGTTTATCGGAAGGGCAAAACTGAGTAGGACTGAGTAAAACAAGTGGACCCGGAGGGGGAAAACTGAGTAAAACTAAGTAAAACATTGGCACCCAAATAATAAAGGGAGTAAGGGAAATTGAAGCTTTTGATATAAAAATTGTTAGATTGTGTTATTTGAACAATATAGTACATTTTGGCTGACGTGATATTGTTTGCAATTCAAAGATACACAAGTGTGACGAATTTGGACTCATTTGGACAAAGTTTGTAAGCATAGTGGGTATTTGGGAGGTGTGTTGAGTAGAAACCCGGCATCTTCATAGCTAGTAGCTCATGGACTAAGAAGTGGTTTTGGGAAAGGGAAACTTCATATCTCTATATTTCCTTTTTCATTATTATTTCTCTAGATTGTAGGTAACATAACAAGACTCCATGGGAAGGTTCCACCATTTTTTGAATTATTTTGAATTAAACTAAACCCAAAATTATATTTTTTGAGTTTAGTCACTTAGAAAATGATAAATGTGGCTTAAGCGATGGACTTATTCGAGGTGCATGACCATAGAAAACTTGCAAATAACACATACATTATTGTGATTATTCAACATACAAACTTGGGAACGTCACACTAGTTTGAATTCAATACAAAGGGATCCCCAATACAAATTGTTCATACAAATTCAAATTAATTGTTCAAAATAAAATCTTTCTCTTGCTCTTGGTGTGACTCGCTGGGTCCACCACCTTACTCCAGGTAATCCTACCAGGGATATTATCGGTGTCTACCTTCCTTTCACCATCTTTCTTGTTCTTCTTCTTCTCTTCGGGTTATGCCAAGACCGAGACAACCATATCATACGAAGCTTGTGCTCTTTCTTCTAATGCATTTTCTTCCCTTGCTTCTACAATCTGCTCTTGATCCATCGGTTTACCCAGCTCTTGATCAATTGCTTCAGTCAGCTGTCTATGCATTGCTTCAACGGCCTCTCGATCCATCTGTTCCCTCTGCTCTTGATCCATCGGTTCAAGCAGCTCTCAATTCATCTGTTCAATCTGCTCTCGATCCATCGGTTTAAGCAGCTCTCGATCCATCAGTTCAAGCAGCTCTCGATCCATCGGTTCAAGCAGCTCTCGATCCATCGATTCAAGTAGCTCTCGATTCATTACTTCAATCTACTCATATTGAATTGCTGCTTCATTCTCCTCTGCATTTGCTGCTCCCGCCTGATCTTCCATTCCAAAAGCTGGGTCAACTGGATTTTTACAAAGCCTAGCAATGTGTCTAGGGGTTCCACAATGTTTGCACTTACATCGTCGAATCGGTGCACCACCCTCTGCACTAGCTCTGATCCTATTCTTCCTCGGCCTACCTGCCGGTCTAGTTAAAACTGGAGAGTACAGTTTGAAGCCTGGATCAACTATTATCCATTGGTCTTTTCCCAACAAGATAGGAACATTCATAGCATATGTAGCCCTAAATTTGGCAACAGAGAAATACTCTGATATATACTGATCAACTTCACCTTCTGCACCCGCTATAACACTCATGAAAAACAATGCATGTATGCAGGGTATCCCACAGATCTGCCATCGCCTACAATGGCATGTCCTATCAACCAAACTCACTGGATACCTCCACTGCCTCCTTTTACTGTCAATGTAGGTTACCTCAGCCTCCATTCCTTTTCTGATGCATTTCATCTTCAATTGTTTTGCCCTGGCATGCAAAGACTTAATCAAAGATGGGAGCATGAGATGGCCAACATATTTTGTGGCTGTAATTCTTTGACGCAGATCGATCTTTATCATGATCATCTGCCTAATCTTATCAAATATTTGCCACAACATAAGCCCTTTCAATGACTTGACATTTGCATTGAAACTCTCCGCAAGGTTACTTGTTACATAGTCTATCTTGCAAATTTCATTGAATTGGGTTCTTGACCACACCCTACCATGATGTTCATCCAAGTACCCCTTCACCCCAGGTTTTTGTTTATACAACACATCCAAATGAAACAGATGCTTCCTAATGCTGCATGTGTATGCAGCTGGCCTTAGGTTGTCAGTATAAACTTTACCCTTGAATTTCTTTGTAAAATTCTGTACCAAGTGTCGCATACATTCCCTATGCTCCACTCCAGGGAATACTGATTCTACTGCACTCTCCAAACCTTTGCAAGCATCTGTGTGGATAGTAAGTCCTGGTGGATGACCTATAAGGTCGCGCAAATTCTGCAGAAACCAAGTCCAACTTTCCTCTGACTCAACCTCCAAAACTCCATAAGCAACAGGGAACATCCTATTGTGTCCATCAACTGCAGTAGCAGCAACTAGCTGTCCTTTAAACCTGCCATGAAGAGCTGTTGCATCCACGGCCAAATAAGGCCTGCAACCGTCCAGAAAGCCTTTTCAGCAAGCTTTGAAACAAACAAAAGCCCTTCTAAAATATTCCTTCTGCATTATCCTTCCGCTTTTTAATTTGTAAGGAACTGTATGCTTGTCTATCGCTACAACACTGCCTGGACTAGCCATCTCTACTTCAGCTTTGTGTAACATCCCAGGATGTGAGGCTAGAAATAGAGAGAACATAGAAGTGTGCATTGCATTCATGCATAGAAAATCTGGGAAATTTTTGCACTTTTAATAAAAACCTGTCAAAGTGATTGAAGCTTCTCTTTAGTTGATGGAATTGAAGTAGCTCATCGACTGAAGTGCGATAAACTTCAACATGAACTTTGTTAACAACCTTGTTTTGGGTAGAGATAAACACAACAACTAAAAGAGATGATTGTGAGGTAGAATTAATATATTAACACATCATCTTAGAGTCTATGTCCAATCCTAACATGACCACATGGTATTTCTTAAACCTAAATCATTGAAGCCATTCCTAGCTTGAAGGGAAGACAACACAAGTCTTACCTTGACTCTTAATCTACTTGATTCTCATATCTTGATCTTTCACATCTAAATCCATTCATGTCCAAGACAAGAGGAGAGAGCCTATATCAAATCCAATATCATTCCTGTCTCTTGAGATAGAACCCTATGGTATAGATTAGAAACTCAGTGGTAGTGGAGTTTAACCTAGTACCAAGTTGATTAGAGGAGTTTACAATAGAGTTTAACCACTTAAATACTTATCCAGTATTTCTGGGTATTATATAATTCACTCTTAAACTTGTTACCAAAAATTAGTAAACCATAAGGTCTAAAGTGCATAAAGGCCACACATTCTTATTTAAATCATAACTTATTAACTATATGAGATATAACAAAACTGAACTCATTTACATTACCTTAAGTAGCTCAAACTATTTGAATAAAAATAACTATGATCATTTTGAAACTCTTATTATCATGCCTTGGTGAAATCAAATCAAATCACTTAAAGTTTGAACATGACCTTTGCTAACTTTGGATATTTTGAGCACAACTTATAATAGGAACAAATAAGATATGACAATATGCATAATTCACAATAACTGGACCATTTAAAATATGAACTTTGGAAGTTAAACTTCCAAACAATTAATACAATATTCATTGATAACAATTCATTTATGAATTACCAATATGTATAAGAATATGAATTGATTCAGCCACAAATCCATTTAGTGCCAAATGCCACTTGGCTATCCAAAATAAAGATTATTAGAGGATAATCATCATGCCACCTAGGATAGTTATCCACTTGAAAATATCTTGTGATAGTTATCCACTTGAAAATATCTTGTGATAGTTATCCACTTGAAAATATCTTCCTTTACTTGAACCCCAAGTAATGCATTTCAAAATATCTTCTTTTACTTGAACCCCAAGTAATGCATTTCAAAAATATCTTCTTTTACCTGAACCCCAAGTAATGTTCATACTTATCCACATGAAAATATCTTCTTTTACTTGAACCCCAAGTAATGCTCATGCATGAGAGCTTGACAACAAGTAGCTTACTCACCAAATGAAAACAAGAGTCACCACTTGAGGTGTCAACTTGTGGTGGACTTCAAAACACTATAAAAGGAACCCCTTGGCATCCATTTTGACACCATAAACCCATGGTATGAGGGCACCAACGAATTTGGGCCATTTCATACATTAGAGAGAGCCAAGAAACACCACCATCACACCAAGCAACACCACCATCACACCAGCAACACCACCACGCAATTCACCCTGCTCATGAGTTGAGCAACAGGGCAGGATTCACCACCACCAGCACAACCACAAGAACCAAACCAGCAAGACCAAGACCAAATGGTTACTTAGTTCAATTAGGAATTAGGTCAAGCAGCTAGGAGGTGCAGGCATGCCACAAGATGCAGGTTTATCAGATTTCCCGAAGAACAAGCTTCACAAGACCACCAGGTTGGTCTAGTATGAGAGGAGAGAAGTGTAGTTATTGGGAAAAGGGAAGAACTCACCATAAAGCAAGAGAAATATATGCCTCTGATCTGAAATCATCTACTAAAAACATATACATGATTCAGGGGCATATCACATGCATCTAAATGATCAGATGAGCACCAAGAACAAACAAGTAAATTTACTAGGAAGCAAATCAAGCCCAGAAAATATAGAGTAGCTATTTATATCATGCATATGTCTGTACCAAGAAATTACTATCAACATATGCATAATATTCATACACCTACACTTGCATAACAAAGGGTAGAACATTATCTTTAGCTACCATTAACTAGTGAACACACCAATAGTTAATTGTGTGAATACTTAGATAACCTAGCATGCTAAGATAATTTAGTAAACACTCTAACATCTCACTTACACATTATTGAGATGCATCTTTGCATATAGTCAAATCAACTAGATACAATACCCTTGCAAGAGCATGTGTGGAATTAATTGCCAAGACACTACATTAAGAACAACACCCCTTTTATGAGGCACTTCTATAATATTTCCTATTCCTTCCACCTATCCATTTGAAGCCATGTGGTATCAAACTAAGATTCAACTTATGTATCACTCTGTGATCATGAGTAAAACCCTAGAACCACATCCTATATCTTAAACCATGGATTATGTCCACACCATAAACATTCTTAATATCAACCATATTATTTATCCAGTGATTAACTTGAACATGTTAATATGTGCATGAATCTTGATATCAAATAAAGAGCACCCTGTTCATAGATACATATACCTAACTAGGAACTCCAATGCTAGAATCTATTATAAATAATAATTCTCTTTTCATTTAGATACAAATATGGTGTCTATACACTCTTTAGAAGAAACACAAAAATAGAATCTTTAAAAATCATTTCTATTAAGACCCCTAACAAAAACCATAACCACATCTAACAGGCTATTGTGTGCAATACCCCTAGAGATCTTCCTAATACAACATATTGTACTAGTAATGTATGAATTGTATTTATATGAAGTCCTAACCTTGAGTTCTTGCAAAACAGAATTGAAAATCAAATTAGAATTCAAAACAACAAAATAGAAAATAGAAAAAGAATAAGAAGCAAAAAAAATATAAAGGAAACGCTTACCTGGCCGCAGCCCACCGCACCGGCCCACTAGGAGCTAGCCCAGCATACCGAAACGGTATGCATCTGACAGGCGGGACCCACCAAGGGAAGCGTCGTCTTCCACCTCTGGATCCACCGAAACAGCTCGGTGTCGCTAGCACCGCCGTCCCCCACGCCAGGATTCGTGCCGCCGCCCTTGGTGGCCTATAAGAAGCCTCGCGCCGCTGCCAAACCCTAGATCCGTCTTAGTTCCTCTCTCTTCCTCTCTGTTCCTCGCCATCACCTGGAGGAGTTCGCCGGAGTTCATCACCGCGCCATTAACAGAGACCACCTTGGAGGCCATGGACTAGCTGGGGAGGTGCGCAGGATCTTGGTGAGCATCTAGAAGGAGTCTAACATCGAGGGAAGGACCATACCGGCGGGATTTCTTCGTTCCCTTTCATCAGAGGTCATCGGAATTCGCTCGATTGCATCCAGCTCCGGTCACCTAAGTCCTTTTTGACCATCCAGTGATCATCACGGTGAGCTTACGAGCCTCTGGAGCTATTTATTACATCGTTTGATGAACCGTAGCTCGGATTCGGTCGTCGGCCGAAGGTCGCCACCGCGGGAGAGCTCACCGGAGCTCACTCCGGTGACCCACAGGTGGTGTTGCAATCACCGTTAGGTTCCCTGTGATCTTCTCATTCGATTTTGCATAGTCGCGTGTCTGCAGAACCCCCTTAACATCACCGCCGTCGATCCCTGTCTCGCCGGCGATGGAGTCCTCCGGCGAGTCAAACATTTTGACTTGGCCAAGCCAACATGGCAGTTGACCTAACCCACGGCCCACATGTCAGTCTATTTGACCAGGACTTGCCCATGTGGCAGCTGACCAAGCCCAGACCCCACCAGTCAGCCTAATGAGCTAGATACCCCCTCGGTATCAAAAGTTTCTTTGTTAATTAGAATTCCAGAAAACATCCAAAACTTAGAAAAATCATATCTATTTCATTTTTAATCAGAAAAATGCAAATAATATATCAAAATGATCACAAAAATAAGACCTATCTGTTTGTACTGTAAGGTTATACACTTGTGTGGAATAATTCTGAGTGCAATTTAAAAACATGCCTAAGTACTATTTTGAAATATGAATTTGAATCAAATTTAGGAATCAAATAATTTCCCTAATTATGTAGTAACTATTTTTACACTCAAACAACCTTGTTGTAGATACTATCTAATTATTATAGGATCTGAATTTCAGCTTTGCCATTAGCACTTAAACACTGGAGTTACTTTTCATAGATAATTTTAAAGTATTAAAATTATAGAGGACCTCAACAAGTAAATAGTAACTTGTATTTAAGGTTATTTCTTAGCTTCCCTTCAGTTAATAAGTAATTAGCCCTAAGTGCTCAATTCAACCATGAGGAGTAATTAACTCAGTTACTTTAACATTTTAAGTTAAAACCTAGAAACTTATAATAAGAGGAATCATGTGCTATTAATTAACCAAATTCCTAAGAATAATTGTGATCACTTAAAAGTGAGTTAAATACTAATTACCTTTCTAAAGAATGTGTTCTTCAAAAGTTATTCTTTTGAGATACCTTGAAAGTAAGCATCAAACCAATTCCTTTTAGTTATGAATGAAAACCCTAAGTTATATTAAGATTGTTGTCAACCCTAGAACTACTTAGATATTACTATGTGTATACTTTACTTTGACTTTGCATATCCATGATCAACCAAGTGCTTTCTAATTATAAGATGCAACTTAAAAGTGTTACCTTCATGTTTTCACCATTAACCATCATTCTCTTGTAGCAAGGAATGATTATAACACCCTAAACAATAGCTCTTGTTAGAATCTTATTCTGTTAATATCACCTGATAGTGATCTAACCTAAAATGCTTAATAACCATGTTATGGTGTGATTTAAAAGTGCAACGCATCATAAATAAATCACCACAACTCAATGATAACAATCATCGGGGTTAGATTACGCTTAGATCAATGCATATCATATATTATGCATATCATGCTGCAGATTTCTAACATCATCCCTACCGGATGATGATTGCTATTTCAGAATTGGGATTTCTATCGTATCGAAGACCCTGACTCGCATAATCTTGCGGTCAGAAAGGCAAGTTCACTCTTGCTCATATCTCTTGTTTATCTTTAACAAAGTACTTGCAAATATACCGGTGGTATTATTATTATAATTGCATTAAAAAGCAAAGGTTCTACTTTTCTTAAATGAATATGACTAGTGGTTAGCAACCACGGTGGTTGTCGACCTAGGAAGGTGGGCAGTGGGACCATGGTAAGAGTATGGTGGAGGTCCCACTGTACCGGGAATGTTCACCTAGGACTAATAACCAATGTCGCCAGTGATTCTTGTGCTGTAAAATACGGTCAACCATAGGGTCTGGAATGGGACGGAAGAGTCAGCTGTATCTTTTCCCTCATGCATATCAACGGACCGGCCGTTTTGGAGCAGTCGTCTCCCTGCACGGAGCTTCGGGATTGGGTGGATTCTCCTTAATGAATTCACGATTCTGGCGGTCTATGATGGATTGCGGCAACGACGGGGGTAGAGTGCCGAGGCCGGTGTTACCACAGTGCGTAACCGGAAACCGGTAGGTGGTGAGATTCTTTGCCTAGGAAAGGCAAGTATGCCGAGGTCGGCAACTACTAAACTGTAGATCGGCGAGGGTAGCGAATAGAAGTTGGAGCCACAAAAGGGTGGGTATGCACGGTCGCGGGAAGGAACAGTGATTGGCTCGGATCAACGGCTGGGCCCCATACCAAGGAAGTGTGGACGAGCATCGAACTCGGATGTGCAGCAAAGTGTTGATCTCTTATGGGTACAAGTGACCACCTCTACAGAGTGTAAGAAAGTATCTGGATACTCCCTGCTTCGGGAAGGAGCTGCGAACATGGCAGGAAAGGAGCCCATCGAAGCTCTAATCAACCTGTGAAGACTGACGGACATAGTTCTTCTGAATAAAAGCAACCTCTTGAAGAAATGTTTACAAAAACTTGCATTGCCAAACGACTCTTGGGTCTAAGGCTGTAGATAGTGCATAAAACACCTTATTCCCTATATGAACTTGCTGGGTAACGCTCGTTACTCACTCCACTCCCTTATAACCCTTGCTTAGATTAGAGGCAACACAGGAGGCAACCTCGAGACACTGAAGATGGAGATGAAGTCCTCGACCAATGTTAGAACTATCAATGGAGTCAACAACTACGCCAAGCTTAGTGGAAAACTAGAGTAGTAATAGAAGGGACCCAATTCCCTAATCCTAGAACCTAAGTAGCTAGGATAGTTCCGTAGCAAGCCAACTGCATTAGGGAAGCTCTAGTTGAGTCTTCAATGTATTATTCTTGTTTATAGTCACCAGGACTAAGCCTCTACCTATTGAGGAAGTTCTGAAGCTCTTCTGTATGATGAAATTGTAATCCTATGCACCTACCTTGGACCTGCGATGTTTCTGTTGTACCACTCTGATCGATGTAATACTAGTGAGACAGTGTTTCATTGGTGTTATGTCAATGACTTGCATACTACACATGCAGTGGCATGCAGGGTCACCACAGCTGGTATCAGAGCAAACACTTTGACCCTAGGATTAAAACCCTTTAATAGGAGACCTGAAGGTTTGGTAGTGACTATAGGAAGCCATCTTATCTAAACCAATTCTTCTTATGGCTTGGGATGGATATTCAATAAAAGAATACTCCTGACACACTTGAGTCAAATTTCTTACCTGTTATTCGTAAGTGAAGCTAGATATCTTGTTCCATACCAAGTAGTTATGACATTAATATAGCCTTACACAAAGGATGGAAGTAGATTACAATTGGTATACAATACATGGTAGTCCAAAGAGAGGATACAACCGGAATGGGAACTATCCTATTGGAAGAAGTATACCAAGGCCGTCGTGTTAAACTTGAGTCATCTGAAACTGTAGTAGGATGATATGGAGTGATAAAGTGAAGCTATATAAGATAGCAGGACCCCATGTTAAGTCAGGTATGTGGATACTCAAGCATTCCATGTACAAGTAAGAAGTACCCATGGTGTACAATCTTGGAGTATGTGAGATTCACATGAGAATCTTTACATGATGGAGTGAAACCTTATAATAAAATCAGCAATTCCTTGCTGATGAGGAAGATGCTTAAGGAGAAGGGATGAATGGAGTGTTCCAAACTATGGTAACTAGGCTAAATATAAAGGAACCATAGTCCTAGTCGGAGTAGATTGATCAAAGCACAACGGAGAACCCCATGAACATCATGGAGTTGTGTGAACCATGCTTAGCGAAGTAGGTTCTTAGGGCAGCAATGCTAGAAGTTTAGAGAAATTATGTGAGGATATCTTCAATAGAACTGAAGGTAAGCTATAGAATAATAGGAAGGCACGTTTAGATCAGTCATAAAAACTCCCAACCCCTTTGTTCAAATTTATTTGATTGCAATTGAGCAATTGAAGTAAATATAGAGACAAAGAGTAGTAGTCCACTAACATGTGCAATATAGCACGATATAAACCTATATTATTTGGTGCTATAAATTACACATCTAAGCCTGCACTTTAGAGATGTTTTACTCAATGGGCTTATGATGATGTATGTTGCCAGCACACATTTGGACTTTTCTTGGATTTTTATTGATTGACTAGATCCATACATGAAGTTTAACTCTGATATGCAAATGCATGTTGCTTTATCAAGTTCTTACTTCATGGTATTGATCTAGAGGGTTAAAGGATTCGTGTGAGGGAGAGACGAATTCCTAAGGTAGCCAAGACAAAGAGGAAGAATCATGACACAACGGAAGCCAAACAAGAAGGGAATGTATGAGAAGACACCTGTAGATGGCGTATTTCTTGCAATACAAACCCTAGAAGAAGAAGAAAAAATTGATTAAGAGATACCACAGTTGGTAGCAAAAAGGTGGATAAAAGTACTAAGACCCATTCATGGAAGTATCATGAAGTGGTAGAAATTTGAAGTATTGGAATTTAGTGGAACTCTAAGTTCGTAAATACTAGATCCTAACACCAGATCTTGGAGTAGAACCACTAATTAAGTTAGCTACAGTTGAGTTGGAGGTATTCGAGCTCATTATTATGCAGCCTTGGCTATGCTTAGTACATCACGGGTCGATTGAGGTGTTGTAGTACCGATGATCCATTCTGGTACTGCCTGCTGCTTTACTCAGCCTGGGAGTGGTAACCCCAGTAACCCTTGTTGCTAGCGTGACTAAGACACATAACATTTCTGTATAACTTTGATCCCTAGTCCCAAAATCTTGAATTGTAGATTGGTGGTAAAGACGTTAACAATATCTTTTCTTATCTTAGAGTGTAGTCTTTGTCTACGGACCAAGACTTGTGAGGTTTCCATGTACTAATGATCCGTTGAAGCCGTTGGTTCATTTGTATTCCTATTAGCTCTTATTTTGCTCAATATATACAATTGCCTGTCATGGATGTCCTCCGGTACAAGAGAAACTCTGCCGGATTTCTTCCGTGGCTTTGTATATATACCCTACCGTTTGAATTAGGATGGATAGCGATGAGAAAACCCAATTCTCATCAACCTTTAGAACTACTGGTATGTAGGTACATCCAAGGGTGGAATAGAAGCCCTACCTAAACACATAATCAAAGAATTTATACCGGATATCCACAATTGTGTGGGTACACCGCAGATTTCTTCGAGAGACCATTAGGAAAGCCTAAGGGGGAGAGTATGCCACAAGTTGGGAGAACTAGACCCAATCAGTTGAAGTAAGGAGGAGGTCTAGACTAAGATGAGATTAGTCTTGTTTCCATAAGGTGATGTCGAGGTACTGTATTGATACTTGCCCCGGAAGTTCATCAGAATGGAAGTTGAGGTTTATACCTCAGGCTAGCAACAACTAGACCTTAAACTTGACCAAAAGGAGTAATTAATACTTTGAAGAAGTAGCAATTGGGGAGAAACCAAAGATGATGGGAGTTGGATGAAGTATATTGAATGACACTTCCCTAAGATTCACCGTAGCTCCATTAGGAGAGCAGAGAAGGAGTTTGACAATCATGGACCATGAACCACCCTTAGTATAACCACAGTTGAACTTTTCAAGCATAGAGGACCAAGATCAAATTTTTAAAGGTGAACCAAAACCCTAGATTGGCTAGACTAAATGAGTCTAACCCATTCCTTAGAACTGAATCTTTAGGTATGCCTATACCCTAACAAACCTCCTAAGTATTATCTTGAGCTCCGTGAAACCTTATTTTATAGACCATAACTAGGACATACATAGAAAGTTGATACCCTAGTAGGGAGACGTCACCAAAACAGCTTGTAAAACTAAGTAAATTAAGGAGCCGAAGACTATTGGATTCCCCAAGAATGTTGGAAGACAACATGGGACTCGTTCAAGTAACAATTGTTCAGAGCCGGAGAAAGAGGATTTAACAGATACTCTGAACAAAGGATATCATCTATATCCAATCAATTGGAGGAGGAGTTGCAAGCTAGGTGATATCAAAGGTAAGCTCAGCCCAAACATAAGAGAGTTCGAACTTCGAGGACGAAGTTGATTTTAAGGGGGAGAGTCTGTAACATCCCAGGATGTGAGGCTAGAAATAGAGAGAACATAGAAGTGTGCATTGCATTCATGCATAGAAAATCTAGGAAATTTTCGCGCTTTTAATAAAAACCTGTCAAAGTGATTGAAGCTTCTCTTTAGTTGATGGAATTGAAGTAGCTCATTGACTGAAGTGCGATAAACTTCAACATGAACTTTGTTAACAACCTTGTTTTGGGTAGAGATAAACACAACAACTAAAAGAGATGATTGTGAGGTAGAATTAATATATTAACACATCATCTTAGAGTCTATGTCCAATCCTAACATGACCACATGGTATTTCTTAAACCTAAATCATTGAAGCCATTCCTAGCTTGAAGGGAAGACAACACAAGTCTTACCTTGACTCTTAATCTACTTGATTCTCATATCTTGATCTTTCACATCTAAATCCATTGATGTCCAAGACAAGAGGAGAGAGCCTATATCAAATCCAATATCATTCCTGTCTCTTGAGATAGAACCCTATGGTATAGATTAGGAACTCAGTGGTAGTGGAGTTTAACCTAGTACCAAGTTGATTAGAGGAGTTTACAATAGAGTTTAACCACTTAAATACTTATCCAGTATTTCTAGGTATTATATAATTCACTCTTAAACTTGTTACCAAAAATTAGTAAACCACAAGGTCTAAAGTGCATAAAGGCCACACATTCTTATTTAAATCATAACTTATTAACTATATGAGATATAACAAAACTAAACTCATTTACATTACCTTAAGTAGCTCAAACTATTTGAATAAAAATAACTATGATCATTTTGAAACTCTTATGATCATGCCTTGGTGAAATCAAATCAAATCACTTAAAGTTTGAACATGACCTTTGCTAACTTTGGATATTTTGAGCACAACTTATAATAGGAACAAATAAGATATGACAATATGCATAATTCACAATAACTGGACCATTTCAAATATGAACTTTGGAAGTTAAACTTCCAAACAATTAATACAATATTCATTGATAATAATTCATTTATGAATTACCAATATGTATAAGAATATGAATTGATTCAGCCAAAAATCCATTTAGTGCCAAATGCCACTTGGCTATCCAAAATAAAGATTATTAGAGGATAATCATCATGCCACCTAGGATAGTTATCCACTTGAAAATATCTTGTGATAGTTATCCACTTGAAAATATCTTGTGATAGTTATCCACTTGAAAATATCTTCCTTTACTTGAACCCCAAGTAATGCATTTCAAAATATCTTCTTTTACTTGAACCCCAAGTAATGCATTTCCAAAATATCTTCTTTTACTTGAACCCCAAGTAATGTTCATACTTATCCACATGAAAATATCTTCTTTTACTTGAACCCCAAGTAATGCTCATGCATGAGAGCTTGACAACAAGTAGCTTACTCACCAAATGAAAACAAGAGTCACCACTTGAGGTGTCAACTTGTGGTGGACTTCAAAACACTATAAAAGGAACCCCTTGGCATCCATTTTGACACCATAAACCCATGGTATGAGGGCACCAACGAATTTGGGCCATTTCATACATTAGAGAGAGCCAAGAAACACCACCATAACACCAAGCAACACCACCATCACACCAGCAACACCACCACGCAATTCACCCTGCTCATGAGTTGAGCAATAGGGCAGGATTCACCACCACCAGCACAACCACAAGAACCAAACCAGCAAGACCAAGACCAAATGGTTACTTAGTTCAATTAGGAATTAGGTCAAGCAGCTAGGAGGTGCAGGCATGCCACAAGATGCAGGTTTATCAGATTTCCCGAAGAACAAGCTTCACAAGACCACCAGGTTGGTCTAGTATGAGAGGAGAGAAGTGTAGTTATTGGGAAAAGGGAAGAACTCACCATAAAGCAAGAGAAATATATGCCTCTGATCTGAAATCATCTACTAAAAACATATACATGATTCAGGGGCATATCACATGCATCTAAATGATCAGATGAGCACCAAGAACAAACAAGTAAATTTACTAGGAAGCAAATCAAGCCTAGAAAATATAGAGTAGCTATTTATATCATGCATATGTCTGTACCAAGAAATTACTATCAACATATGCATAATATTCATACACCTACACTTGCATAACAAAGGGTAGAACATTATCTTTAGCTACCATTAACTAGTGAACACACCAATAGTTAATTGTGTGAATACTTAGATAACCTAGCATGCTAAGATAATTTAGTAAACACTCTAACATCTCACTTACACATTATTGAGATGCATCTTTGCATATAGTCAAATCAACTAGATACAATACCCTTGCAAGAGCATGTGTGGAATTAATTGCCAGGACACTACATTAAGAACAACACCCCTTTTATGAGGCACTTCTATAATATTTCCTGTTCCTTCCACCTATCCATTTGAAGCCATGTGGTATCAAACTAAGATTCAACTTATGTATCACTCTGTGATCATGAGTAAAACCCTAGAACCACATCCTATATCTTAAACCATGGATTATGTCCACACCATAAACATTCTTAATATCAACCATATTATTTATCCAGTGATTAACTTGAACATGTTAATATGTGCATGAATCTTGATATCAAATAAAGAGCATCCTGTTCATAGATACATATACCTAACTAGGAACTCCAATGCTAGAATCTATTATAAATAATAGTTCTCTTTTCATTCAGATACAAATATGGTGTCTATACACTCTTTAGAAGAAACACAAAAATAGAATCTTTAAAAAACATTTCTATTAAGACCCCTAACAAAAACCATAACCACATCTAACAGGCTATTGTGTGCAATACCCCTAGAGATCTTCCTAATACAACATATTGTACTAGTAATGTATGAATTGTATTTATATGAAGTCCTAACCTTGAGTTCTTGCAAAACAGAATTGAAAATCAAATTAGAATTCAAAACAACAAAACAGAAAATAGAAAAAGAATAAGAAGCAGAAAAAATAAAGGAAACGCTTACCTGGCCGCAGCCCACCGCACCGGCCCACTAGGAGCCAGCCCAGCATACCGAAACGCTATGCATCTGATAGGCGGGACCCACCGAGGGGAGCGTCGTCTTCTACCTCTGGATCCACCGAAACAGCTCGGTGTCGCCAGCACCACCGTCCC
Organism: Dactylis glomerata; assembly: GCA_007115705.1. NCBI lineage: Eukaryota > Viridiplantae > Streptophyta > Magnoliopsida > Poales > Poaceae > Dactylis > Dactylis glomerata. Next base: position 738,995 of record QXEO01000796.1, on the reverse strand, counting down.
CCGTGCTAGGATTCGTGCCGCCGCCCTTGGTGGCCTATAAGAAGCCTCGCGCCGCCGCCAAACCCTAGATCCGTCTTAGTTCCTCTCTCTTCCTCTCTGTTCGTCGCCATCACCTGGAGGAGTTCACCGAAGTTCATCACCACGCCATTAACAGAGACCACCTCGGAGGCCATGGACTAGCTGGGGAGGTGCGCAGGATCTTGGTGAGCACCTAGAAGGAGTCTAACATCGAGGGAAGGACCACACCGGCGGGATTTCTTCGTTCCCTTTCGTCAGAGGTCATCGGAATTCGCTCGATTGCATCCAGCTCCGGTCACCTAAGTCCTTTTTGACCATCCAGTGATCATCACGGTGAGCTTACGAGCCTCTGGAGCTATTTATTACATCATTTGATGAACCGTAGCTCGGATTCGGTCGTCGGCTGAAGGTCGCCACCGCGGGAGAGCTCACCGGAGCTCACTCCGGTGACCAACAGGTGGTGTTGCAATCACCGTTAGGTTCCTCGTGATCTTCTCGTTTGATTTTGCATAGTCGCGCGTCTGTAGAACCCCCTTAACATCACCGCCGTCGATCCCTGTCTCGCCGGCGATGGAGTCCTTCGGCGAGTCAAACATTTTGACTTGGCCAAGCCAACGTGGCAGTTGACCTAGCCCACGGCCCACATGTCAGTCTATTTGACCAGGACTTGCCCATGTGGCAGCTGACCAAGCCCAGACCCCACCAGTCAGCCTAATGAGCTAGATACCCCCTCGGTATCAAAAGTTTCTTTGTTAATTAGAATTCCAGAAAACATCCAAAACTTAGAAAAATCATATCTATTTCATTTTTAAGCAGAAAAATACAAATAATATATCAAAATGATCACAAAAATAAGACCTATCTGTTTGTACTGTAAGGTTATACACTTGTGTGGAATAATTCTGAGTGCAATTTAAAAACATGCCTAAGTACTATTTTGGAATATGAATTTGAATCAAATTTAGGAATCAAATAATTTCCCTAATTATGTAGTAACTATTTTTACACTCAAACAACCTTGTTGTAGATACTATCTAATTATTATAGGATCTGAATTTCAGCTTTGCCATTAGCACTTAAACACTGGAGTTACTTTTCATAGATAATTTTAAAGTATTAAAATTATAGAGGACCTCAACAAGTAAATAGTAACTTGTATTTAAGGTTATTTCTTAGCTTCCCTTCAGTTAATAAGTAATTAGCCCTAAGTGGTCAATTCAACCATGAGGAGTAATTAACTCAGTTACTTTAACATTTTAAGTTAAAACCTAGAAACTTATAATAAGAGGAATCATGTGCTATTAATTAACCAAATTCCTAAGAATAATTGTGATCACTTAAAAGTGAGTTAAATACTAATTACCTTTCTAAAGAATGTGTTCTTCAAAAGTTATTCTTTTGAGATACCTTGAAAGTAAGCATCAAACCAATTCCTTTTAGTTATGAATGAAAACCCTAAGTTATATTAAGATTGTTGTCAACCCTAGAACTACTTAGATATTACTATGTGTATACTTTACTTTGACTTTGCATATCCATGATCAACCAAGTGCTTGCTAATTATAAGATGCAACTTAAAAGTGTTACCTTCATGTTTTCACCATTAACCATCATTCTCTTGTAGCAAGGAATGATTATAACACCCTAAACAATAGCTCTTGTTAGAATCTTATTCTGTTAATATCACCTGATAGTGATCTAACCTAAAATGCTTAATAACCATGTTATGGTGTGATTTAAAAGTGCAACGCATCATAAATAAATCACCACAACTCAATGATAACAATCATCGGGGTTAGATTACGCTTAGATCAATGCATATCATATCTTATGCATATCATGCTGCAGATTTCTAACATCATCCCTACCGGATGATGATTGCTATTTCAGAATTGGGATTTCTATCGTATCGAAGACCCTGACTCGCATAATCTTGCGGTCAGAAAGGCAAGTTCACTCTTGCTCATATCTCTTGTTTATCTTTAACAAAGTACTTGTAAATATACCGGTGGTATTATTATTATAATTGCATTAAAAAGCAAAGGTTCTACTTTTCTTAAATGAATATGACTAGTGGTTAGCAACCACGGTGGTTGTCGACCTAGGAAGGTGGGCAGTGGGACCATGGTAAAAGTATGGTGGAGGTCCCACTGTACCGGGAATGTTCACCTAGGACTAATAACCAATGTCGCCAGTGATTCTTGTGCCGTAAAATACGGTCAACCATAGGGTCTGGAATGGGACGGAAGAGTCAGCTGTATCTTTTCCCTCATGCATATCAACGGACCGGCCGTTTCGGAGCAGTCATCTCCCTGCGCGGAGCTTCGGGATTGGGTGGATTCTCCTTAATGAATTCACGATTCTGGCGGTCTATGATGGATTGCGGCAACGACGGGGGTAGAGTGCCGAGGCCGGTGTTACCACAGTGCGTAACCGGAAACCGGTAGGTGGTGAGACTCTTTGCCTAGGAAAGGCAAGTATGCCGAGGTCGGCAACTACTAAACTGTAGACCGGCGAGGGTAGCGAACAGAAGTTTGAGCCGCAAAAGGGTGGGTATGCACGGTCGCGGGAAGGAACAGTGATTGGCTCGGATCAACGGCTGGGCCCCATACCAAGGAAGTGTGGACGAGCATCGAACTCGGATGTGCAGCAAAGTGTTGATCTCTTATGGGTATAAGTGACCACCTCTGCAGAGTGTAAGAAAGTATCTGGATACTCCCTGCTTCGGGAAGGAGCTGCGAACACGACAGGAAAGGAGCCCATCGAAGCTCTAATCAACCTGTGAAGACTGACGGACATAGTTCTTCTGAATAAAAGCAACCTCTTGAAGAAATGTTTACAAAAACTTGCATTGCCAAACGACTCTTGGGTCTAAGGCTGTAGATAGTGCATAAAACACCTTATTCCCTATATGAACTTGCTGGGTAACGCTCGTTACTCACCCCACTCCCTTATAACCCTTGCTTAGATTAGAGGCAACACAGGAGGCAACCTCGAGACACTGAAGATGAAGATGAAGACCTCGACCAATGTCAGAACTATCAATGGAGTCAACAACTACGCCAAGCTTAGTGGAAAACTAGAGTAGTAATAGAAGGGACCCAATTCCCTAATCCTAGAACCTAAGTAGCTAGGATAGTTCTGTAGCAAGCCAACTGCATTAGGGAAGCTCTAGTTGAGTCTTCAATGTATTATTCTTGTTTATAGTCGCCAGGACTAAGCATCTACCTGTTGAGAAAGTTCTGAAGCTCTTCTGTATGATGAAATTGTAATCCTATGCACCTACCTTGGACCTGCGATGTTTCTATTGTACCACTCTGATCGATGTAATACTAGTGAGACGGTGTTTCATTGGTGTTATGTCAACGACTTACATACTACACATGCAGTGGTATGCAGGGTCACCACACTTTGAAAGTGTAAAGCAACTGAAAGCTTTCATTCCATGGACCATTGATCCTGTCAAGAGCCATTTTCTTTGCATAGAACATCCTCATGTAAGGTATTTTTATATTAAACTTATCAGATATCAATTTTATGAGTGCTATTGGACCAAGTGATGGAGTTTCTCTCAGCCAATCTATGATTGCATCTGCCAACCACCTAATCTTCGCTAGCTTTGATTTCTCCTCTGGCGCTCTGGCTTGAGGTGGACAAGTATGGTCGATCGAGTTCTTCTTTATCTGAAACATAATTATAAGGGATGTTAGTAATAGTTAACATATTTTACACTGTGATCTAAAATACACAACTGGTTGGTGTAGTACCTGAACCACGGTGCTTCTGAGCATTGTGGATGCATGCAGCCTCCACCTACACCTCTTGTATGGGCACTTAACTGTGAACCTACCTGGCTCACTTTTAATAACCTCATAATCATTCTTGGTGAGAATGCAATATGCAGTAATTGCAGTACGGTAGTCCATCATCGTTTGAAATAAGGTGCCTTTTGCAAGCTGAGGATCCTTCTTGTTCCACTCAATTGTTGGCAAGTCATCACCTTTGTAATCGGCTAAAACAAGGCTATCATTGTTTTCATCCTTCTCTTCATCATCAGTGTCATCAAATCTGGCACCTTGTGCAATATCTTCCATGTATTGATCCTCCATTGCCTGCTTACTGCATCGATCTACCAATTCAGAAAACATCAACTCATCCTCATCATCTTGAGGAGATGGATCCTCAATCTCTGCATCGTTCTCCACATCGACCGCAGGAACGATCTGGCTACCACTAGCACTGGGGACAGATGGTGCTGCTGTGGACCTATAAGGAGCGGGGCGGCGCACACGATTAGCAGAGGCAGCAACACTAGAGACATGATGCCCGACCACCTGATGATGCCCCAACACCAGATGATGCCTGGACCCTATCCACATGGATACGAATTTTACCGACACAACAAGAATCATTTAAAGCAAAAAAGAATTCCCAGATCGTCGTCAGAAATTAGTGGAACACATCTTCCCTCCGTGCTATTGAAATATTGAAAATCAACTAAATCGCCAGCGCCCCAGGGGTACTGAGCGCAGATGTTATCTTTTAAATCCCTCAACGAGATGGTAGTTGCAACCACCGCTGGGATGTAAAATCCGCTCACATTGCGTTCAGAATCGCGCAAAAAGCTAGTATCCAGCCTAATCATCAGCCAAAAAGCCACTGCTGGATCAATCCTATTCGAAAAGCAACGCAGTTAGTTGAAGAACAACGATTCGCGCTCAAAAACTGCCTACTGTTAATTCACATAGGCAGACGATGCTTACCCAGATGGAATTCATGCGTTAGATCCCTCCGATTCCCAATCTTCTCCGCCATTGAGGGGCATAATCGGCACACCAGATGGTTGTACAAACTCTACCGCGATAGGGGTAGATCTAGTGGAGGCGGAGCCCTCTCCGCCTCCCGGGGGTGGTGGTGGGGGCGGGGGCGGACGACGCCATAAGGTAGGAGGGCAGGACGGCGTGGCGGCGGAGGGGCAGTGTGTGAGCTCTTCCAGTCTCGGGCGGAGGGGAAATCTTTGGGTGAGTGACAGACCGCCAGTCCGATGTGTCTCATTGGGTTAATAGTCAACACCATTCAAAAGCAACGGTCCATTCACAACCACCGCGGCTCCCTAGCCGTCACCGGTAACGATCAAGGCCTCTGACCAGACGGCAACCCTCCCGTCCGAGCGTCTGCGAGGGGTTTCAAACTAGAGGGAGGGGAAAACTGAGGAAAAGTTAAGCGGCTGGGGGAAAACTGAGTACAACTAACAAACCAGGGGCACGAAAATAGAAATCCCAAAATATATTACCTAAGCGAAAGGTGCTAAACTTAAATGTAATCAAATAGAAGTATGAATTAAATCTCACATGACAGCAAATAGAAGCTGCTAACTAAAATGTAATAATATATCACCTAAGAAGAAGGTGCTAGTGAATTAAAATAGCAGAAGGTGCTAGTGAGTTAAAATAACAGAAGGTGCTCATGAGTTAAAATAGGAGAAGGTGCTAATGAGTTAAAATAACAGAGGGAACAATATGATCATATAGAAATATCCTTGACGTTAAACCACACATAAATGAGAACTACTTCTGGTGCTTTCTAGTATATCATCATATGCATGTTTATCAAAGATGCACAATCCAATAGAATCCATCAAACTAACAAAAGCTAGCATATCTTTCAGCATCTAGTTGTTTACTTATTCGGTTATTCAAATGTTATGGCAATGGATCTGGGTCCTAGGGAAATTTAAACGTTTTGATGTGCATAATTAAGTGAGCTGCCTTGTGCTGCCAAAGCAACGCTGAGTTCCAGCAAAACTCCCGCCAAAACTCACAGAGGAGCTATCAAATAGGCACTTCCACTTTATAGTTCAAGTTTTTCTATATATAACCGGACCAGAGGAAATACAAACAAACATAGGAAATTCACCTCTGTGAACTACATACAAACATAAAGAACATATTAGAGAAGCCGTGTCATCCCTTCTATGACCTACATCTGCATGTGCAGAACTGTATGAACATCACACAATACAGATAGCAATTTTCACCATTATAGAAAAACAGTGGCAGTTTTAGGAAAACCAAATAAGGATTTTCATTCGTACAAATGTAGATGAAATACTATGTTAATGATAACAGTCAGAGAAATGGGAGAAGTCAGCTAATGAGAAAAGTCAGAGATATGATGTCAATAAGTGAAACAAACATCATCATGTATCTTGAAGATTTTTTAACAAAGACCACTAAGTTGCAAATGGTAGATAGAAGTACTAGACGTACATTTACATGTCGGCTGTTTGAAGCTGCATATCCTTACATCTAATCTGCAACAATCAAGGAGTGTAATGTTGTTCTGTTAGTAAAGCTGATCCCACAATTTGTACCTCTCTGTATCGACTGTCAGTTGAAAGGAAAAAGGTACAACGAGCACATTACGCGCCCACCAAGCATAAATCAAAGAGTGGATTGCACAGAAAAATCAAAGAAGGTGCTGCTATACAAGGGGATATGTTGGAGACGGTGAGGTTGCCGGCAAGCACTAAATTGGGAGAAAAAATCAGGGATGCAAAAGGAAAAATATGAAGGAATTATTATTTATTTACTGAATTGAATTTATTCAATTTCCTTTTGAATTTTAGGGCTGCGCAGATCACCACGGCTCTCCCAAAGGAGGCACAACCTCTCCCCCGTACTCCCCGGACCACCCTACCCCCCTGGTTGTGCGGCGGGCGGGCATAGGTCCCACCCCTACCCCTCCCCCGCTGTCCCGGGGCGCATAGCTCCCCCCCCTCTACCTCCGCCTCCGGCGTAGCTCCCCCCTACTACCTGCGCTCCTCTAACCATCCTCCTAAACCCTAGACCCTGCTAATACGCTCCTAATCTAATCTAATCCTTCTATCTAATTCTACTTGGTGATAGCCTCGCTGAATCCCGCGTCTATATACCGGTCGAAATCCTTGTAAAGTAGCGATGTGGGACTAAAAGTTTAGCCGTACCGTTGCTCCGCCGGCGACTCCTCCTCCTCGGTTGCTCCGACGCGCGCCCGCCAGACCCGATCCCCCGCTCCGCGCGTCGCCGGCACCTTCAGGCCCTCCCGGCACCGGCCGCAGCGCCGGAGAATCCGAGCTCGCCGCGCGCGGGTCAGCCCGTCGGTGCCGCTGCGGGACACGACGGGACGGGGCGGGGCGCGACCTTCTTCCTCCTCGGCGCGCCACCGCCGGCGGACCTCTGATGCACGACGGCGGCTCGAAGTTCGCTGGGTACGAACGGAGAGGGATGAGCGGCAGAGGGGAATCGGCTCTGCGAAGGAGAATGGGCTGACGGAGGAGGGACGCGGTGCCCCGGCGCCCGGCGGGTGCCGGCGTCGAGTTTGGATCGGAGAGCATCTTTCTTTCCTCTGATAGAAAGAGGATGGGGAGCGCGAGTGCTGACTCTGCTGGGACTCCCTAGTCGACGCTTGCTGCGTCAATTCGCGAGAATACGCACGCAGGATCTCGACTGGGCCGGCCCAGCAGTTAGATGGATAGCTGACTGGTACGTACTACGTAGGACTACTGTACTGGTTCGCTTTATTTTTTCTAATTCGGAAATATTCAAATTCGAAATTGCTTAAAACCAAAAAATGTTCAAATTTAAAATTGTTCAAATTTAAAATTGTTCAAATTCAGAACTGTTCAAATTTAAAATTGTTCATATTCGAAACTATTCAAATTTAAAATTGTTCAAATTTGGAACTCTTTAAAATTAAAATTGTTCAGATTCGAAAATATTCAAATCTAAAATTGTTTAATTTTGAAATTGTTCAAATTTCAAAAAAATCAAATTCGGAATCTGTTCAAATTTGAAAATGTTCAATTCCGAAAATCTGTTCAAATTCGAAAAACGAAAAAAAAATGAAAATGAAAAACAGAATAGAAAATAAAAACCGGAAACTGATGAAACCGGGCCAGTAACACAAAAACCGGTTTGAACCCGACTAGAATATTCTAGAAGGTTCCTAAAACCGGAAAAAACCAGAAATCGTGGAATTCCTACCGGGCCGGCCCATTTAGAAAAGAGCGATGAAAGAGGTGTGCGTCAATATGAAAATCGTCACAACAAGCGATGACTAGGGTTCACCGACTCTGCTGGCGAACCCTATTTTGCGCTCACTGCGGACCCGATCCGGGGTTCCGCACAGAGCAGAAACACCCAATCCACTAATGGGCCGGCCCGTTGAGCCTTTTTTATTTATTTCGGATTTTCTTCTTTCTTTTTTTTTCTTTTCTGTTTCTTTTTTAATTGAATAATCTAATTCGTAATTTGTTCCAATTCTGAAATTTCTTCCAATTTAAAAGTTGTTCCATTTTCAAAATTTGTTCCAATTCGTAATTTGTTTCATTTTTAAAAAAATCCATTTTCAAAATTTGTTCCAATTTTTGAAATTTTTTCCAATTTTGAAATTTGTTCCAATTCGTAATTTGTTTCATTTTCGAAATTTGTTCCATTTTTTAAAAAATTCCAATTTCCAAATTTGTTCCAATTTTGAAATTTGTTCCAATTTTTGAAATTTTTTCCAATTTAAATTTGTTCGATTTTTAAAAATTTGTTCCAATTTTTGAAATTTGTTCCAATTTCGAAATTTGTTCCAATTTTTTAAATTTTTTCCAATTTCGAAATTTGTTCCAATTCGTAATTTGTTTCATTTAAAAAAAAAACTATTTTCAAAATTTGTTCCAATTTTTAAAAAATTTCCCAATTTTGAAATTTTTCCCAATTTTGAAATTTGTTCCAATTCGTAATTTGTTTCATTTTCGAAATTTGCTCCATTTTTAAATAAATTCCAATTTCGAAATTTGTTCCATTTTGGAAATTTGTTCCAATTTTTGAATTTTTTTCCAATTTTAAAATTTGTTCCATTTTTGAAAATTTGTTCCAATTTTTGAAATTTGTTCCAATTTTTGAAATTTTTCCAATTTCGAAATTTGTTCCAATTTTTTAAAAAAATTCCAATTTCGAAATTTGTTCCAATTCATAATTTGTTTCATTTTCAAAAAAAATTACATTTTTAAAATTTGTTCCAATTTTGAAATTTGTTCCATTTTGAAAATTCGTTGAGAAAAAGTCAAAGTTCATACTCATAACACAATGCGCGAACGAAAAAATAAAATTAAACAGCAATAACAAACCATTCTGACAAACAAAAACAGTCATAGAAAGTAAATGGGCCCGGCCCGTTAAATAAACTACTCCCGAACGTCGAAGCGGCCCCGATGACTTTCTCCGCTTAAAGCGGGAAATAGGAGCTCCCGACTCTGCTGAGCCGAGAGCACACGAGAGCAGTTTCGACGGGCCAACCTAAGTGGGCCTTGATGGGCCTTTCTTATTTAGAATCTCATTTTCCTTTTTTCTGAAACTGTTTTTTCTTTTTTAGAAAATGCCTGGACGTCAGTCGTCAGTAGAGGAAGACCGACCTTCCCAAGGTCTGTTCCTGCTTGCGCGCTCAACGCGACGACGCGCGTGTCTCATAACCTTGCGCGCATTGCTACGCCTTTTTTCTTATTAATTATAAGAGTATTAGCTTTTATCGATATTATAGATTTAACTTTCTTTCATCATTAGATTTGTCTCATATTAAATTCTTTACAAAAATTGAGCCCCTAATTATAAACTCTTCCCAATATCATAAAGAAATACCCCACATCAATCATCTTACCAATTTCTCATCCCTATAGGCATTCTCATAAATTGGTAGCCATGATGTACAATGGCAAGTCAATATCACGCTAAGTATGGAAAGGAAAAAAAATTTACAGTGAAATGAACAATAGTTTAACGCTCGGACTAGGAGACATCATACCAGAAAAACATCATGCAAATAGAAAAGTACGATATTTCAGGGTGAATGTTAAATAGAGCGACATAGTTAGATGTAGTTTTTCAGGTGCAGATGAAAATTTTGTGAACAGACCTCGGCGTTGGCCAACACTAGGGGGCTGTTGGGGGCATATATATTCTTCGGAGTGTGTCGTGAAATACATTCTTTCCTTGGGTTACACTTCCCTAATCTTCAAAACTCTGTACATAGCATATCATTCACAATGTGATGCCTGATGAATATATAAGCAATTTACCATAAGATTTAATTCGAAATAACCAATAATAAAATATGATGATAATTGTAGGAATTAACGTAATCATGCATACTAGCAGAATAGACGAACAGATCAAATCTAACACAGATAAAGAGATCACATCTACTCCAAACGCTAGTACAAGAAACTGTAACAGAAACTGAAAAAGATAGGAGCAGATTGCATACGGTGCTGCAGGAGGATTCGCGTTCGCGTTCAGATTCGCGTTCGCGTTGGCACCAGCGTCGTCGGCCATGTCGTTGATGTAGAGGGCGCTGATGTCCGGGAAGAAGTCCTCGTCGGGGAAGGAGTCGTCGGTCGACGTGATGCCGTCAGTAGTCGCGCAGAAGCGCTCCCCAAAAACCTGATCGCCCCTCACCCGTACAGGTTCACAAGAGGCGGGGTTCCGGAGGCCTACTGTCCCGTCGTCCGGTGCACGCCGGAAGAGGGGATGGAGAAGGTGTAGCGGCGGCGCAAGGCTCTGGAGGCGAGAGACGGGATGTGATATATCGTCATTAGGGTTTGCGCCTAAGCCTGCTTATATAGCACCGGTCGGGTAAGACGTGGGGCGCAGCCCACGTCCGAGTTAGTAACAGCCCACGATCCGGAAAAACCGGAAACGGCTGATAGAGAAATAACTCGCGCAGTAATTTTCCCGAACAGCAAAAGATAAGTAAGCTCGGCACCGAGGCACAATTCCGCAAACCGCGGCGCGCGCGCGCGCGTCGTGACGAGGCGAGGCGAGGCGAGGCGGGCGGCGGAGGAGGAGGAGCGCGCGTGTAAGCCACTCCTCTACTCTCACTTTAGGAGGTAGTAGAACACCCCACTATATATATTGGTGCAACTTCCCTCAAACTAGCAAGGTGGGACTAAACTTTGGCTGCCACCCCTTGCTATGCATGAATGGGCCATGAGAATTTCAGAATTTGTATTGGGCCATGGACCAAAGCCCACAGCCAAATTCCAACAATCCCCCACAAAGTCTCATTGGCACATCTCATCACATCACATCAAATAATTCCATAACATTGTTTATATACCGGTGCAAGGTGGAGACTGTTAAGTTGAACTTCCACTTAGAACTTCATGCTACACTAGATTGCAACTTGAATAGTGGACTATGCCTTGAACTACAAGTTTGGTGCGCACTAGTTTCACACAAAGCCTAGACCGATACTAGGCTGCCGCAAGGCTTCCCCGCGGTTTGGAGCTTATGCGTCATACTCCATGGCCTTTCATGAGTTTATTAGAGAGCACCCAACTCCCATAGACTGCGACGTTTGACAGTCAGACTCATATAGGTGTGTTCTTCAAAAGATGTTCTGCAGGGCAACATCTTTGCTATAAATAAGCCACTTAGAACACATTAAGATAAATATCAACCTGCCATGCAGAATAGGAGAGTATTGCATCTATATGGAGTGGTAGTATAATGTAAGGATACTCTCCTCCCAGCTGACCAACAGCTTGTCTCCCAACTCTAATTCACGGGATCTCCGATCACATAGAGTGGGTTACCACTGTGGGCAACTCAAAGTGTGGGTCTCAAACCCATCTCCCTCGATGCATTATCTATCACATTGCGTGATAGACCCTTTGTGAAGGGATCTGCCAGATTTTTAGATGTTTGGATATAATCCAACGCAATAACTCCGGAGTTTCTCATTTTCCTGACAGATTTCAGTCTCCTCTTCACATGTCTTGATGACTTCATATTGTCCTTAGAACTGTTTACTTTGATGATCACCGTTTGATTATCACAGTTCATAGGAATTGCGGGTATAGGTTTTTCAACCACAGGCAAGTCCATCAAGAGCTCTCGAAGCCACTCTGCTTCAACAGTGGCTGTGTCTAATGCTGTGAGTTCTGCTTCCATAGTTGACCTCGTTAAGATGGTCTGCTTGCAAGACTTCCAGGAAACAGCACCACCACCAAGTGTAAACACATAACCACTTGTGGCCTTAGTCTCATCAGCATCAGAAATCCAATTCGAGTCACTATACCCTTCAAGTACCCTTGGATACCCAGAGTAGTGAACTCCATAGCTCGCAGTGCCACTCAAATAACGCAAAACCCTTTCAAGAGCCTGCCAATGAACATCTCCAGGATTTGACACAAATCGACTCAACTTGCTAACAGCAAAAGAGATGTCAGGCCTCGTAGCGCTGGCCAAATACATAAGCGAGCCAATAATCTGAGAATATCTCAGCTGATCTTTAGCATCCTTAGGATCTCCCTGATTCTTTCGAACCAACATGCTAGGATCATATGGCGTAGGAGAAGACTTGCAGTCGCTATACCCAAAACGACTCAAGATCTTTTCCACATAGTGAGATTGAAGCAGTGTTATCCCACCATCGTCATCTTTCAGTAGCTTGATGTTCAAGATCACATCAGCCACTCCTAGATCTTTCATCTCAAAACAATGAGATAGAAAGTCTTTGACCTCCTTGATAACATCAAGACTGGTCCCGAATATCAGTATATCATCAACATACAGACATAAGATGACTCCTTGGCCCCCACCATGGCGATAGTACACACACTTGTCAGCTTCATTGACAACAAAGCCTGCAGCAGTTAAGGTTCTTTCAAACTTCTCATGCCACTGCTTAGGTGCTTGCTTAAGACCATACAAAGACTTCAGCAACTTACACACCTTTCCTTCTTGACCACCTACTACAAACCCATCCGGCTGATCCATATAAATTTCCTCATCTAACTCTCCATTTAGGAAAGCTGTCTTAACGTCCATTTGATGAACGAGAAGACCATGCGAGGCAGCCAGGGATAGTAGTACTCTGATAGTGGTCAATCTGGCCACGGGTGAATAAGTATCAAAGAAGTCTTCCCCTTCTTTCTGGGTATAACCCTTAGCAACAAGGCGTGCCTTGTACTTCTCAATAGTACCGTCAGGTCTAAGCTTCTTCTTGAACACCCACTTACATCCTACAGGTTTGCACCCATAAGGACGATCAGTAATTTCCCAAGTTCCATTTGCCAAGATGGAATCCATCTCACTGCGAACGGCTTCTTTCCAGTAGTCAGCATCTTGAGATGCATAGGCTTCTGAAATAGAAGTGGGAGTGTCATCCACGAGGTATACAATAAAATCATCACCAAAGGTCTTTTCAGTCCTCCGTCTCTTACTCCTAGTAGGAGCTTTATTGTTATCCTCCACAGGATTATCAGAGTGTTCTATCGAAATGGTGGGTTCAGGAATTGTAAATAATTCTTGACTAGATGAACTAGGCATCTCCTGATTTGATGAACTAGACGAACCTTTCATTGGAAAGATGTCCTCAAAGAAAGTCGCATCATTCGACTCCATAATAGTACCAACACGCATGTCAGATACTTCAGATTTTACTATCAAAAATCTATAGCCAATGCTATGAAACGCATATCCCAGAAGAACACAATCCACGGTTTTTGGTCCAAGCTTTCGCTTCTTGGGTACCGGCAAGTTTACCTTTGCTAAACAACCCCAAGTCCGTAAGTAAGAGAGTTTTAACCTCTTCTTTTCCCATTCCTCAAATGGTGTAATTTCTTTGTTCTTAGTGGGAACACGATTTAGGACATGACACGCAGTCAAGATCGCCTCCCCCCACCATGCCTTGGAAAGACCCGATGTGTCTAACATGGCGTTAACCAAATCAGTTAGAGTACGGTTCTTTCTTTCAGCCACCCCGTTAGATTGAGGTGAGTAGGGAGGCGTCCTCTCATGGATTATACCATGTTCCGCACAAAAAGAATCAAATTCGTTGGAAAAATACTCTCCACCACGATCGGACCTAAGCCGCTTGATCTTACGATCAAGTTGATTTTCTGCTTCAGCTTTATAGATTTTGAAGTAGTTTAAAGCTTCATCTTTAGATTTCAGAAGATACACATAACAGTATCTGGTGGAGTCATCAATTAATGTCATGAAATATTTCTTTCCACCTTTTGTCAACTCACCATTCATCTCACAAAGATCTGAATGTATGAGCTCTAGTGGTGCCAAATCTCTTGCCTCCGCAGTCTTGTGAGACTTGCGAGGTTGCTTTGCTTGCACACACACTTGGCACTTAGATCCCTTGACATTAGTAAATTTCGGAATTAAACTCATGTTGGCTAGCCGCGTCATGCAACCAAAGTTAATATGACAAAGTCGTGAATGCCAAATATTGGACTCATTATCATTGCAAACATGATTAATAACTTTAGTGCATAAGTCTGACAAAGAAAGGCGGAACAAGCCTCCGCACTCATAGCCTTTCCCAACAAATTGTCCATACTTAGATATTACAACTTTATTGGACTCGAAAACCAACTTGAAACCATCTCGACACAGAAGAGATCCGCTGACGAGATTTTTATTGATGGAGGGAACGTGCTGCACATTCTTCAGCTGTACGGTCTTCCCCGAAGTGAACTTCAGATTTACCGTACCAACACCTTGAACAAAAGCACGTGAGCCGTTTCCCATCAGCACGGAGCCAGCCCGTGCGACCTGATAAGAAGAAAACATGGAAATATCAGCACATACATGTATATTGGCACCGGTGTCTATCCACCATTCAGGCGAATGACAAACTGAAAGGATGGTAGGAAATATACTGTACCCAGCATCCTTCATATCCGTATCACCAACAACAACATTGGCAGAATTGCCGCCGTTTCCATGTGGACGCTTATCAAAGCGTTTAGGGCAGCTAGGAGCCCAATGATTCGGATCACCACACACATGGCAGGATCCTTTCTTCTTATACTCAGTCTTCTTCTTGAAGTTGGTAGTCTGCGAGGCCTTGTTCTTGCCGTCAAACTTTCCCTTGCCCTCAAATTTGTTCTTATTCTTGGACTTGTGGGACTGGAAGTTGTTTTTCTGCACCACATGTGCACTAGAGCTTCCATCGAAACCTCGAACACGTGTATCCTTTGCTCTCGCCTTTTCCTCAACATGAAGAGAACCAATGAGATCCGAAACGGAAAACTCCTGTCTCTTATGTTTCAGAGAAGTAGCAAAGTTCCTCCATGAAGGAGGAAGCTTGGCAATAATGCCACCGGCCACAAACTTGTCCGGTAAGGTACACTTAAACTGCTCGAGTTCTTTGGCAAGAGACTGTATCTCATGAGCCTGCTCCACAATGGGACGGTCATCAGTCATCTTATAATCATAGAATTGTTCCATGATATACAGCTCAGTGCCAGCGTCAGAAACACGAAACTTGGCTTCCAGCGCATCCCACGCATCCTTGCCATTATCAAATGACATATAGGTGTCAACAATGTTGTCACCAAGAATGTTGAACAAAGCCCCCATAAACATGGTGTCGACTTTCTGAAAAGCTTCCTCCTGAGCAGGAGAAAGATCTCCCTCAGGTCTGCCAAGAGTGGCGCTATAGCAGCCTAGGTTTTTCAACCATAGAACTGCTCTCGTGCGCCACCTCTTATAATGGACACCATCAAAGGGAGGCGGCCTGGTAGCCGCGGCCAAACCAGTTGGACTCAATTGCCTATAGTCAGGTTTTTGGATTGATGAATATATAAGCAATTTACCATAAGATTTAATTCAAAATAACCAATAATAAAACATGATGATAATTGTAGGAATTAACGTAATCATGCATACTAGCAGAATAGACGAACAGATCAAATCTAACACAGATAAAGAGATCACATCTACTCCAAACGCTAGTACAAGAAACTGTAACAGAAACTGAAAAAGATAGGAGCAGATTGCATACGGTGCTGCAGGAGGATTCGCGTTCGCGTTCAGATTCGCGTTCGCGTTGGCACCAGCGTCGTCGGCCATGTCGTTGATGTAGAGGGCGCTGATGTCCGGGAAGAAGTCCTCGTCGGGGAAGGAGTCGTCGGTCGACGTGATGCCGTCAGTAGTCGCGCAGAAGCGCTCCCCAAAAACCTGATCGCCCCTCACCCGTACAGGTTCACAAGAGGCGGGGTTCCGGAGGCCTACTGTCCCGTCGTCTGGTGCACGCCGGAAGAGGGGATGGAGAAGGTGTAGCGGCGGCGCAAGGCTCTGGAGGCGAGAGACGGGATGTGATATATCGTCATTAGGGTTTGCGCCTAAGCCTGCTTATATAGCACCGGTCGGGTAAGACGTGGGGCGCAGCCCACGTCCGAGTTAGTAACAGCCCACGATCCGGAAAAACCGGAAACGGCTGATAGAGAAATAACTCGCGCAGTAATTTTCCCGAACAGCAAAAGATAAGTAAGCTCGGCACCGAGGCACAATTCCGCAAACCGCGGCGCGCGCGCGCGTCGTGACGAGGCGAGGCGAGGCGAGGCGAGGCGGGCGGCGGAGGAGGAGGAGCGCGTGTGTAAGCCACTCCTCTACTCTCACTTTAGGAGGTAGTAGAACACCCCACTATATATATTGGTGCAACTTCCCTCAAACTAGCAAGGTGGGACTAAACTTTGGCTGCCACCCCTTGCTATGCATGAATGGGCCATGAGAATTTCAGAATTTGTATTGGGCCATGGACCAAAGCCCACAGCCAAATTCCAACAATGCCAAGTATCTTGATGATAGCAATAAGGTATTGTTGAAAATGCTAAAAATATTACCAGAATTTAATTTAGTAGGACATGATGCTCCACACATCTACATGCTACTTCATGAACACACAAATATCAAATAAAAAAATTCTGAGCTAAAACTTAGAGGACAAAAGATTTCATACCTTGTCATGTTGATTCTTATGTTTCTATACAAAAAAGGCACCAACAAACAGACAAAACACCATTATTTCAAGGAGACATTCAGTGAATGTTTTGAAATATTGCGATAGGGATCATACGTTTGGTGAGATTTTTGCTCATGAAGAAAATTGTCAAGCAAAAAATAGAGAGAAAAATAAAGGAGAGTTTTCCTATGTCTTCTAGGTCAGTTGGACATTAGTGAATATTTTCTCCATTAATACCTCATTAGCTCACCGAAATAGTCTTTGCACACCGGAGAGAACTAATCAGATGAGTGATGATAGTGTTCGTGTAAACTAGATACAGTACAGATCGGGAGTCCCCCCCCCCCCATTATACATGGAAAGCCCATTCCAAATGTACATTGTGAAAGACCGGGATGATTGTCCTTTTTTGTTGTGAATATCCAAATTGATATTGGGTGGTAGGTACATCGCCCCTTTTTACCGTTTTACCCTCCACCAAATCACATATTATATCCAAAGGCCATCGTACCGTTTCGTCCTTTTCTTCTCTGCCCGACCGAAGAACGAGGCCCCTCCTCCTCACAAAACAGATCAAAATCAAAATCCATTGAACCAATCGACCCCTAGCTAGCAGTAGGCATCGGCAAGTTCAAATAGGAGGGCTTCTACGCTACCGCACTCATGGAGTTTGACTGCACCTAAGGTGGACGAGGGAGGACATCGACCCGGTGCGGCATGAATCATGAGGCGGAGAAGACAACCATGGCGTCGGTGATTGATGGGCTGGGGATTCAATCCCTCGAGGGAGAGGAGCTTCCACGAGCGAAGATTTTTCTTGACGCCGGAATCATTCTTTGGCACCACGCAACTTTCTAAACTTGGGGATGTTGCATCACTGTGAGTCTTCTCGTTCTTTTAGAATTGCAAAGCATTTCTCTTTTTCTTATTTTTGTCTTTTTAGTTGTTTTTGTGTTTGCTTATACACACAAAATCCAAAAACATAGTGTAGCCTTTTTGTTAACACAACATGGGTGATCAAACAACTAAGTTATACAACTTCACCAATGTTCCTAATGCGCAATTTATTGCCAATCCTATCACATCTCCTGAAATTAAAGTTGATTCATTTGAAGTTAGTCTTGGGCTACTTAATCTCATTGCTAAAGATCAATTTGACGGTAGAATGTTATAGTACATATAATATTCTTGAGAGCTCAGAAACTTACTCAAAAATAATAGGGGAAGAAATAGGGGATGTATGCCCCTTTCTGTTAAGAATATCTAACTTGTTCGAGAGGAAGTATTTGTATGTACTGGAATATACGATAGACCCATCACCATATGTTGTTTGTTGAGGTTTTGCACGACACAAAGCTATTGCTGAATATGTCTTCGCCCCTGCGGTCTGAGAATGGAACCATGGTTGAAGTCGACGACTTCATCGGGTCAAAGAACCCCAACTGAGCATGGAACAAATAAATCGATTGATGGGTGTTCAATTAGAATAACAATTCTTCAAAGAGGTGAGGAATTATACAAAACATCATCCCAATGGCCATCGTCAACACAAAACAATGTGTGTACATCGAGGAGGGGGCATTTGCCCCCCCCCCCCCCCCCAATAAAATGTAATCACATATGAATGTTGTTGACTGGACCCATAAGCGGATGGGATCATATCTACATTTGGATAGCATATTAGCATGGCGCTCCGTTGAAGCCGACATAGGGGAGCTGGAAGGATCAATCAACCGCGTGTGTGCGTGTGGTGGTTTTCATGTTGGTCTAGCGTTCGACATGTAGAAGACTATGCTCCATTTTAGCCACCGGGTGGTGCTTGACGCTGCATTGGTGCTATACCATTTTCATGCAAGTAAAAACATGATAGGGAGTCCTGCGCAAAGCAAGTAAAGGTAGCACCGGCCAGGGGCTAGGGGAGGAGGTTGGTTGGCAACTCTGGTAAAAAATGTTACTACCGCATATCCAAGAGGTTACCTATAATTTAGTTAAGCAAAATGGGTATAGATAAGGAATAGAAAAGATATGAATAGCTTCCTTATTTTTGACAATGCGGTAAGAACTTCTAAGAATCTCTTCCTAGTGGATTTCATAGGAAGTCTAAGGCCTCCTTTGATTCATAGGATTCTTGTAGAAAAAATGTAGGATTCTTATTCCTATAGGATTGTGAACTGTGGCGGCGTTTGATTCGTAGGAATGCAGCAAAAGGAAATTTGATGGAAGTTTTCCTTTACAACCAGATTCCCATGAAAAACGTAGGAAGTAAACAATCTTGTCAGACCTCAATTTTTTCATTCTTTTGCAAGGAACGAGGCAAATCAAAGCTGATGTTGCTTGTGTGACTTAACGCCACTGCCGCGCTGCCTTGCTTTATTATTTACCTAATCAAGTTGCTAAAGAAGTATGTTAAATTCATTTAGTATTCCTTTCATACGTTTGAAACGAGCACTAAGGAAATTTTCCTCTACTCTTAGTTTTCCGGTTGCAATCCTACCCTATTCCTGTTTCTATTCCTATTCCTACATATGGAGATCCTATGAATCAAAAGAAGCCTAAGAGGGAATTGCACTTTTCACCACCTTTCCTACAAGCTTTTGTAAGGATCACCACTTACAATAAAAATGCACTTTCCACCATTTCTATGTTATATCTGTTGCGCATTCTCTCACTTATTAGTTAATACACTGCTCAGCTCAGTTGACAACAAACTGGCAATCGTATCCCGCATATATGTGCCATAGATTTATGACAAAATTCATTAATCCCATAAACTTATAAAAATATTTGTCCATCCAAAAATGTTTTTTGTGAGTGCATGACTGTAGGGTATAATCGATCCATTTTATTTATATGAAACATATGTGTTTACTCAGCAATATTTTGTTTAGTTTTAAACATGTAATGAACTGTTCCTAACAAAATAAATATCACCCCAGTTCCAAAATAATTGACTCAACTCTTTTAGATATAGATATATCTAGATAAAGCTGAGTCGTGTATTTTGAAATAGGGAATAATAGGAAAATAATTTTCCATTTACAAATTATGGTATTTATGCTTTCCAATATGGATTTAATTTTAATCCAACAATTACAAAATGTGCCACAAAACCATATCTGACAAACTATAATAAAGTGTGTAGATGAATTGGACATGGGATGATGTTGCATATTTAAGTATACACTAATCAATATGTAATATGGACGGATTAACAAAGCTAAGATATAGATTAACAAAAAACTAGTGAATTGTATAACAAATGATACGTAAATGCGGTGAAAACTATAAAGTAATTGTAGAAGTGGTGATCCTTGTAAAAGTTTATCGTGAAAATGTTGAATAGTGCAATTCCCTGGAAATCTAATCGTTTATTCAGCCTAATTTTCAGAATCCTTTATATTTATTTCAGTGCATATGAAATCTTGTAGGATTGAAATATGCATGAAATAAAATAAGTTTTTGTCGATCACGGGCAAAAACCAGATTGCTGGCCTGGCCTCACATACAAACTTGTCGTAGAAACCAAAAGCCAATCGATTTGTCTGAAATTGATAATAAGATTTATGAAAAGCAAATCGAGATCGGACGAAATTAAATTTATGAAAAGCAAATCGAGATCGGACAAAATTAAAGGATTTATATTTATATTTATCAAAAGCAAATCGAGAACGGACCCACAGATCTGGACCCTCCACCGTCCTTTGTCCCGAATCGTAAAGCCCTCCACGCGCCGTCCGATCCACCCCCTCCGCCTCTCCCTCACCAATCCCACTGCGCCTCGTGCGCTCCTCCACCTGCTCTCTCTCCTCCCCCTCGCGCCACCACGGCGAATCCACCGCCGCCCCCGCCGCCGATCGGGCGGCCGCCGTCGCCCGGCCCGATGTCCACGGCTGAAGAACCCGAGGAGGAGCCTCCGAACCCTCCGCCCCCGCTCGAGCCCTCCGGATCGGAGGGTCCCCCCGACGACCCCGTCCCAGTCCCCGTCCCTCCCCCGCCTCCTCCCGCCCCCGCCCCCGCTCCGTCCCCCCCAGCCACCGAAGCCGCGGCGCCCGCCTCCGTGCCCCCGCTCGCCGCGGTGTGGACGGCCGTGTCGCCGCCGCCGGAGGCGAACGGCAACTCCGACAGGAAGAAGAAGTCGGTGCCCCTCCTCCTTTTTCCCTTTTCGGCAAAGTTTCGGCTTTACCCCCGATTTCCTCTTTCGGTTCGTTGCGTGCTGAGTATTTTCACTGGGATTATTGCTTAACTCTTTTTCGTTCTCCTGTGTTTGTTTGACAGGAGGAGGGCGGAGGACGGCGAAGGGTGCAGGACGTGCAGCTGCAAGAAGTCCAGGTGCCTCAAGCTGTAAGTACACCCTATTCTTCCCACTGTCTCGTTAATTATGGCGAATGTTGCGTGTGTCGCACCCTAGAACTTAGAGACGGCAGAGATGTAGCCAGTGAACAAGCCATTTGGATTTTCAGTACGCTTGCAATTGCCATTTTGATCCGGGACTAATTGAGTTTGACATCTGCGGCTGCTGATATTTTAGCAACTCTAGATTTGGTGGCCGGACTTCTCAGCTGTTTCATGCAAAAGGCACCAGTGACCAATCCAGTGCATTTGAGACTGCCTTACGGTCAAAATTTTGCAACTCTATTTGAGCATGTTTAAAGCCAGCTTTATTTGAACATGCCTAGAAAAAATATATTTTTTCTTCTGGAACAAGCCCAGAACTTTATTTGACGTGCCGGGTTGTTGAGTGTTCTATGGAGAGAGTTGTGGGAGGAAATCTTTCACCTGTACTTATTACTACTGCACTGGCACACACTTGAAAAACAATTCAGATGAGCAGATTTGTTGTGATTTCTGGACTAGCTGTATATAGCTAGCATATTGGTGCCATGTAATGCAACCCACATATCCAGCCCTCTGCCCATGGAGGGAACTGAGTTTGGCCAGGGGATGGTGTTGCATGGAAACAGGGGTAATGCTGATTTTCGCACGCATTGTTGCACGGTTGCACCCAGCACCCACCCATCCCAACCCAAACTCCATACCCAAATATACACCCTTACCTGATTTATGATTTCTTACCGCTAAATTTAAGTTTCTTTTTGTTTGTAATGATCACTGGCTTTATGTTGTGCAGTTATTGTGTGTGTTTTGCTTCTGGATCACATTGTTCTGATTTATGTGGATGTGAGCCATGTTACAACAAGCCCATTCATGGTGTTCCACGGAATGCACCAGGCTTGCCTTTGCAAGTTGTTCGACCAGCAGAGGCTGGTCAAGATTCAGGGGTATAAATCTTGTTGAAACAAGACCCTGCAAATATCTAACTATTTCCTCTTCATGTTTATGACAATCCTGCTATGTTTATTCTCTCTAGGAACAACTTATAAGATCCCCTATGGACCTGTTGAGAAGAAAATGCACTTGCAAAAAGTCATCCTGTCTTAAGAAATACTGTGACTGCTATCAGGTTTGTATCCAAATCTATCCTATTAATTTTCTCTTGTCTCAGCTTGTGACTAGTATTTTTTCCTTTTGTGTTTGAAGGGAGGGGCAGGATGCTCCATCAACTGTAAATGTGATGACTGTAGAAACCCATATGGGAAAAAAGGTAACGTAAACCTGGTGTCAACTCTTTTGAATAGTGAACAACTGAATTGCAATTTGTTAGTCAGCATAGTGAATAAAGGTATGCACTTATTGGGCCAAATGGGGTAGTAATTACTAAATGGGTAATCATGATATAAACCAGTTATCAAAGTTCAATTGATTATTACCTCAATCATTGAAAATTTTATTTAAAAAGGCATGCAGCGTATTATTACTTTTGTTAGCTATGATCTTCATTTTATAGTCTACTCCATATATGTGTTACATATTAAGGACATCAATACACAATATTATAATTTAATTTTATGTTATTAGTAGTAAAATTAAGCTTATGCTATTAGTAGTAAAATTAAGCTACATTTCAGTGACTAAATGGGATAAAGTTGATTATTTGGATTGTGCAGCCAATTAGACATCTGGCAGCATTAACAACTCTCTGACTATCCTTGCAAAAAGAAAATCTGAATATATGGTGTTTAGAGTTAAATGATGTTTTTTTGACTTAAAAGAGTTGGAAGTGGGTAGATGGACTTTTTTTAATTTACCCATGTTTTAGTAGCATAGGTGATCTTAATACAGGCAGTCTGGTACTCTGGAATACTTGCTGGTTCAGGGTCGTTCAGAATAGCTTGCTTTATGCTGCATATTATATTTGAATTTATTGGGATTCACTTGATGAATTATATTCCAATAGTTCCTTTTTTGAAGATGTCTGGCATAACATTTTGGATTTGCTATTTCTGATACTTGCTTGCTACCCCCTGATTGTGACGCTGATTTGATCTCAAGTGTTGCTTTAAATCTGTACCTAAAATCAAAATTTGTGTGTTCATGTTTTGTAGTTGGTGTTATTTTGGATAGTCGGAGTATTCTTACCGCACCCACAGCGAATGAAAGGAATGGAACAGAAGTTGACTCAAGTGATGATGATGAAGATGAAGATGATTATTACATGAATCGTCCACTCTCACCTATCCCCCCATCTCCAGTGTCCAGAGAGTCCTCATTCCAACAGGACACTCTGGTGGGCGTGGAAGTTCATACCATGAATGGGCACCTGTACCCGAAACCGCTGACCCAAGTGCGGCCAGATTCATGGCAGCTTTCCAGGAGGCCTGCCGAGGAAGTCCGGGGAGATCAATGGCGCTACCTGAGGAGGCCCAGCGAGGATGGAACATCTGACGTCATGGAAGGACACGGTGACCCCAAGTTCCAGAGAGACAACAACAGCAAGCAGCCGGAGCTTCATGCCGACAGGTACAGCATCACACGGTGCATCGAGGTGATGAACGCCATGGCGGAGCTCTCGCCGGTCGAGAAGTCGCTCGCGCCAGACATCTTCTTGGATGCGAGCAGCAGGGAGATTTTCCTCTCGCTGAGTGTAGATATTCGTACCATGTGGCTAAAGCGCAAGATGAGAAGCCTCGTGTAGTAGAGATATAGTAGAACCATCGCGATTTTTCTCCGGCATACAACCTAAAATAAGTATGCGATGCACTGTAGATATATGGCTAGTGTTGTTATGAGTTATGTATTGGTGTATCTAGTGTGACCGATTTATTCATGGTAAAGCTTGATTGGAATCTGGCCTTGGGGCAGCATATAATTTCATCATAATGTTACACTTGGGAGTTTTTCATGCTACTAGGTTCATGTATCTTGTATGTCTTTATTCTGGAAGGAACATCTGTTCCTGGAATTCAAAGAACCATTGGTTTGCACAGTTTAATGGTAATGCTCACTGATTGAACCCTTAACTGTAATCTTAATGCAAGCTGAAGAAGAAAAGAGATGATGTGCTCTGAATTACATCTACAGTTGCCACAGCTGAGGTGACAATAAGAGCACATGACAAAGTCCTTGCTCCCTAGCCAAAAGAGACAAAAATGAGAACGTGTGAGCCATGGGAGCATAGCCCTAGATGGGGTACCGGCGCTGAACAGGGCCAACCCCTAGCCATTTTTCTGCCAGAAATGGATTGTGTTCAATACAATCACTTGCTCAGTCAAAGTCACAGGTGACTCGTTCTCTCTTTCTTCCTTGGTTAGTACTCCCTTTGTCCCATATTAGTTGTTGTATTAAATCAGCCACAACTAATATGAAAATAAGGGAGTACTAAGTAGGCTTATCATCTTTGCCGGTACCGGTCGAAAACCGGGGCCAATGTCCAGAAACATTTTCGGCATGATGTTCTGTTTTCGAAGGGGAAAGTTTTCAACATGGCGCTAGTGAAATACCGCAAACAAAAACTGTGTTTCAAACACGGCCTAAGTTTTTGGGATCATTGTAACTTATCGAGCCATTTCAAACTATTTATGCTCTTTTCTGTGGTTCTTCACAACATACATTTGACACATTATGAGGGATTTATCGTTTTAGATTATTATGAGGAATTTGTTGACAAGTAGATTTTTCTCTTTGCATCTTCTGTGATGGATATATTTCTGTGACGGATATATATATGATCTCATAGTCCAACAATTTCACCTTTTTCTTAGTGTATTTCTTTCACACTTATCTTACTTTAACTTAATTTTCTCCAAGGTGATAATGTGTTTAGGTAAAGGGAAACACTATTTTTCATAATAAATTACACTGATACTTAAGGCTAATGAGTGCCATTAATTAGATGCTAACACAAGTAGCACACCCTACAAGGTGGCAGATATTTTAAAAAATGCAAGTGGAGGCAGGGTTTAAGTGATGCAACTGTGCAATCATGGCATTTGCACAAAGCCAAAATTTCAGAAGCTGCATTGTTAGAAGTATGACATTTGCATTAGCCATTGCATCGAAGCTATATAAACACTGGACTGTAAACCCAAGTCATCATGCAGAATATTCACTGCGAAATATAACCCTATTCTGCCTCTGCCTCTCGGCTAGGTGCTCATCACTTTCTCTTTTCTTACCTTATTCTTAGAAATTAAATTCTAACCCCTCTCTTCAATTATCTGAATTATCTGCAGTTTCGTAGTATGGCATTGCACTCCTTTTTTTCGAAGTTACAGTAACCAGTTTGTCGTTTAAGTTAAAAGGAAAAGATCGTTGTTTGCCGTGGTTTTGCCCCACGGCTGGCTACACTTATATTGACAACAGAACATGATTTTCACGAGTTACAACCGGATCAATATACATAGAGGAGATCGTATCGATCTCATATGGGCCTATGGGCTATATCTAGTACACCCCCTCAATCTAAACCGTCGTGTGCAAGGTGAAGATTGGAACAAAAACGACTTAAGAGATTACAAGTAATGGCCTTGGTGAAAACGTCAGCAAGCTGGTCTCCAGAGGTAATGAAACGTACATCGAGAGCATCCAATGCCACCTTCTCTCGAACAAAATGAAAATCAACCTCGATGTGTTTGGGGCGTGCATGAAATACTGGATTTGCAGACAAATAAGTAGCACCTAAATTATCACACCATAAAATAGGTGGCTTAGCTTGATGAACACCAAGCTCCTTAAGCACAGACTGGATCAAAACTGCCTCATATGTACCATTAGCAAGAACCTTATATTATGCCTCTTTACTGGAACGAGAAACTGTGGGTTGCTTGTGAGAACTCCAGGACATGAGATTAGGCCCAAGAAAAATAGCGTAACCACCAGTGGAGCGTCAATCATCAGGACACCAAGCCCAATCAGCATCGGTGTAAATATTCAGAAGGGTGGAAGGAGCCTTCTGAATAAGCAAGTCTGTAGATGCAGTACCATTAAGATACCGAAGAGTTCGCTTAGCATCCTCATAATGCGCAGTGGTAGGGTTAGACAAAAGCTAGCAAACCTTGTTGACAGCAAACAAAATATCAGGCCTGGTTAATGTCAAATACTGAAGGCCACCAACCAAACTACGATACCTAGCAGAATCCTCATCTTGGAGTGGTGAGCCAGAATCACAAGCTAGCTTATCAGAAGTCGACATGGGAGTAGTAACCGCCCGGCAGTCTTCCATGTGAGCACGATGAAGTAGATCCAAGACATACTTATGCTGTGTTAAAATCATACCCTCCGTAGTGTATGTAGCTTCAATACCCAAGAAATAATCAAGGCGCCCAAGATCCTTGATGGGGAACATATGTGACAAGGTTTGCACAAGACGCTCAATAGCAGAATCTGAAGATCTAGCAAGCACAATATCATCCACATAGACAAGCATATAGATCATAACACCACCATGATCAAAGATGAATAAAAAAGTATCGGCCTTGTTAGAAATAAAACCAAGCTCATGCAACCTATCACTGAGTCGAGCATACCAGGCATGGGGAGGATGCTTTATACCATATAAAGCACACTGAAGCTACATGGCGAGGATAGCGGGAGTCCTCAAAACCAGGGGCTGCTGCATATACACATCTTCCTCAAAAAAACCATGAAAGAAGGAATTACTGATGTCAACCTGGGGATAAAACCAGACGAACCATGACTGGTTTAACAACAGGACTAAAGGTATCATGGTAGTCAATGCCATATTGCTGAGTAAAGCCGCGAGCTACCAACCGAGCTTTGTGCTTGTCAACTGAACCATCAGGCCGAAACTTGGTCTTGAAAACCCTGCCAACAATATTTGTGCCAAGAGGACGTGGTACCAACTGCCAAGTCTGGTTTCGCTGAAGCGCATCAAACTCCTCTTCCGTAGCAGTGCGCCAGGATGGCTCAGAAAGGGCAGTATGATGAGAAGTTGCATGATCACGATAGGGATTATACAGAACCGTACCATCAATGTATGTCTTGGGGCGATGAACATCATTGCGGCGCCAAGTGACCATTGGATGAACAGTCATTGGGGTAGAAACAGCCGTGACATGAGATGGTGTCGAGGCAGGAGCATCCGGTGCGCCAGAGTCCGATTGGACTCGCTAGGACAAGTAGGCGGTACAGTATGAGCGGGCGACCCACTGGAGGAGCTAGGCACGGCAGTAGGACAAGGCGACATCGTGATGGTGAGCCAGAAGAAGGCCCAGTGGAGGATGGACCGGGGGGCCTCCTGAGAGCACGGCGTCGGTCGGCTGCTCGAGCGACCCAGGCACGGATGGCGAGGCATGCACGGTGTGACCATGCACGTCGATCACAGAGAGCTGCTCCGATGCATCAGGTGCTGTACTCGTGGACGCATGTTCCTTCATATGAAAAACACGAGGATATGTCATATACACGCAAATTGGGACTGGTTCATTTGCAGGAAAAGAGACCATTTGAAGTTGAGAAATATCGATGACAACACCGAGTGTGGCGAAGGGAAAAACAGTCTTATCAAAAATAACATCACGAGAAATATAAATGCGACCAGTGGTACGATCGAGAGACTTGTAACCTTTGTGCAAGGGACTATAGCCAAAAATACACACATCTTAGAACGAAACTCCAGCTTGCATGAATCATACTTGCGCAAACTAGGCCAACATGCGCAACCAAAAGCAGAGAGAAAGGAATAATTAGTAGACTAATTTAATAGCCGAGTGATAGGTGTGATGTTGTTATGAACAGGTGATGGCATACGATCAAATAGCACGCGGTAAGGAACACATCATCCAAAAAGTGCAAGGGTAGAGAGGAGTGGGCAAGAAGAGTGATGTCTACGCACGCTTCTAATCTTGTAGACAGTGTTGGGCCTCCAAGTGCAGATGTTTGTAGAACAGCAATAAGTTTCCCTTAAGTGGGTCACCCAAGGTTTATCGAACTCAGTGAGGAAGAGGTCAAAGGTATCCCTCTCAAGCAACCCTGCAATTACGATACAAGAAGTCTCTTGTGTCCCCAACACACCCAATACACTTGTCAGATGTATAGGTGCACTAGTTCGGCGAAGAGATAGTGAAATACAAGTAATATGAATGATTATAAGTAGTGAATGCAATCTAAAATAAATATCGATGCGAGCAAACATGTAACAAAACTGAATGTAAACGGTGTTTCAATGCTTAGAAACAAGGCCTAGGGATCATACTTTTACTAGTTGACACTCTCAACAAAGATAACATAATTGAACACATAAATATCTATCTTCACTATGCCATTTTAAACTATTCTCCGATGGATAACGAACACTAATCATGTGTAGGGCTATGAAGCACTCCTTAAAGTTCGCATTCCCCAAACTAGATTGCCCTACACTATCACCTTGAGCGCACTAGATGGTTCCACCAAACACCAACAATTCATAAAGACACTAGACAAAGAGACACACATAATGCGCACACTTTTACCTTCACATCATGGTACAAGGTCTCTCCAGAGATTACAATAATAAAGCACGGGAGTAGCATAGTATATGAAGAACAATATCTACCAATTCAACTAGATACAAAACTCATGATCACATATAGATCACATCATGGGAGAGAGAGGTGAACCACATAGCTACCGGTAGAGCCCTCAGCCCCGGGGGAGAACTACTCCCTCCTCATCATGGGAGACAACAGCGTTGATGGAGATGGCGGTGAAGTCGATGGAGACGGCGGTGGAGGCGATGGAGTCGATGGAGATGGCTCCGGGGGCACTTCCCGTCCCGGCAGGGTGCCGGAACAGAGACTTCTGTCCCCCGAAATTGGTCTTCGATGGCGGCAGCGCTGCGGAACTTTACTGGGAGAAACGCCAAATGATTTAGGGTTTTCGCTTTGGAGACTTTATATAGGCGAAGGGGCGATGTCAGAGGGTGGCCAGGGCCCACACACCATAGGGTGGCGCACCCTAGGGGTCACTCGCACCACCGGGTGGTGTGGTGGCCCCCTGGTCCCCCTCCGGCTCTCCTTCGGACTTTGCCTCGTGTCGGGAAAAATAGGAGATTCGGGCTTCGTTTCATCCAATTCCGAGAATATTTCCCGTGTAACTTTTTTGAAACACAAAAATAGCAGAAAACAGGGAACTGGCACTGTGGCATCTCGTTAATAGGTTAGTTCCGGAAAACGCATAAAAACGCCACGAAGCGCAACAAAACACAAGGCAAATGGTGCATAAACAAGCATGGAGCATAAAAAATTATAGATACGTTTGAGACGTATCAAGTGTAACAACCCGGAAAAATCCCTAATATTAGAATTGTTTGTTCTTTTTCTTTTTCATGTCATCATGACATCATGCATCATCATGCACCTTATCACCTTGCATGTTTTTGTCAAATCTCAAATTGTTTAGGATAAAATCTATTTTTATTTTGCTCGTATGGTTTTATATTAAGCCCTCTTCTTCTTCTCTTATTTGAATTAAAACTTACAAACCCAAATATTTGCAAACTTTGAAAATTGTTTTAAATCAAAATTATGTTTTGAAATCTGTTTACAAATCTTCCCCAAACCCCTCTTTGGTCTTTCCCTGAAAGTGTGCTACAAGATAAGAAGCGAAGAGATTCAGAAAAATAATGAAGAAAGAAGAGAGCAGCTCTGCAGGCCCACCTCACCTCCACCATCCCTCCCTTTATCCTCTTATCGTCTTCCTGGACGTAGTCACGCAGGAGGCATGTCGGCAGCCAAGTTTGACCCACTTTTCTCCCAAACAAAGAGATCATTCTCCTGTTGTCGTCTTGTCCAGAGAGAAAACATGCAGGAGGCGTGCTCCATTTTCCTCCCGACGCCAAAGACCCCTGCGCGCCCACGCGAGGCACGTGATCCCTCTCGTCTCTTCCCTCCCCTCTCTCCCTTTATCTCTGGACCATGCCAACCACTCTGCCCTGCTCCTCCTCGCTTTCCCCTCCTCCACGAAAAGGAAGCAGAGACGGAAATCTGCAAGCGCCGCCGCGCGCCCTTCTCGACCATGTCGTCGCCCTGATCAACCCCGTGTCAAGCCGACGCCACCCGGAGCTCCGCCTCGCCTCTGCGAACGTCCTCGTCCAAGAAAATCGAGCCGGGAGGCTCTGTATGCGACGAAGTCGCCCTCGACCACTACTCCGTCCGCCGCGCTCCGGCGATGGTTCCGGCCGTCCTCGTTCTCCTCCGGCTTCCTCGACCCTTCAGAAAGGTTCGTGGTGAGCTCCCCGTCCTCCCAGACCTTCCCTCGGACGCTTACGCGTTCTTTGCCATGCTGCCGTCATTGACCGGCGAATATCCTCCGCAGGTCCTCGTCGCCGGCCACTACCCGGTGGTTCCCAGTCCCTGCGCCGACTGGTTCAGGTTCACCGCACCGACGTGGTTCTTCTGCGCTGATACGTCCAAAACATATCTATAATTTTTGATGCTCCATGCTTGTTTTTACACCATTTGCTTAGTGTTTCGTTACACTTCGTGGCACTTTTATGCATTTTCCAGAACTAACCTATTAACAAGTCGCCACAGTGCCAGTTCCCTGTTTTCTGCTGTTTTTGTGTTTTAGAAAAGTTACACAGGAAATATTCTCGGAATTGGACGAAACAAAAGCCGAACGTCTAGAAATTCACCGAAGCTTCCAGAGAACCGAAGAGGAGACAGAGTGGGGCCACGAGGGCCCCACACAATAGGGCGGCGCGGCCTAGCCCCTGGCCGCGCCCCCTATGTGTGACGACGCCTCGGCCCACTCCTGACGTTGCCCCTTTGCCTATAAAGACCCCTCGACAGAAAAAACCTAAGTACCCGATCAGAATTCCAGAAAGATATCGCGTTCTGCCGTCGTCGTCGACCCAAGATCGGGAGGGTCCTGAAGCTCTTCCCGACACCCTGCCGAAGAGGGGAATCGCCACCGGAGGCCTTCTTCATCGCCATGCTTGCCTCCGGCACGATGAGTGAGTAGTCTACCTTGGACTATGGGTCCATAGCAGTAGCTAGATGGTTGTTCTCTCCACCATGTGCTTCATGTTTAGATCTCATGAGCTGCCTTACATGATTGAGATCACCGTTATGTAATTCTACATGTTGTGTTTGTTGGGATCCAATGAATATTGGTGTTATGATTAAGTTGCTGTTCTGAAATTTATCTTATGTTATCTCTATGTTGTTTATGATCTTGCATGCTGATTGCTGGGATGATGGCGCCAGAAAAGAGTTGGTGCCTAGTTGAAAGTCCAGCCCGTTGGGAACCCCAAGAGGAAGGTGTGATGAGTACAGCAGCAAGATTTTCCCTCAGTTAAGAAACCAAGGTTTAATCATTCTTGGAGAGGAGAGACAAACGACTGAAGGTGATGCTTGCTAGTTTGCGACGGCTTCGGACAATTTATATATGGTGCCTCATCCAAGCTTTGCTTGCTAGCTGCAACGCGGAACCTACACATACACAACCAAGTACTTTGTTCCCAACTTACGATGAGGTTGTCAATCTCACCGGTTTGCTTGAAACAAAGGTTATGAGTGTATCGAGTGGAAAATAGTAAAAGTATGCGAGTAAAGTAAACTGTGCAAGTAAAGTAAACAGGTGATAGCAATATGATGGAAATAGGACCGGGGTCCACAGTTCACTAGTGGTGTCTCTCCACAAGATAAATAACACATGCTGGGTAAACAAATTACAGTTGGGCAATTGATAGAATAAAGATAAACGTGATATGTCAAGAAGATCACTATGAGATTTACTCTGGGCATTACAACAAGATACATAGACCGCCATCCAACTGCATCTATGACTAATAATCCACTTGTGGCGAATCAATCCGAGAACTCCACAAGTATTAAGTTGCGAACAACAGATAATTGCATTAAGCAAAGTGTGTAATGTAAACAAAGCATATGCCCTTGAGTATATGAATGTTGTTTTCTCCCTAGTAGCAACAACACATCTACAACCTTAGAGGTTTCTGTCACTCCCCCAGGTTAAATAGAGGCATGAACCCACTATCGAGCATAAATACCCCCTCTTGGAGTCACTAGCAACTACTCGGCCAAGATAGCTACTAACAACGGAGAGCATGCAAGATCATAAACAACATAGAGATAACAAAAGATAATATTCAGTACAACAACTCAATCATAAACACCAATATTCATCGGATCCCAACAAACCAAACATGTAGAATTACATAACGGTGATCTCAATCATGTAGGGCAGCTCATGAGATCTAAACATGAAGCACATGGTGGAGAAGACAACCATCTAGCTACTGCTATGGACCCATAGTCCAAGGTAGACTACTCACTCATCGCTCCGGAGGCAAGCATGGCGATGAAGAAGACCTCCGGTGGCGATTCCCCTCTCCGGCAGGGTGCCGGGAAGAGCTTCTGGACCCTCCCGATCTTCGGGTCGACGGCGGCGGCGTATCACGATGTGTTCTGGAAAAGTGATCGGGTACTTAGGTTTTTTCCGTCGGGGGGTCTTTATAGGCGAAGGGGCGATGTCAGAGGAGTGGCCAGGTGGCCTCACACCATGGTGGCGTGGGCCAGGGGCTGGCCGCGCCACCCCTGTGTGTGGGCCCCTGGTGGCCCCTCTCCTTCTCTCCTTCAGATCTCTGGAAGCTTCCGGGTAAAATAAGACTTCAGGAACTTGTTTCATCCAATTCCGAGAATATTTCCTGTGTATCACTTCTGAAACACAAAAACGGCAGAAAACAGGGAACTGGCACTGTGGCAACTCGTTAATAGGTTAGTTCCGGAAAATGCATAAAAGTGCCACGAAGTGTAACGAAACAGTAGGCAAATGGTGTAAAAACAAGCATGGAGCATTAAAAATTATAGATACGTTGGAGACGTATCACATTGTGACGACCTCAAATTTGATACAAATTCGAAGTGCCCGTTATGTAATCCATCACAATCCCAGAATCAATGTTGTGATTTACATAACGTAGTTGATATCACAGTCATAGACATTAATGGTAAATAAAGGGGATTACATAGGTGGTCGCACAGACCAAACCTTACATTACATCAACATGCAGCGGAATAACACTTTGGGTCCATATTGTCAAGCTTCAACCGCACAGGCAAAGCAGACAGTAGGAAACGAGCCTAATTCGCAAAGTTGTCAATGAGTCCTTCCTTCTTGATCTTGCTCCTCAAGTCTGGCCAAGTTAATAGCCAGGGACACAGCCATGAGTACATTGGATGCACTCGCAAATCATCTTATAAAGGAAATGGTGAGGTAGAAATGCAAGGTTGATATGGTGGACTAAGCACTAAGTTGTTTTGCAAAAGCTAGTTTTATTTCCCAAGAATGTTCATTGGTAGACAAGGAGTTTAATTCTCTAAGTTCAATCTAAGGAGGAATTTCAAGTGTGTCAACATCATGGTCAAGTCAAGTCAATTCACTTCATGTCATTCACCAAATTTACCTTAAGTTGTTTTCATTATTGACAAAAGCCAGGCACAGCTTGCCAACCGTCCATAACCGCGGACTCGGCTATTCGAATAGTTTGAAAACCTCTGCAGAGGGGTACACTTTACCCACAAGATTCGATACATCTGCCGGGAGAAATCCACGGTCCGTCATACAAAAGTATGCGGGGTTCAGATAATCAAACAAACTCTTTCACTTGTCTACTCTAGTATGGGATCCTTCCCTAGAGCCCGAGACACGGATTTCCCCGTTCTGGCGCCTCTAGTTTTGCCCACTCCGGGATGCCGGACGGATGGAAATCTTCAGGAAGGAAAATTTCCAATAACCACTTGGTTCGGAAGCAACCCCGCATGGGATGCTTCTATAAAGGATGAAACAAGACCTCCCATACTAAAATAAACAAGCTAGGAATAAGCCCCTTCCCATTCAGGGGTAATGTGGTTGTACGGTATAATTGGCTCCCATAGTACATCACTCGTTGTCAATTGAGAAATACATTTCATAGTTCTTAGTCAAGATTATTTTCTTTCATAAAACCATCATGTAGGAGAAACCTCCAATATCATGTTTCAAGTTCAAGTCACCAATTCTCAACTAGGATTCCCCTTATAAATGACCTCCAATTTTATTAGCAACTAAGCAACTACATTGAGTGATGACCACTGAATAGAGTTGGATAAACTCAGCTTGATGCTCTTGTTAAGCAAGGGATCACTATACTTCTATCATTCTACTCTAACAATTCAATCATGCAATTTACTTAAAACAGGTAGAATGCAATATTAAAACTGGGCATGGGGAGTATGAATCAAAAGATGGCTTGCCTTGGTTGGCAAAGTGTCCGGGGTTTTCTTCTTCTTCTTGATAATAATAATCCCCTCCAATATCCTCCTCGGCAACACTAGCGTCTAATAACGAATAAACACAAAGCACACAATCACTACACAAGGCTTAACCACACACCAAGCACACATCTTTGTTTGTTAACAATAGCATTCATGTTGCATTTTATGGTGTTGGATGGTAGGTTTTTCTTCTAAGTTTTCTTCAATTGTGCAAGTTAAATTCTCTACTAAGTGTCATATGTTGTTTACTTTCTAAGTATGGGTATTGGTTTAGGAGTAATAATGCTAGTTCAAGTGAGAAGGGATCAACTAAGTGAATTGGTAAGAGGGCAATTTAATTCTAAGTGTGCAATAGGAATCTATCATTTTATGTGGCTAACTAGAGTTGGGTAGGATCTAATTGATAACACTAATAGGGTTTGGAGTTGGTTTGGGTTGACTAACAGTAAGAAGGGTCATTGGTGATTTCACAAATTAAATTTCATGATTTTTGGAGGCTTAAATAAATTTCTAGAAATACTCCATGATTAACAAAGCTATGGTCACACTATTCATATCTAATTAAATTCCTAACTTATTTTGAATTCTAACCAGTTCTATAGTGTAGGGCATTTTACAAGCTTTCCAACGACATCTTATTTGCTAAATTTGAACCTACGAAACTCCGGGAATTTGAATTTGAATCTTGCAGTAATTGACAAAAGTTAACGGGGTTTCTAAAAAAAAAACTGCTCGGACCAAATTGGAAATGGGCCGGGGAGACGAATCTGGCCGGCCCAGCTAGGGATCCCGGGCGGGTGCTAAAAAAAAATTGCCTGACCGGGGGGGCCCACCGGTCAGAACTTAACTGAATCGGTATGCACGGGGCTTTCTTCCCCAGCTCGACGCACACACGGCGGGCGGCTACTGGGAGGAGGCGGTGGCTGGGGTGCTCACCGGCGGTGACGGGGAGCGGCGGCGAGGGTGCAGGGCGGCGCCGGAGGTCCTTCTCGGCCGCCTCCTGCAGGTACAGCGCCGGGGGATGCTCAGCAGCGCCGGGAACGTGCGGTGGCCTGCGGAGCGGTCGAGGTCGGCGAGCTCGACTGAGAGCACGGAAGCGAAGGAAACGTTGTCTAGGGAGGTGCTGGGGATGGTGCAGTTCTTTTCAGGGAAGAAGGGCGGCCTTTTATAGGCGGGAGAGGGAGCACGGGGCGAGGGGATCTGCGGAGAGAGCGCGGCCGGTGTCGGCTAACGGAGGAGAGGGGCGGTCGGGGCTTTCGGCGGGGTGCTATGGAGGGTTGCAGGCACTCGCTGGCGCGTTTGCAGGCGGCGGGGTGGTCTGGTGCAGAGGGGGCAAGTGAGGGGTCCGGGCGGTGGTTCTCCTCTGTTCTTCCCTGTCTCACGGTCGTGGTCGGGGCAGGGGAGGCTGGGGCTCGACCAAGAGATGTCCCCGAGCATGGCTACAGGGTTTGGGCCGGGGTGAACAACGTTGGCCACAGTAGCTTGGATATTTCCTGAATTTCGCCCACCACGTGTTCGATACAATGTCCGCATGAAATCAAAATTTGGATTTTTGAAAATTTCCAATTGGGTTGGTCATTATATTGGATAGGGATTCCAGAAATATTTTTGTTATGAAGAAATATGAGGTTTTGCAAAAATCTTATTTCTAATTTGAAGTACGGTTTCTGATTCAGATTCAAACTTTGGACAGATTTTGAAAGAGGTTAGGGTTTGATTTTTTGCTGGAAACTTCTTGGTTGAGTTAGTATGTGATATGGTCAGGCTCAACTAACTGACCACACCTCTGCTTGAGTTACAGATTTCTTACTCTAAGTGTCCAAAGTAGGGTAGTGGTTAACTTTTTCTAGATCATCTTTTCTTCTCTTTTTCTTTATTTCTCTTGCTTCTGGTTCTTTTGATCTTTGTGGTTCTTCTCTAATGCTTCTTTTGGTTAAGTTTGAATTAACTAAACATTGCACAACAAATTAAAACACACATGAAATCATAAAACCACATGTATTTAAAAATACTATGCATGCATGCACTATAAGTGAAAAAGATTTAATTGGTCCAAAAGTGTTGGTTTTCTTGGAGATGAGATGGAGTTGGGAAATGACCTCTTATTTGAATTCAAACTTTGGTAGAAATTTGAATAGGGTTCCAAGTTGATTTTTGTTTCAAACTTTATTGTATTTGATTCTTTGTAACTTGTTCTTAGTGGTGGTGGAGAGATGCATAATGGTATAGTTCAAATATTGCTTAATATAGGTTTGGCAATTGACCCAAATGGGTTTAGCATGTAACCATGCACAAAATTTTATAGTTAGAAAACTATTTCAATTTAACAAAGATCTTTATTTAAAAATTTGGGATCAAAGGATTTGTTTTAAAACCTTTCTCATACTCTTTTTATTTGAAGCATGGGAGCAAATGCTTAATTTCACAAGTTCTAAAAGACAATAAATTAATCTTGTATTTAAAATAAAAGTTTTTGTTGTCTCCAAAATTTGGTATTTTAATTAATCCATTTATTTCTATTTTCCAAAATTTTGGGTTGTTACAATCTTCCCCCCTTAAAAAGAATCTCGTCCCGAGATTCACAAGTTGAGATTGAGATAGATTAAGAAATGAGATTACCAGATAAGAGATAGAGTGTATATTGATTCCTATAGAGATGGAAAGATTGGGTACACCCAAAATGTGATAAGGCCAAATGGGCCAAAACACATATTCATCAATCACATAGCATTTTCAACAAACAATCAGACATTTCAAAAACAAAAATATTTTAGGTTTAAACCATAGAACTTCATAAAACAAGGTCTTGTGGATTATAGGTCTGGTTTCACAAAGAGATAAAACAAGACTACTAGTATATAACTAAGGTGGCTCCGGCTTCTTGATGACTTGTGTTCCAAAATCTTGATCCAACTTGTTCATACTACTTTGTAACTAGGAGCAACTTCGAGGGTACACGGCTGGTTCGTGATGGTTGATTTCCTTCTCTTCGTGCCTTCAGGTTGTAAGAGTTGCTTCGGGGTATTCCAGAAAGGTTTCTTCCTTCTCATGCAGATGTTGAGGTTATCTTCAATAGTAATGGGTTTTCGATTACGGGTCGTAGAGGAGAGGGAAAAGTTCTAAAAATGTTTCTCACATGGGTTGATATTTTTCAGAGTTTATTGTGGGTTAAAAAGACCAAACTATTTTATTTTATTTTATATAAAAAAAATTGTTGGGATGGTGGCTACAGGTTGCGAGATAGCATATGAGCCACACCTCTCAAAACAAATCAATCATTCAAACACACAAGGCACTAAGCACACTTACTAATCGTGAGGTAAGGGTAGCTCAATGAAATCAACTGAGCATTTCCTATAATTCCTAAGGATCGGGTTGCTGAGGTCTTCATCATTTTTGATCACTCTCTCTTTGCTCTTGAAGTCTTTGTCTCACAGGGTTGACTCTTGTTGGAAGATTTCTGAATCAGGTGAAGAGACTCTCCATCGATGGTAGCGGTCGTAGTTGACATCCAAGGTTGAAGTCTTGAAAAATATTGAGTCCTAATCTTTTGATCCAAAAATCCTTCGGTCTTAGGTCGGTATATCGTCCATAGTATATATTTGAAGTAGATGAGGAATAGAGTAAAACAAATCTTTGAAAAGCCTTTGTAATTAAAGAGGTAAATAAATTCTTTGTCAAAATCTCTTGAGAGTATAAGTTGAGAGTGTAAGATATTTCAAGTGAATAAGATGAGGGTATAAGATTGACTTTGGATACCAAAGCAAATAAGTTTCTTTTGTAGAAATAAGTGTTTGACAAAATACCACTTTCTTAGCTAACGACCATACTAACTAAGGTCTCCTAAGGTCATGATAGTCCTGATACCAAACTTGGGATATCAGAGATATCATTTTCTAACGACCATGCTAACTAGGGTTTCCTAGAGTCAGCCTAGGCTCTGATACCAACTTGTGACGACCTCAAATTTGATACAAATTCGAAGTGCCCGTTATGTAATCCATCACAATCCCAGAATCAATGTTGTGATTTACATAACGTAGTTGATATCACAGTCATAGACATTAATAGTAAATAAAGGGGATTACATAGGTGGTCGCACAGACCAAACCTTACATTACATCAACATGCAGCGGAATAACACTTTGGTCCATATTGTCAAGCTTCAACCGCACAGGCAAAGCAGACAGTAGGAAACGAGCCTAATTCGCAAAGTTGTCAATGAGTCCTTCCTTCTTGATCTTGCTCCTCAAGTCTGGCCAAGTTAATAGCCAGGGACACAGCCATGAGTACATTGGATGCACTCGCAAACCATCTTATAAAGGAAATGGTGAGGTAGAAATGCAAGGTTGATATGGTGGACTAAGCACTAAGTTGTTTTGCAAAAGCTAGTTTTATTTCCCAAGAATGTTCATTGGTAGACAAGGAGTTTAATTCTCTAAGTTCAATCTAAGGAGGAATTTCAAGTGTGTCAACATCATGGTCAAGTCAAGTCAATTCACTTCATGTCATTCACCAAATTTACCTTAAGTTGTTTTCATTATTGACAAAAGCCAGGCACAGCTTGCCAACCGTCCATAATCGCGGACTCGGCTATTCGAATAGTTTGAAAACCTCTGCAGAGGGGTACACTTTACCCACAAGATTCGATACATCTGCCGGGAGAAATCCACGGTCCGTCATACAAAAGTATGCGGGGTTCAGATAATCAAACAAACTCTTTCACTTGTCTACTCTAGTATGGGATCCTTCCCTAGAGCCCGAGACACGGATTTCCCCGTTCCGGCGCCTCTAGTTTTGCCCACTCCGGGATGCCGGACGGATGGAAATCTTCAGGAAGGAAAATTTCCAATAACCACTTGGTTCGGAAGCAACCCCGCATGGGATGCTTCTATAAAGGATGAAACAAGACCTCCCATACTAAAATAAACAAGCTAGGAATAAGCCCCTTCCCATTCAGGGGTAATGTGGTCGTACGGTATAATTGGCTCCCATAGTACATCACTCGTTGTCAATTGAGAAATACATTTCATAGTTCTTAGTCAAGATTATTTTCTTTCATAAAACCATCATGTAGGAGAAACCTCCAATATCATGTTTCAAGTTCAAGTCACCAATTCTCAACTAGGATTCCCCTTATAAATGACCTCCAATTTTATTAGCAACTAAGCAACTACATTGAGTGATGACCACTGAATAGAGTTGGATAAACTCAGCTTGATGCTCTTGTTAAGCAAGGGATCACTATACTTCTATCATTCTACTCTAACAATTCAATCATGCAATTTACTTAAAACAGGTAGAATGCAATATTAAAACTGGGCATGGGGAGTATGAATCAAAAGATGGCTTGCCTTGGTTGGCAAAGTGTCCGGGGTTTTCTTCTTCTTCTTGATAATAATAATCCCCTCCAATATCCTCCTCGGCAACACTAGCGTCTAATAACGAATAAACACAAAGCACACAATCACTACACAAGGCTTAACCACACACCAAGCACACATCTTTGTTTGTTAACAATAGCATTCATGTTGCATTTTATGGTGTTGGATGGTAGGTTTTTCTTCTAAGTTTTCTTCAATTGTGCAAGTTAAATTCTCTACTAAGTGTCATATGTTGTTTACTTTCTAAGTATGGGTATTGGTTTAGGAGTAATAATGCTAGTTCAAGTGAGAAGGGATCAACTAAGTGAATTGGTAAGAGGGCAATTTAATTCTAAGTGTGCAATAGGAATCTATCATTTTATGTGGCTAACTAGAGTTGGGTAGGATCTAATTGATAACACTAATAGGGTTTGGAGTTGATTTGGGTTGACTAACAGTAAGAAGGGTCATTGGGGATTTCACAAATTAAATTTCATGATTTTCGGAGGCTTAAATAAATTTCTAGAAATACTCCATGATTAACAAAGCTATGGTCACACTATTCATATCTAATTAAATTCCTAACTTATTTTGAATTCTAACCAGTTCTATAGTGTAGGGCATTTTACAAGCTTTCCAACGACATCTTATTTGCTAAATTTGAACCTACGAAACTCCAGGAATTTGAATTTGAATCTTGCAGTAATTGACAAAAGTTAACGGGGTTTCTAAAAAAAAAACTGCTCGGACCAAATTGGAAATGGGCCGGGGAGACGAATCTGGACGGCCCAGCTAGGGATCCCGGGCGGGTGCTAAAAAAAATTGCCTGACCGGGGGGGCCCACCGGTCAGAACTTAACTGAATCGGTATGCACGGGGCTTTCTTCCCCAGCTCGACGCACACACGGCGGGCGGCTACTGGGAGGAGGCGGTGGCTGGGGTGCTCACCGGCGGTGACGGGGAGCGGCGGCGAGGGTGCAGGGCGGCGCCGGAGGTCCTTCTCGGCCGCCTCCTGCAGGTACAGCGCCGGGGGATGCTCAGCAGCGCCGGGAACGTGCGGTGGCCTGCGGAGCGGTCGAGGTCGGCGAGCTCGACTGAGAGCACGAAAGCGAAGAAAACGTTGTCTAGGGAGGTGCTGGGGATGGTGCGGTTCTTTTCAGGGAAGAAGGGCGGCCTTTTATAGGCGGGAGAGGGAGCACAGGGCGAGGGGATCTGCGGAGAGAGCGCGGCCGGTGTCGGCTAACGGAGGAGAGGGGCGGTCGGGGCTTTCGGCGGGGTGCTGTGGAGGGTTGCAGGCACTCGCTGGCGCGTTTGCAGGCGGCGGGGTGGTCTGGTGCAGAGGGGGCAAGTGAGGGGTCCGGGCGGTGGTTCTCCTCTGTTCTTCCCTGTCTCACGGTCGTGGTCGGGGCAGGGGAGGCTGGGGCTCGACCAAGAGATGTCCCCGAGCATGGCTACAGGGTTTGGGCCGGGGTGAACAGCGTTGGCCACAGTAGCTTGGATATTTCCTGAATTTCGCCCACCACGTGTTCGATACAATGTCCGCATGAAATCAAAATTTGGATTTTTGAAAATTTCCAATTGGGTTGGTCATTATATTGGATAGGGATTCCAGAAATATTTTTGTTATGAAGAAATATGAGGTTTTGCAAAAATCTTATTTCCAATTTGAAGTACGGTTTCTGATTCAGATTCAAACTTTGGACAGATTTTGAAAGAGGTTAGGGTTTGAGTTTTTGCTGGAAACTTCTTGGTTGAGTTAGTATGTGATATGGTCAAGCTCAACTAACTGACCACACCTCTGCTTGAGTTACAGATTTCTTATTCTAAGTGTCCAAAGTAGGGTAGTGGTTAACTTTTTCTAGATCATCTTTTCTTCTCTTTTTCTTTATTTCTCTTGCTTCTGGTTCTTTTGATCTTTGTGGTTCTTCTCTAATGCTTCTTTTGGTTAAGTTTGAATTAACTAAACATTGCACAACAAATTAAAACACACATGAAATCATAAAACCACATGTATTTAAAAATACTATGCATGCATGCACTATAAGTGAAAAAGATTTAATTGGTCCAAAAGTGTTGGTTTTCTTGGAGATGAGATGGAGTTGGGAAATGACCTCTTATTTGAATTCAAACTTTGGTAGAAATTTGAATAGGGTTCCAAGTTGATTTTTGTTTCAAACTTTATTGTATTTGATTCTTTGTAACTTGTTCTTAGTGGTGGTGGAGAGATGCATAATGGTATAGTTCAAATATTGCTTAATATAGGTTTGGCAATTGACCCAAATGGGTTTAGCATGTAACCATGCACAAAATTTTATAGTTAGAAAACTATTTCAATTTAACAAAGATCTTTATTTAAAAATTTGGGATCAAAGGATTTGTTTTAAAACTTTCTCATACTCTTTTTATTTGAAGCATGGGAGCAAATGCTTAATTTCACAAGTTCTAAAAGACAATAAATTAATCTTGTATTTAAAATAAAAGTTTTTGTTGTCTCCAAAATTTGGTATTTTAATTAATCCATTTATTTCTATTTTCCAAAATTTTGGGTTGTTACACACATGCTCTCCGTTGTTAGTAACTATCTTAGCCGAGTAGTTGCTGGTAACTCCAAGAGGGGTTATTTATGCTCGATAGTTGGGTTCATGCCTCTATTGAATCTGGGGGAGTGACAGAAACCTCTAAGGTTGTAGATGTGCTGTTGCCACTAGGGAGAAAACAACATTCATATGCTCGAGGGCATATGCTTTGTTTACATTACACACTTTGCTTAATGCAATTATCTGTTGTTCGCAACTTAATACTTGTGGAGTTCTCGGATTGATTCGCCACAAGTGGATTATTAGTCATAGATGCAGTTGGATGGCGGTCTATGTATTTTGTTGTAATGCCCAGAGTAAATCGCATAGTGATCTTCTTGACATATCATGTTATCTTTATTCTATCAATTGCCCAACTATAATTTGTTTACCCAGCATGTGTTATTTATCTTATGGAGAGACACCACTAGTGAACTGTGGACCCCGTTCCTATTTCCATCATATTGCTATCACCTGTTTACTTTACTCGCACTGTTTACTTTACTTGCATATTACTACTGTTTTCCACTTGATACGCTCATACCCTTTGTTTCAAGCAAACCGGTGAGATTGACAACCTCATCGTAAGTTGGGAACAAAGTATTTGGTTGTGTTGTGTGCAGGTTCCACGTTGCCGCTCGCAAAGCAAAGCCTAGATGAGGCGCCTTATAAATTGTCCGGAGCCGTCGCGAAGCTAGCAAGCATCACCTTCTGGAGTACTGACTTTTTCCTGGACGATAAAACCTTGGTTTCTTACTGAGGGAAACTTGCTGCTGTGCTCATCATACCTTCCTCTTGGGGTTCCCAACTTATCGGTCATTTTCATCATCACCACCGAAGCAATCAAGCAATTTTTCTGGCGCCGTTGCCGGGGAAAAAGAAGACTTCTGCAAGGGGAGTTTCGCATGCACATCCTTTACTTTGTTTTAAGTTTTGCTTTACTTTATTTTTACTTGCATCGTTTTATATCAAAAACACAAAAAAATTAGTATCCTTTATAGTTGTTATTTCTTTACTTTTAGTTCATTATGTTGTTCCCTAAGTACGTTTTGGAGGACCTCTCAGTAGGTAGTGGTTTAATTATTGGGAAAAGTAATATTGAGGAGTTCTTTAATCATATTAGTATGCATAAAGATGTTGAGGAAAAGTATTTGACTGAGCCCTCCCCTAGTTATGAAGTTGCTTCTGCTTATTTGATTCACATGTTAGAAGCTAGGTTTGCTAGCCTTAATCCTTGTGTGCAATACATGTTTCTTAAGTTTCATGATATTGAGGATCCCGAAAAGAAAGCTTTTGTCTTGGAAACTTTGCGCATAGAATTTAGAGATGTTGCTATTGAGGCTAGGGAAGTTTTTAAGAAATTTAATAAGCTTGGCTCGCCTGTTGAAGTTGTTGGTATACCCAATGAAGATTCTAGAATGCCAATACCTTGTAAACTTGTAGGAATTCATGATGCCTTAGAAAATAGGGATTTCTATTTTCGTACCCCTGGGACGTTAGTTGTACTCAGTTTTCCCCAGCCGCTTAACTTTTCCTTAGTTTTCCCCTCGCTCTAGTTTGAAACCCCTCGCAGACGCTCGGACGGGAGGGTTGCCGTCTGGTCAGAGGCCTTAGACCGTTACCGGTGACGGCTAGGGAGCCGCGGTGGTTGTGAATGGACCGTTGCTTTTGAATGGTGTTGACTGTTGACCCAATGAGACACGTCGGACTGGCGGTCACTCACCCAAAGCTTTCCCCTCCGCCCGAGACTGGAAGAGCTCACCACCCCTCCGCCGCCACGCCGTCCTGCCCTCCTACCTTATGGCGTCGTCCGCCCCCGAGCCGCCCCCGCCCCTACCACCACCCCCGGGAGGCGGAGAGGGCTCCAACTCCACTAGATCTACCCCTATCGCGGTAGAGTTTGTACATCCGTCTGGTGTGCCGATTATGCCCCTCAACGGCAGAGAAGATTGGGAATCAGAGGGATCTAATGCATGGATTCCATCTGGGTAAGCATCGTCTGCCTATGTGAATTAACAGTAGGCAGTTTTTGAGCGCGAATCGTTGTTGCTCAACTAACTGCATTGCTTTTCGAATAGGATTGATCCAGCGCTGGCTTTTCGGCTGGTGGTTAGGCTAGATACTAGCTTTTTGCATGATTCTGAACGCAATGTGAGCGGA
The DNA here is from genome assembly GCA_007115705.1 of Dactylis glomerata. Taxonomy (NCBI): domain Eukaryota; kingdom Viridiplantae; phylum Streptophyta; class Magnoliopsida; order Poales; family Poaceae; genus Dactylis; species Dactylis glomerata. The sequence continues at coordinate 694,470 of QXEO01000796.1, read as the reverse complement.
TTTTACATCCTAGCGGTGGTTGCAACTACCATCTCGTTGAGGGATTTAAAAGATAACATCTACGCTCAGTACCCCTGGGGCGCTGGTGATTTAGTTGATTTCCAATATTTTAACTGCACGGAGGGAAGATATGGTCCACTAATTTCCGACGACGATCTGTGAATTCTTTTTGCTTTAAATGATTCTTGCCGTGTCGGTAAAATTCGAATCCATGTGGACAGGGTCCAGGCATCATCTGGTGTTGGGGTATCATCAGGTGGTCAGGCATCATGTCTCTCTAGTGTTGCTGCCTCTGCTAATCGTGTGCGCCGCCCCGCTCCTTGTAGGTCCACAATAGCACCATCTGTCCCCAGTGCTAGTGGTAGTGGTAGCCAGATCGTTCCCGTGGTCGATGTGGAGGACGATGCAGAGATTGAGGATCCGTCTCCTCAAGATGATGAGGATGAGTTGATGTTTCCTGAATTGGTAGATCGATGCAGTAAGCAGGCAATGGAGGATCAATACATGGAAGATATTGCACAAGGTGCCAGATTTGATGACACTGATGATGAAGAGAAGGATGAGAACAATGACAGCCTCATTTTAGCCGATTACGAAGGTGATGACTTGCCAACAATTGAGTGGAACAGGGAGGATCCTCAGCTTGCAGAAGGCACCGTATTTCAAACGATGATGGACTGCCGTAATGCAATTACTACATATTGCATTCTCACCAAGAATGATTATGAGGTTATTAAAAGTGAGCCAGGTAGGTTCACAGTTAAGTGCCCATACAAGAGGTGTAAGTGGAGGCTGCATGCATCCACAATGCTCAGAAGCACCGTGGTTCAGGTACTACGCCAACCAGTTGTGTATTTTAGATCACGATGTAAAATTTGTTAACTGTTACTGACATCCCTTATAATTATGTTTCAGATAAAGAAGAACTCGATCGACCATACTTGTCCACCACGAGCGGGAGTGCCAGCGGAGAAATCAAAGCTAGCGAAGACTAGGTGGTTGGCAGATGCAATCATAGATTGGCTGAGAGAAACTCCATCACTTGGTGCAACAGCACTCATAAAATTGATATCTGATAAGTTTAATATAAAAATACCTTACATGAGGATGTTCTATGCAAAGGAAATGGCTCTTGACAGGATCAATGGTCCATGGAATGAAAGCTTTCAGTTGCTTTACACTTTCAAAGCTGAAGTGGAGATGGCTAGTCCAGGCAGTGTTGTAGCGATAGACAAGCATACAGTTCCCTACAAATTGAAAAGCGGAAGGATAATACAGAAGGAATGTTTTAGAAGGGCTTTTGTTTGTTTCAAAGCTTGCTGGAAAGGCTTTCTGGACGGTTGTAGGCCTTATTTGGCCGTGGATGCAATAGCTCTTCATGGCAGGTTTAAAGGACAGCTAGTTGTTGCTACTGCAGTTGATGGATGATGTCTACACATGCTTCTGTTCTTGTAGACAGTGTTGGGCCTCCAAGTGCAGAGGTTTGTAGAGCAGCAGCAAGTTTCCCTTAAGTGGATCACCCAAGGTTTATAGAACTCAGGGAGGAAGAGGTCAATGCCATCCCTCTCAAGCAACCCTACAATTACGATACAGAAAGTCTCTTGTGTCCCCAACACACCCAATACACTTGTCAGATGTATAGGTGCACTAGTTCGGCGAAGAGATAGTGAAATACAAGTAGTAGTGATGATTATAAGTAGCAAATGTGATCTGAAATAAATATCGCTGCGAGCAAACATGTAACAAAATAGTAAGTAAACAGTGTGCAAAGCTTGGAAACAAGGCCTAGGGATCATACTTTCACTAGTGGACACACTCCCAACAAATATAACATAATTGAACAAATAAATAACTTCTCTTCACTATGGTACTTTGAATTATTCTCCTATTGAATAACACTAATCATTGCGTAGGGCTACGAAGCACTCCTCAAAGTTCATCAAGTACTTGACAAACACCACTCATAGAGATATCCAAATCAAATCACAACTCAAGATAGATATTATTGCAACTTAGACCAAGTACTAACACGGTGCACACACTGTCAACATTACACCATGAAAGGAGGAATAGATCACTTCAATACTATCATAGTGATAATTATTCTCATAATCCATAAGAGATCACAATCGTAGCCTAGACCAAGTACCACCATGATGCACGCACTGTCACCGTTATACCATGGCAGGAGGAATAGATTACTTTAATAACACACTAGAGTACACATAATGAAGAAGAGTAACATCTACTTATTCAACATGATATAAAGCTCACGATCACATAAAGATCACATCATGGGAGAGAGAGGTGAACCACATAGCTACCGGAGAGCCCTCAGCCCCGGGGGTGAACTACTCCCTCCTCATCATAGGAGACAGCAAGGTTGATGGAGATGGCGGTGAGGTCGATGGAGACAGAGATGGAGACCGATGGAGATGGCTCCGGGGGCACTTCCCCATCCCGGCAGGGTGCCGGAACAGAGACTTCTGACCCCGAAATTTGGCTTCGACGGCGGCGGCGCTGCGGAACTATTCTGGAAATTTCGCCGACTCCTTTAGGGTTTTCCGTCCCGAGGCTTTATATAGGCGAAGGGGCATTGTCAGGAGGCAACCAGGGGCTCCTCACACCAGGTGGGCGCGGCCAGGGGCTGGGCCGCGCCCCCTACATATGAGGGCAGCCTCTAGCCCCCCTCCGGCTCTCTTTCGGTCTTTGGGAAGCTTCCGGGAAAAATAAGACTTCTGAAACTTGTTTCGTCCAATTCCGAGAATATTTCCTATGTAGCTTTTCTGAAACACAAAAACAGTAGAAAAAAGGGAACTGGCACTGTGGCATCTTGTCAATAGGTTAGTTCCAGAAATCGCATAAAAATGCCACGAAGTGTAACGAAACACAAGGCAAATGGTGTAAAAACAAGCATGGAGCATCAAAAATTATAGATACGTTTGAGACGTATCAGCATCCCCAAGCTTAACTCCTGCTCGTCCTCAAGTAGGTAAGTGATAACAAAAGAAATAATTTTTGAGGTGACATGCACCATCACAATCTTGATCATATAGGTAAAGCATTGAGTGCTGAGATCAAAGAACTTAAAACATGGGCATGAAAGATATAATGTTGACAATAAGAACTTAGCAACCATGTTATAACATGCAAATGAACACAAACAAAAGATTATGAAAATGAAACAATGAAAGTCAAACATGTGTTCAAATCATAAGGAAAAACATACAAATGGTTTTCAGCTTGTCCGTCATAGAGAGCAAAACATAAATGCATAGGACACCTTCAAGTTTAAGAGGGCGACTAGATACAAATAATTTAAGAACAAGTGAAACCATAGTCATGAATCAATCAATGATAAACTTTGGGACAATGCACATTATACTCAGAATGATAACTATGCTCTCTTAGATGGTGCATAAAGGTAGAAGGTGGAGACTCAACATAAAAGTAAAAGAAAGGCCCTTCGCAGAGGGAAGCAGTGATTAAACATGTGCTAGAGCTTTTTATTTATAAAACAGAGCGATAAAAATTGGTGTTGAGAGGTGGTTGCTTTTGTCAACGACTGGCAATGGGGTTCTTACTATCTTCCATACAAAAATGAAGCAAGTTTTTGAGAGAGAGATTGACACTTTTGTGCTCTTTTTTTATAAAGCTTGGTACTCCTCCCCACCTTTTTTTCCTTTCACAAACCATGGCTAACCGATTCCATCGGGTGCCCGCCAACATTCACATACCATGGAGGAGTGCCTTTTTTTCTCTTTTTTTCTTTTTTTTCTTTTTGGAATAAGACAATATGGAAGATAGCAAATCCGACCACTACGTCCCCATGAGCTGAAAACAGTGTCACAAAATGAGAAGTATTTTGAAGGGTTTTTTAAAGGTAGCACATGAAAATTTACTTGGAATGGCTTACAAATACCATGCATAGGAGTTTATAGTGGACACTTTGGCAAAACTTGGTTTTTAGGAGTTGGATGCACGAGTAGAGCTCATACTCAGTACAAAATGAGGGCTAGCAAAAGACAGGGAGCGACCAACTAAGAGAGCAATAACGGCCATAATCATGCAAAGCGACGAAGCAACATTAAAAGAAGCATAAGATGGCATCAAAAGTCAAAAACTAAATGATCATAGAGGCTATAGGCGACTTATTTTGTAGTCAACGTGGTGTAAGCATGTGCCAAGTCAACCCAAATAAAGCATCAAAGGAGAAAACCAAATAAATGCTTTCATATAATAAAAACAACGCATGATTTTTTCAAAGGCTCATTAAGCAATCTCAGTCATTTGAGACAAGTCATGCTACAGCAAAACCACTAAGCATACTATCAAAAAGATATCAAGCACGACATGCAAAAGCCTAGGCCGCAGTCTACACAAGCTCCTTCTTGTACCACTTTTTTGCATAAAGCTTTTTATCTTTTCCAACACCATTAAAACCTTTTTGAGGAAACTCTTTTGAGCAAAACCAACATATACCAGAGGTCCAAATACACCTTGATGCAAAGATAAAACAAGATCTGAACAAAAATCAAGGCAAAAAATGCAAGCTAAACGCAGTAGTGGAAAAAGAGAACACTCGTTAAACGATAAGAGTGAAAACTAGAGTGTTCTTGGCAATGAAAAACGGAGTTCATCTCCTCCAAAAAGAACATGATGTGATCCAAACATTTATTGCAGCAAACAAAGCAAAAGAAAACTAAAAACAAAAACAACTAACGCTCCAAGAAAAATGCATAGTGCATGAAGCAATAAAAATATAGTGTTTTGAAAGGTGACCTGATTTTTGCCGATGAAGAAGGGGGTGCCTAGGGGGCATCCCCAAGCTTTGACGCTTGTACTTCTTGGATATTTCTTGGGGTGACATGGGCATCCCCAAGCTTGAGCTTTTGTCCATTCTTCATCTCATCTTATCATTCTCCAATCCCTACACTTGAAAACTTCCTTCATACAAAACTAAACACAATTCTATTAGCAACATTAGTGTAGCATAACATATAATCAATCTCTTTTTGCTTCAGGTTTCAACCCAAAACCACCACATATATAGCATATACTACTGTAGCAACTTCCCCAAAAGTTCCGTGATCAAAAGAACTCAAAAAGAAAGCGATAAAGCGGCAAAAACGAATAGTGGCAGAAATCTGTCAAAACAGAACAGCTGATAAAGGCCGATTTTTTAAGGGGTTTTCTGTTGCTCAAATCAAAAAAAAGTTTGGATATAACCTGGGGCATATGCACAAGAAATCGCAGGTCCAAAAGATATACAGAGAATTTATACGAATTTTTACGGTGCAGCACTGAAAATAGTTTCAGGACAGCAACATCCCCAAATCTTACCTCACTCAAATTAGAGGCTTCTCTTGGCACAACAATGAAATAAAAATGATAAGGAGCAGTCATTACAGTAGTAATGACTTCCAAGACTCAAATAAAAGAAAAAGTACTGAAAATAAACAATGGGTTATCTCCCAAGAGTGCTTTTCTTTAACGCCTTTGAGCTAGGCGCAGTAATTTGCAAAGATGCTCATGTGGGCGCCATATAAGAGCTTGAGGTAAAGGCGCCATATAAGAACTTAAAGCAATAGAGAGCATCAAAAAGCAAATGTGAAAGACATTTAAATCTAAACCACTTCCTATGAAAAATAGTCTTGTAAAGAGATAAGTCATGAAAGCGCAAAGCAAAAAGCATAGGAAGGCAAAACAAGTACAACTTCAAAGATTGCAACATAAAGAGGGGAAACTCAATATTGTTGAGATCCATCAAACCATGTTTCCCTCTCTCATAATAACTTTCAGTAGCATCATGAATAGAACTAACAATATAACTATCACATAAAGCTTCCCTATCATGAGCCACATGCATAAAAGGATTAATACTCCCCACATGAACAATAGTAGTAGGAGCAGATTCAACAGAATAATTATTCTCATCACCATAATCATCAAAAATAGGAGGCATATTGTAATCATAACTAATTTTCTCCTCAAAAGTAGGTGAACTGAAAAAATTATACTCATCATCATAACCATCATAAACTAGAGGTTTAGTATCATCACAAGCTAAAGAACAGCTATTTCGAAAAACATATTCTTCAAATATATCATCATAAGAAGGAACATCACATATGGGAGATAAAATATCATCAGAGCAAATTTTCTCCACTAAAGCTGGGGAACTAAAAATATCATGCTTAACAAAACCAGCTTCCCCAAGCTTAGACTTTTCTATAACATTAGCAATAACGGTGTTCAAAGCATTTATACTAACATCACTATTAGCATGCAAATTAAGCTCCAAAGGTTTTTCAATTTTCTCTTCAAACACTTCATATCTAAACTCAAGAAAAAGACTAGAGAACTCTTTGTTTTCCATTAAGCCTAACTAGTGAAAATAAAAACAAGAAACAAAAAGATATAATTGCAGAATCTAAAGGAAATAACTTCGAGCACTCACCAGCAACTAAAAGACTTAGTAGCCAAATAATGTGAGTACCTTTTACCTTACCTCCCCGGCAACGGTGCCAGAAAAGAGCTTGATGTCTACACACGCTTCTGTTCTTGTAGACAGTGTTGGGCCTCCAAGTGTAGAGGTTTGTAGAGCAGCAGCAAGTTTCCCTTAAGTGGATCACCCAAGGTTTATCGAACTCGGGGAGGAAGAGGTCAAAGCTATCCCTCTCAAGCAACCCTGCAATTATGATACAGAAAGTCTCTTGTGTCCCCAACACACCCAATACACTTGTCAGATGTATAGGTGCACTAGTTCGGCGAAGAGATAGTGAAATACAAGTAGTAGTGATGATTATAAGTAGCAAATGTGATCTAAAATAAATATCGCTGCAAGCAAACATGTAACAAAACAGTAAGTAAACGGTGTGCAAAGCTTGGAAACAAGGCCTAGGGATCATACTTTCACTAGTGGACACACTCCCAACAAATATAACATAATTGAACAAATAAATAACTTCTCTTCACTATGGTACTCTGAATTACTCTCCTATTGAATAACACTAATCATTGCGTAGGGCTACGAAGCACTCCTCAAAGTTCATCAAGTACTGGACAAACACCACTCATAGAGATATCCAAATCAAATCACAACTCAAGATAGATATTATTGCAACTTAGACCAAGTACTAACACGGTGCACACACTGTCAACATTACACCATGAAAGGAGGAATAGATCACTTCAATACTATCATAGTGATAATTATTCTCATAATCCATAAGAGATCACAATGGTAGCCTAGACCAAGTACCACCATGATGCACGCACTGTCACCGTTACACCATGGCAGGAGGAATAGATTACTTTAATAACACACTAGAGTACACATAATGAAGAAGAGTAACATCTACTTATTCAACATGATACAAAGCTCACGATCACATAAAGATCACATCATGGGAGAGAGAGGTGAACCACATAGCTACCGGTAGAGCCCTCAGCCCCGAGGGTGAACTACTCCCTCCTCATCATAGGAGACAGCAAGGTTGATAGAGATGGCGGTGAGGTCGATGGAGACGGTGATGGAGACCGATGGAGATGGCTCCGGGGGCACTTCCCCATCCTGGCAGGGTGCCGGAACAGAGTCTTTTGTCCCCCGAATTTTGGCTTCGATGGCGGCGGCGCTGCGGAACTGTTCTGGAAATTTTGCCGACTCCTTTAGGGTTTTCCGTCCCGAGGCTTTATATAGGCAAAGGGGCATCGTCAGGAGGCAACCAGGGGCTCCTCACACCAGGTGGGCGTGGCCAGGGGCTGGGCCGCGCCCCCTACGTGTGAGGGCGGCCTCTGGCCCCCCTCTGGCTCTCTTTCGGTCTTCGGGAAGCTTCCGGGAAAATAAGACTTCTGAAACTTGTTTCGTCCAATTCCGAGAATATTTCATGTGTAGCTTTTCTGAAACACAAAAACAGTAGAAAACAGGGAACTGGCACTGTGGCATCTTGTCAATAGGTTAGTTCCAGAAATCACATAAAAACGCCATGAAGTGTAACGAAACACAAGGCAAATGGTGTAAAAACAAGCATGGAGCATAAAAAATTATAGATACATTTGAGATGTATCAATGGACACAATTGGATGTTCCCTGTTGCTTATGGAGTTTTGGAGGTTGAGTCAGAGGAAAGTTGGACTTGGTTTCTGCAGAATTTGCGCGACCTTATAGGTCATCCACCAGGACTTGCTATCCACACAGACGCTTGCAAAGGTTTGGAGAGTGCAGTAGAAGCAGTATTCCCTAGAGTGGAGCATAGGGAATGTATGCGACCTTTGGTATAGAATTTTACAAAGAAATTCAAGGGTAAAGTTTATACTGACAACCTATGGCCAGCTGCATAGACATGCAGTATTAGGAAGCATCTGTTTCATTTGGAAGTGTTGTATAAACAAAAACCTGGGGTGAAGGAGTACTTGGATGAACATCATGGTAGGGTGTGGTCAAGAAGCCAATTCTATGAAATTTGCAAGGTAGACTATGTAACAAGTAACCTTGCGGAGAGTTTCAATACAAAGGTCAAGTCATTGAAAGGGCTTATGCTGTGGAAAATATTTGATAAGATTAGGCAGATGATCATGATAAAGATCGATCTGTTTCAAAGAATTGCAGCCACAAAATATGTTGGCCATCTCATGCTCCCATCTTTGATTAAGTCTTTGCATGCCAGGGCAAAACAATTGAAGATGAAATGCATCAGAAAAGGAATGGAGGCTGAGGTAACCTACACTGACAGTAAAAATAGGCAGTGGAGGTATCCAGTGAGTTTGGTTGATAGGACATGCCATTGTAGGCGATGGCAGATCCGTGGGATACCCTACATATATGCATTGTTTTTCATGAGTGTTATAGCGGGTGCAGAAGGTGAAGTTGATCAGTATGTGTGAGAGTATTTCTCTGTTGCCAAATTTAGGGCTGCATATGCTATGAATGTTCCTACCTTGTTGGGAAAAGACCAATGGATGAAAGTCGATCCAGGCTTCAAACTGTACTCTCCAGTTTTGACTAGACCGACAGGTAGGCCGAGGAAGAATAGGATCAGAGCTAGTGCAGAGGGTGGTGCACCGATTCAACGACATAAGTGCAAACGTTGTGGAACCCCTGGACACATTGCTAGGCTTTGTAAAAATCCAGTTGACCCAGCTTTTGAATGGAAGATCAGGCGGGAGCAGCAAATGCAGAGGAGAATGAAGCAGCAATTCAACATGAGGAGATTGAAGCAATGAATCGAGAGCTGCTTGAAGCAATGAATCGAGAGCTGCTTGAACCGATGGATCGAGAGCTGCTTGAACCGATGGATCGAGAGCTGCTTGAACAGATGAATCGAGAGCTGCTTTAACCGATGGATCGAGAGTAGAGGGAACAGATGGATCTAGAGGCCGTTGAAGCAATGCATAGACAGCTGAGTGAAGGAATTGATCGAGAGCTGGGTAAACCGATGGATCAAGAGCAGATTGTAGAAGCAAGGGAAGAAAATGCATTAGAAGAAAGAGCACAAGCTTCGTATGATATGGTTGTCTCGGTCTTGGCATAACCCGAAGAGAAGAAGAAGAAGAACAAGAAAGAGGGCAAAAGGAAGGTAGACACCGGTAATATCCCTGGTAGGGTTACCCGGAGTAAGGTGGTGGACCCAGCGAGTCACACCAGGAGCAAGAGAAAGATTTTATTTTGAACAATTAATTTGAATGTATGTATTATTGCAAGTTTTCTATGGTCATGCACCTCGAATAAGTTCATCGCTTAAGCCACATTTATCATTTTCTAAGTGACTAAACTCAAAAAATATAGTTTTGGGTTTAGTTTAATTCAAAATAATTCAAAACATGGTGGAACCTTCCCATGAAGTCTTGTTATGTTACCTACAACCTAGAGAAATAATAATGGAAAAGGAAATTTATCATTTTCTAAGTGACTAAACTCAAAAAATATAGTTTTGGGTTTAGTTTAATTCAAAATAATTCAAAACATGGTGGAACCTTCCCATGGAGTCTTGTTATGTTACCTACAACCTAGAGAAATAATAATGGAAAAGGAAATATAGAGATATGAAGTTTTTCCCAAAACCACTTCCTAGTCCACGAGCTACTAGCTATGAAGATGCAGGGATTTCTACTCAACACACCTCCCAAATACCCACTATGCTTACAAACTTTGTCCAAATGAGTCCAAATTCATCACACTTGTGTATCTTTGAATTACAAACAATATCACGTCGACCAAAATGTACTATATTGTTCAAATAACACAATCTAACAATTTTTATGCCAAAAGCTTCAATTTCCCTTACTCCCTTTATTATTTGGGTGCCCCTGTTTTCCTCACTTTTCCCCCTCTTAGTTCTACTCAGTTTTCCTTACTTGTACTCACTGCCTGATCTCTGATTGGTCAAGATGTATGTCACACGGATCTTGGTTGGTTGATAGCTCAACGTACGCTTGCACCGTGGGATCATTTATGATCGGACGACCTGTATATCTCTATCTACCTCGATGGACGCATACGGAGAGAAGAGAAGAGCAGAGCACATACCTACCAACCCTAGCAGTCGCATCTTCCTCTCTTACTCTGGCGGTCGCGGCGGCGCGGATCTGCAGCGTGCGTGTGTGTGTGCGGCGGTGCGGATCTAACCGTGAGTGCGGCGGCACGGATCTAACCATGCGTGCGGCCGCGCGGAACTGCAGCATGCGGCGGCGCGGATCTAACCATGCGGCGGCGTGTATCTAAGAGTGCCGGTGAGGATCTAAGAGTGCCGGTGAGGATCTAACCCTCAAAAATAGTTGAAATGTCTCTCTCTGTCTCACTTTTGTTTATCTTCTCAGATCTGTTGATGATGAAGAACACCAAGACGGTGGCCGTGCCGACAGTGCTCACCGATGCCAAGACGATTGAAGCCATCACCTACAACATCGCTGCGATGGCGCAGATCCAGCCTTTAATGTCGGAGCCTGCCGATGTCTCACTTCCGTTACCCTCCTCAGATCTGTTGCTGATGGACACCAAGACGATGGCCATGTCGATAGTGCTCATCGATCGTCTTGAAGCCATCGCCTACAACATCGCTGCAACGGCGCAGATCCAGTCTTTAATGTTGGATCCTGCCGATGTCTCACTTCCGTTACCCTCCTCAGATCTATTGCTGATGGACACAAAGATGGTGGCCGTGTCGACAGTGCTTATCGATCGTCTTGAAGCCATCGCCTACAACATCGCTACGACGGTGCAGATCCAGCCTTCAATGTCGAAGCCTGCCGATGTCTCACTTCCGTTGCCCTCCTCAGATCTGTTGTTGATGGACACCAAGACGGCGGTCGTGTCGACAGTGGTCATCGATGCCAAGACGATTGAAGCCATCGCCTACAACATCGCTGCGACGGTGCAGATCCAGCCCTCCTCCATGTCCGAGTTTGCGGATGGCACAGATCCAGCCACCAAGACGGCGGCGGTGCCAAGAGTGGTTGTGAAGCCGCAGATCCAGCCCTCCTCCATGTCCGAGTTTGCGGATGGCGCAGATGACCACCCCTCAGCCGCCCGTCGTCCAGGCCCTTCTAGCCCATCGGTGCGCGGCCGTGTTCAATGCCGCAAATTAGGATAAATTATGATAAATTTGTATTTTTCAATTTCAATTTGGGATAAAATTGTTCGAACTACTACCTCCGTCTCAAAAAAAGCTTCTCCACTTTCTCGATGTGTCCCTGTACATCTGAATGTATGATTTGAATTCTATCCCAACTTGATTGGGAAGATTGATATGTATTTGATCCGAGAGGCTGGTACATGCTTTCACTTTTGGGATCCCTTCACTTTTGGAACTCATCCAAATTCACTTTTGGGATCCCTTCACTTTTATAAGATGTTCATGCATGCTAAAATTATCGCGCGCATTACTTAGCACAACTAGGAAATTGTACTCCAAAATACAGTGGTTAGAGCCACACCAAAATACAGTGGTTAGAGCCATCTACTGAATAACAATTCTATACTATCTAAATCATCTACCACAACCACATAACTGCTAGGACAGGGATGACACATAATAAAACTGCCCAGATGAATCTACTTTTCGCCTCTCCCATCACTTGAAGTTCATGTTCTAGATTTTCTACCACTTGATCAGATACGGCAAGATCTGTCTCAAGTATCAACTTCTCCTTGCGAATAAGCTCTGAATTCTTCTTTTCTTCCTCCATAGTACGCTTCATCTCGAATATCATTAGGTTTTTGTGGGCCAATTCATCACCTAAATTGGCCACCTTCTCCTCCAAATCCATCCTCTGGCTACACCACTTGGTTGATTCATCTTGGTATGCAATGTACCATGGATCATTGGCTTGCCTGGCGAACTGTAACAATAATGGATAAAAGAACAACTGAAATCACTCCAACAGGCCATGGCGGCACTTCAAATTCAACGGTAGTACAGAGAGCAGAAGCTAGATACCTGCACTTCCGACGAGGTAGGAGAAGTAGAATGTGGCCATGACATGATCGAATCCCCACCCTCGCCGGTGTACCCGCTACGACCAGACATTGAGGACTATTTCGCACCTACAAACTCCAATAAATTACAGGAACCGAATCGATTTGGGGGCGGGGGAGGCGGAAGAGGAGGTCTTACCAAGCTATACTACCAATTGGTGCGCGGAACAAATCCCGGTCGTCGTGGGCGGCAGATCTGCTTGCGGTGGACTTTCCTGCGGTGGGTACAATGCATGCGGATGAAACAAGTGCTGGAGCCGTGGTTGACGTGCAGCGCCGCAGTCCGTCCGACACCGCCGGGGGACAGAGTCGGCGGCGCGACGAGGCGCCGACGATGGCTGCTCCGTCCGAGGGTGGGGAACAAGCTGCCAGCGGTTCTCCGACGACTAATGAGATACATAACACTAGGTTCCAGCCATGTTTAGCATAAGATTCACTTTAGATTAAGTTGCAAAAATAGTCACCTGCTGGGTCTAGCTTAAGAAAAATTAATTAGCGAACTTGTTGTTTCTCTCTAGCAAAAATAGTCACCTGCTGGGTCTAGCTTAAGAAATAGGGCGACCCCAGCGGTCATTGGCTGAGGCGGCCCCACAGAGCGGCTCTATATGATTTTCTCTAAATAAATAGACGACCCCAGCGGTCATTGGCTGCGGAGGCCCCACAGAGCAGCAATATAAGATTTTCTCTAAATAAATAGACGACCCCACTGGTCATTGGCTGCGGCAGCCCCACATAGCGGCCCCATTGGTCATTGGCTGCGGAGGCCCCATAGAGCGGCAATATATGTCTTTTACTAAAAAATACACGACCCCACTGGTCATTGGCTGCGGCAGCCCTATAGAGCGGCCCCATTTATCAATGGCAGCACCGCGTATACAGTCAGGAAATAAAACGGCCCACACATCAGCAATAGATGGATGGCTGCTCCGACGTGTCTCCTGACCCTACCCGTTAGCACCATTCAAAAGCATCGGTCAATTCACAACCACCGCGGCTCCCTAGCCATCACCGGTAACGGTCAAGGCCTCTGACCAGACGGCAACCCTCCCGTGCGAGCGTCTGCGAGGGGTTTCAAACTAGAGGGAGGGGAAAACTGAGGAAAAGTTAAGCGGCTAGGGAAAACTGAGTACAACTAACGACCCAGGGGCACGAAAATAGAAATCCCTAGAAAATAATTTTAGTTGGATTTGTCCTAAAAATCTTTTTGATGAAAGTAGTGTACCAAGGCGTGACTACAAGGGGTACTTAAAAACTCATTTGGACAGAATTCATTTCTTTGTTCCTACAGCTGATCTTGATGATTCACTTGATATTACTTGATTCGCAATTTTCTGCGCCTAGCTCAAAGGCGTTAAAGAAAAGCACTCTTGGGAGATAACCCAATGTTTTCTTTTCAGTACTTTTTCTTTTATTTGAGTCTTGGAAGTCATTACTACTGTAATGACCTCCCCTTATCATTTTTATTTCGTTGTTGTGCCAAGAGAAGCCTCTAATTCGAGCGAGGTAAGATTTGGGGATGTTGCTGTCCTGAAACAGTTTTCGGTGCTGCACCGTAAAAATTCGTGAAAATTCTCTGTATATCTTTTGGACCTACGATTTCTTGTACATATGCCCCAGGTTATATCCAAACTTTCATTAGTTGAACACTTTTTGATTTGAGCAATAGAAAACCCCTTAAAAAATTGGTCTTTATCAGCTGTTCTGTTTTGACAGATTTCTGCCACTATTCGTTTTTGCCGCTTTATCGCTTTCTTTTTGAGTTCTTTTGATCACGAAACTTTTGGGAAAGTTGCTACAGTAGTATATAATTTATATGTGGTGGTTTTGGGTTGAAACCTGAAGCAAAATAGGTTGATTCATTGTTATTCTTAAACTAATGTTGCTAATAGAATTGTGTTGAGTTTTGTATGAAGGAAGTTTTCAAGTGTAGGGATTGGAGAATGAAGAGATGAGTTGAAGAATGGACAAAAAATCAAGCTTGGGGATGCCCATACATCACTCCAAGAAATATCCAAGAAGTACAAGCATCAAAGCTTGGGGATGCCCCTGAGGCACCCCTTCTTCATCGGCAAAAATCAGGTCACCTTTCAAGACACTATATTTTTACTGCTTCATGCACTATGCATTTTTCTTGAAGCGTCAGTTGTTTTAGTTTTCAGTATTAGTTTAGTTTAGTTTGCTGCAATAAATGGTTGGACCCCAACAAATTTCTTTTGGAGAAGTTGCCTTTCTTTTCATTTGCCAAGAACTCTCTAGTTTTCACTCTTATCAAAAACCGAGTGTTCTTCTTTTTCTGCTACTACTTTTGGTTTTCATTTTCGCCTTGATTTGCGTTCAGATCTTCTTATATCTTTTTATTAAGGTGTATTTTTTCCTCTGGACCATGTTGGTTTTCCTCAAAAGAGTTTGTTTAAAAAGGTTCGAATGGTGTTGGAAAAGAGAAAAAGATTTATGCAAAAAAAAGTGGTACAAAAAGGAGCTTGTTTAGACTGCGGCTTAGACTTTTTCATGTCATGCTTGATGTCTTTTTGATAGTATGCTTAGTGGTTTTGCTGTAGCATGACTTATCTCAAATGACTGAGATTGCTTAATGAGCCTTTGAAAAAATCATGCGTTGTTTTTATCGTTTGGAAGCATTATTTTGGTTTTCTCCTTTATGCTTTATTTGGGTTGACTTGGCACATGCTCACACATGTTAGACTCTTACAAAGTCGCCAATAGCCTCTATGATCATTTATTTTTTGACTTTTGATGCCATCTTATGCTTCTCTTAATGTTGCTTTGTCGCTTTGCATGATTATGGCCGTTATTGCTCTCTTAGTTGGTCGCTCCCAGTCTTTTGCTAGCCCTCGTTTTGTACTGAGTATGAGCTCTACTCGTGCATCCAACTTCTAAAAACCAAGTTGTTACAACGTGTCCACCATACATACCTATTAGCAATTTGCTATTCCAAAGTACATTTGACTTGCTTTTATCTACTCTTCAAATTAAACTCTTACCAGTGTTATACGAAAATTGGTCAGTAAAGCTCTCACGAACCTGATGGCACACTTTATTTTTCTCATTCTTAAAAATTTGACATTGTGACTCTCTTATGTTGAGTTGTTATGCTTGCAAGTTGTAAGTTGGAAATTAGCCTATCCATGTTGTCATGGGGCAAGCTTTCGACATTGCACTTCATCTTATTTGAGTTGATATCGTGATATTTTGTTTATGGATGCTCGCGGTGTGAAATAAATTGGAATCTTGTGGAGTTCATGGAGTTTGTATATGTGTTAGAGAAACGCCTGGGCCACCAATCTAAGCCATGCATAATTCATGGTGGAAATTTGCAGCATGCCCATAGTGGTCATTCGACGACGCATCTCAAAATAAAAAGCTATATAAATGGTAAATAAAAGAGATGTCGAGGTGTTCATTGTCTGCTTGTCCTGTCATTTTGATGTGGGCTTGTTCCATGTTATCGGGCACGGAGGTACCCCGTTGGCGGTTCTCGATGATACGCGTATACTTACAATGACAAGAACTTCCTTGGGACCTAAGCAAAGTAGCACGAGGTTTGGGTACTCGTATTCACGGGACAGGAGGTTTTCAACTTATGATTTGTCAAGCATATGCATCATAATTGTATTTGCATTAACTTTAACCATTCAAGATGCTTATGATGGGGCAATGAGAGCTCAAAGCTAGTAAGTACCCTAATTTTTGAAGGTTTATAAAACTTGCAATCACTGCATCCCTCTGCGAAGGGCCTTTCTTTTTTACTTTTATGTTGAGTCACCACCTTCTACCTTTATGCACCGTCTAAGAAAGCATAGTTGTCATTCTGAGTATAATGTGCATTGTCCCAAAGTTTTCATTGATTCATTCATGATCATGGTTTCACTTGTTCTTAAATTAGCTATGCTCATCATACCTTTCTCTTGGGGTTCCCAACTGAACGGTCATTTTCATCATCACCAACGAAGCAATCATGCGCCCCTCCTCTTGCCCCATTTTGGTATCAATCGCCAAATCCATGCTCGAGTTCTTCCTCGCGGTAATGGCGCCCAGGCCCCAGCTCACGTTGCAGGTTCCGTTCAAGATTGGCGCTTTCTCTGCTGAACATGATCTTCTCTTAGTCCGATCGGTTCATTCCTTTGTACCCGATCGTGAGATCCTGAGTTTGAATCTCGCCGGTGGCAAACAAAGCCCATCTTTTTATCATTTGTTTCCTCTCTTTCTGACATGTGGCCCCCGCCTGTCATTCTCAGCCGACGCCAGCGCAGCAACCTCTGTCCGGTCAGCATCCAGTCAGCCTGCCTGGTCCCGCCAGTCAGTGACCCGGGCTGGTATCTTTCTCGGTGAGAAAAGTCCCACCATTTTTGCAGTTTTCTGAAAAATTCCTGCAAATGTTCTAAACTTGTTAAATTCGTATCTTTTAAATCATAACTCAAAATAAAATGTATTTACTATGAAAGTTTATCAGAAAAATGCATAAAATCTGAATATGCCATCCATATGCTTGTTTGCATCTTGCATCATGTAGTGACGTAGTAATTTGCATCTCACCTAATAAGTAACATATGGAGTATTTTGGGAAATGCTTATAATGGTTTCCTCACTTCATTTAATTTTGCGTAGCTCACCCATGCCTTGTCTTTGCCATACTAATCAGCACTTAAATTGTCGCGTAGTAAACCAACTTGAACCATATGTGTGTGTGTCGGGATTTCGATTTCGCTTAATTTTGATAAGTTGCATTGCATCATAATTATCATGTCATGCATACATACTTCACATGATCATGCCGAATCTTTTGTCGTAGTAGTAAGTGTTGCATCCATTGTTTGTTGTAGCAATTTGCTTCTTCCCGGATAGGCCGATTCGTGGTGATGTGAGCAACGACAAGTTCTTCGGGTGTTCTTCAACCTTCTTTGCAGGCGAGCCCTTTTCTCTCTACCCATTTAATACTTTTGCTCTTGCTAGCTCTATATTCTAGCCTTGTGTCGTGATACTTTGTTCGAGTCACGTGTCCTATCCACCTGTTATCCAAAGAAAAGCCTTAGAACCTTTCATACATCCTATTAACCCTGTGCTTGTTGTTTGAGTTGGCCTTGCGAGTCGTAGGCATCTTCAGGTTATTCAATTTGTTTTATCTTATCAGGTTGGGAAAATTTATCACATGCTATAATTTATGGATATATGTTGTTGGAGATAATCATGGCTTACTTTATTGTTAATACTTAAAATTGAATTAAGCAGAGGCATCGGTGAGTCATTTTGTCAGTTTTATGACGGCTCACTTGTGTCCCCTAGGACCCCGAGATCGCATGAATTATTTTGAGACCGAGCGCTCTAACCAAGAGTGGGTACGTTTACGGGCCTCCCCTCGATCACTGCCAGAATCTACATACTTGTCCAGTGGCCACAACTAGTTCACGGTGTTTCCATTTGGTTCTTATCGGGCGTGCAACTCTTGCATCTTTTGGTCCGATTTATTTTGGGGGAAGCCGAGTGTGCCTTGTAACCCCTTGTTTTTGCACGTCTGTACAGGTGGGATGTGAGTTAAGCGAGTTCCGAAAGAGTGAGGTCACTGGTCATCTTCCTTGAGGAGCTCTGATCCAGTGTGCATCTCCTAGGATCCGACTTAACCGTAGGCTCAAACAGCTAGGTCCGTTTCGAAGATTTGGCTGGACTCTCGATACGGGTTAAACTTAGTTAGGTGGCTTCCTGGACTTGTTTGTAGTGAAGGAGAGTGCGAGTCGTGACCTCCTGCCGGCACACCATCGAAAGTGTGCTAATCGTAGGCATCAAGGAGTGATCGTGCGTTTGAGTACATTTGGGCACCCCTGCAGGGTTAAATCTTTTCAAAAAGCCATGTCCACGGTTATGGACGACTTGGAGCTGTACTACTCGATCATAGAACAACTTGCACCTGCTATTTCAATACCAATAAACTTGTGTAGTAAGCTAGCACAACTACAACAACAAACCTGCAATAAAACTTGTTACCCGTGTGAGTGCCTTTGATATTGCTTCTTCGTGTGGGAGCGATGAGGTGATTTATCGGCTGGGTTATGTTTGTTGTAGTATTCTAGTTGTTTACTTTTATGCGCTCTCTTATCTGATTCTATTTAGACGAAAGTTGTAGTGTGTCTCTGTAGTTTAGTGCTTTTGTTGCCGCTAAGTCCACCATATAGCCTGTAGGCAAGCAGAGCTGAATTCCAGTCTCGCGAGTACGTGCCTCGGTACTCACCCTCGTTATTTTCCTTTTTCTCTTTCTCCCTCCTTGTTCGGCAACCATTGGCCCGACGATTTTGACAGGTATGGGAGCACCGACGTTAGCAAGGTTACCCTTCCGGCTTGGCCTGGGCAGGGTTTGGACGCCATCATTTAGCTTCAGGCCTCTTAGGCCCATTTGCATTCTTGTCCGTACTCGGATACTATTTGCTTTATGTATGATTTGGATCTTTGTATGTATATTTGGATATTTTGACTCGTGGAGTCTTCGTGGTTTATTATATATTCTTTTGTGGGTTCCATCGTGAACTTGTGTAACTGTTGCTACTCGATTCCACCCGCATCACGTGCACGCTCCAACGTGCACGAGGCGCTTGGTGGTGCATTTCCAAAGCGACATCATGTAGATTGTGGCTTGATCACTATAATCTGCAAGGTGCCGATCTTGGGGCATCACAAGTGGTATCAGAGCCATAGGTTTTATCGATACGCACGGGTCCAGTCTGCCTGTAGAATAACCTTGCCAACGGATGTGTAGAGTCTAGTGTCAAAACTATTTTTACTAAAATTTGTTGGATAGATCTAAGTAGCTCTGCATTTTTCTCCTTATCTTTGTGCTTCTCTCTTCTTAACTTTGCGTGTTTTGAGTCTTCTTTCTTATCCACGTCTTTGAGTTTTAGGTTCCCACGTGGGTGGACGATTTCTTGCCTTTTATCCTAATAGGTTCATTCTTCGGAAGATCATCATCATCGACGCGAGCATGAATTCCTTGTTGGTGGTGTCGAGAAGAAACCTCCTGTTAGTGGTGTCGTGGAGTTCCACATAGCACAAGAAGATCTGATAGTTTACCCAACTCCTCCCCCGCCTTATCGTGGATCTCGGGGCGAGATCCCTTGTTAGTGGTGTCGATTGTAACGACCCAGAAAAATCCCCAATATTAGAATTGTTTGTTCTTTTTCTTTTTCGCGTCATCATGACATGATGCATCATCATGCACCTTATCACCTTGCATGTTTTTGTCAAATCTCAAATTGTTTAGGATAAAATCTATTTTTATTTTGCTCGTATGGTTTTATATTAAGCCCTCTTCTTCTTCTCTTATTTGAATTAAAACTTACAAACCCAAATATTTGCAAACTTTGAAAATTGTTTTAAATCAAAATTATGTTTTGAAATCTGTTTACAAATCTTCCCCAAACCCCTCTTTGGTCTTTCCCTGAAAGTGTGCTGCAAGATAAGAAGCGAAGAGATTCAGAAAAATAATGAAGAAAGAAGAGAGCAGCTCTACAGGCCCACCTCACCTCCACCATCCCTCCCTTTATCCTCTTATCGTCTACCTGGACGTAGTCACGCAGGAGGCATGTCTGCAGCCAAGTTCAACCCACTTTTCTCCCAAACAAAGAGATCATTCTCTTGTTGTCATCTTGTCCAGAGAGAAAACACGCAGGAGGTGTGCTCCATTTTCCTCCCGACGCCAAAGACCCCTGCGCGCCCACGCGAGGCGCATGATCCCTCTCGTCTCTTCCCTCCCCTCTCTCCCTTTATCTCTGGACCATGCCAACCACTCTGCCCCGCTCCTCCTCGCTTTCCCCTCCTCCATGAAAAGGAAGCAGAGACAGAAATCCCCGAGCGCCACCGCGCGCCCTTCTCGACCATGCCGTCGCCCTGATCAACCCCGCATCAAGCCGACGCCACCCGGAGCTCCGCCTCGCCTCTGCGAACGTCCTCGTCCAAGAAAATCGAGCCGGGAGGCTCTGTAGGCGACAAAGTCGCCCTCAACCACTACTCTGTCCACCGCGCTCCGGCGATGGTTCCGGCCGTCCCCGTGCTCCTCCGGCTTCCCCGATCCTTCAGAAAGGTTTGTGGTGAGCTCCCCGTCCTCCCAGACCTTCCCTCGGACGCTTACGCGTTCTTTGCCGTGCTGCCATCGTTGACCGGCGAGTATCCTCCGCAGGTCCTCGTCACCGACCACTACCCGGTGGTTCCCAGTCCCTGCGCCGACTGGTTCTGGTTCACCGCACCGACGTGGTTCTTTTGCGCCCCTCCTCTTGCCCCGTTTCGGTATCAATCGCCAAATCCATGCTCGAGTTCTTCCTCGCGGTAATGGCGCCCAGGCCCCAGCTCACGTTGCAGGTTCCATTCAAGATTGGCGCGTTCTCTGCATCAACATGATCATCTCTTAGTCCGATCGGTTCGTTCCTTTGTCCCCGATCGTGAGATCCTGAGTTTGAATCTCGCCGGTGGCAAACAAAACCCATCTTTTTATCATTTGTTTCGTCTGCTTTCTGACATGTGGCCCCCACCTGTCATTCTCAGCCGACGCTAGCGCAGCAACCTCTATCCGGTCAGCATCCAGTCAGCCTGCCTGGTCCCGCCAGTCAGCGACCCGGGCTGGTATCTTTCTCGGTGAGAAAAGTCCCACCATTTTTGCAGTTTTCTGAAAAATTCCTGCAAATGTTTTAAACTTGTTAAATTCGTATCTTTTAAATCGTAACTCAAAATAAAAAGTATTTTTATGAAAGTTTATCAGAAAAATGCATAGAATCTGAATATGCCATCCATATGCTTGTTTGCATCTTGCATCATGTAGTGACGTGGTAATTTGCATGTCACCTAATAAGTAACATATGGAGTATTTTGGGAAATGCTTATAATGGTTTCCTCACTTCATTTAATTTTGCGTAGCTCACCCATGCCTTGTCTTTGCCATACTAATCAACACTTAAATTGTCGCGTAGTAAAACAACTTGAACCATATGTGTGTGTGTTGGGATTTCGATTCCGCTTAATTTTGATAAGTTGCATTGCATCATAATTATCATGTCATGCATACATACTTCACATGATCATGCCGAATCTTTTGTCATAGTAGTAAGTGTTGCATCTATTGTTTGTTGTAGCGATTTGCTTCTTCCCGGATAGGCCGATTCGTGGTGATGTGAGCAATGACAAGTTCTTCGGGTGTTCTTCAACCTTCTTTGCAGGCGAGCCCTTTTCTCTCTACCCATTTAATACTTTTGCTCTTGCTATCTCTATATTCTAGCCTTGTGTCGCGATGCTTTGTTCGAGTCACGTGTCCTATCCACCTGTTATCCAAAGAAAAGCCTTAGAACCTTTCATACATTCTATTAACCCTGTGCTTGTAGTTTGAGTTGGCCTTGCGAGTCGTAGGCATCTTCAGGTTATTCAACTTGTTTTATCTTATCAGGTTGGGAAAATTTATCACATGCTATAATTTATGGATATATGTTATTGGAGATAATCATGGCTTACTTTATTGTAAATACTTAAAATTGAATTAAGTAGAGGCATCGGTGAGTCATTTTGCCAGTTTTACGATGGCTCACTTGTGTCCCCTAGGACCCCGAGATCGCATGAATTGTTCTGAGACCGAGCGCTCTAACCAAGCGTGGGTACGTTTACGGGCCTCCCCTCAATCACTGCCAGAATCTACATACTTGTCCAGTGGCCACAACTAGTTCGTGGTGTTTCCATTTGGTTCTTGTCGGGCGTGCAGCTCTTGCATCTTTTGGTACGATTTATTTTGGGGGAAGCCGAGTGTGCCTTGTAACCCATTGTTTCTGCACGTCTGTATAGGTGGGATGCGAGTTAAGCAAGTTCCGAAAGAGTGAGGTCACTGGTCATCTTCCTTGAGGAGCTCTGATCCAGTGTGCATCACCTAGGATCCGACTTAACCGTAGGCTCAAACAGCTAGGTCCATTTCGGAGATTCGGCCGGACTCTCGATACGGGTTGAACTTAGTTAGGTAGCTTCCTGGACTTGTTTATAGTGAAGGAGAGTGCGAGTCGTGACCTCCTGTCGGCACACCATCGGAAGTGTGCTAATCGTAGGCATCAAGGAGTGATCATGCGTTTGGGTACATTTGGGCACCCCTGCAGGGTTAAATCTTTTCGAAAAGTCGTGTCCGCGGTTATGGATGACTTGGAGCTGTACTACTCGATCATAGAACAACTTGCACCTGCTATTTCAATACCAATAAACTTGTGTAGTAAGCTAGCACAACTACAACAACAAACCTGCAATAAAACTTGTTACCCATGTGAGTGCCTTTGATATTGCTTCTTCGTGTGGGAGCGATGAGGTGATTTATCGGCTGGGTTATGTTTGTTGTAGTATTCTAGTTGTTTACTTTTATGCGCTCTCTTATCTGCTTCTATTTAGACGAAAGTTGTAGTGTGTCTCTGTAGTTTAGTGCTTTTGTTGCCGCTAAGTCCACCATATAGCCTGTAGGAGAGCACAGCTGAATTCCAGTCTCGCGAGTACATGCCTCGGTACTCACCCTCATTTTTTTCCCTTTTTCTCTTTCTCCCTCCTTGTTCGGCAACCATTGGCCCAACGATTTTGACAGGTATGGGAGCACCGAAGTTAGCAAGGTTACCCTTCCGGCTTGGCCTAGGCAGGGTTTGGGCGCCATCGTTTATCTTCAGGCGTCATAGGCCCATTTGCATTCTTGTCCATACTCGGATACTATTTGCTTTATGTATGATTTGGATCTTTGTATGTATATTTGGATATTTTGACTCGTGGAGTCTTCGTGGTTTATTATATATTCTTTTGTGGGTTCCATCGTGAACTTGTGTAACTGTTGCTACTCGATTCCACCCGCATCATGTGCACGCTCCAACGTGCACGAGGCGCTTGGTGGTGCGTTTCCAAAGCGACATCATGTAGATTGTGGCTTGATCGCTATAATATGCAAGGTGCCGGTTTTGGGGCGTCACATCAAGCATCCCCAAGCTTAACTCCCGCTCGTCCTCAAGTAGGTAAGTGATAACAAAACAATTTTTTTTGAGGTGACATGCACCAACACAATCTTGATCAAACGATGTAAAGCATTGAGTGCTGAGATCAAAGTACTCTAAACATGGGCATAAAAGACATAATCTTGACAATAAAACTTAGCAACCATGTTATAACATGAAAAGTAAGGGAATGATGTTTTGGCACATGGGAGCATATGCTCCTGATTTTTAAATTTTGATTTAAATACATTTCAAAATGTCAAAAAAATTGGACACAAAATTTGACGCGTATGTCTCGACATTCTATATGCTTACAAAGTCGTTCCATGGAAAACCGACATTTTATGTGTCGTGTGTAAAAAAGACAAAATTTAGTCTTAAAAAATGGCATTGTATGAGACATTTCTTTGTCTTTTTTACACAAGCTACAAAAAATGTTGGTTTTCGGTGAAACTTGGCGTACACACTTAAAATGTTGAAACGTACATGCGAAATTTTTGTTTAGAATTTTTTGACATTTCAAAATAGTTTTTCCCGGCGCGGGAGCATATGCTCCCATGTTCCGAGCATATAGAAAAACATAGCAAAGTGGTTTTCAGCTTGTCCTTCATGGAGTAGCAAAACATAAATGCATAGGACACCTTCAAGTTTAAGAGGGCGACTAGATACAAATAATTTAAGAACAAGCAAAACCATAATCATGAATCAATCAATAATAAATTTTGGGACTATGCACATTAAACTCAGAATGACAACTATGCTCTCTTAGACGGTGCAAAAAAGGTAGAAGGTGGAGACTCAACATAAAAGTAAAAGAAAGGCCCTTCACAGAGGGAAGCAGTGATTGCAAGTTTTATAAATCTCTACAAATTATGATACTTACTAGCTTTGAGCTCTCATTGCCCCCATCATAGGCATCTTGAGTGGTTAAGGTTAATGCGAGTATAATTATGAAGTATATGCTTAACAAATCATAACTTGAAAATCTCATGTCCTGTGAAGTACGAATACCCAAACCTCATGCTACTCGACTTAGGTCTCAAGCAAGTTCTTGTCATTGTAAGCATACATGTATCATCGAGAACGCCAACGGGGTACCTCTTGCCCGATGACATGGAAACAAGTCCACATCAAAATGACAAGACAAACAGACAATGAACACTTTGGCATCTCTTTTATTTACCATTGGTATAGCTTTTTATTGTGAGATGCGTCGTCGAATGTCCACTATGGGCATGCTGTAAATTTTCACCATGAATGATGCATGGCTTAGATTAGCGGCCCAGGTATTTCTCTAACACATATACAAACGCCATGAGCTCACAAGTTCCAAACTTATTTCACATCGCAGGTATCCATAAACAAAAGATCATTATATCAACTAAATGAAAGTAAGTGCAATGTTGAAAGCGTGCCCCATGACAGCATGGCTGAGCTAACTTCCAACTTACAGCTTGCAAGCATAACATCAACATAAGAGAGCCACAATGGTCAAAATTATTAAAAGCAGAAAAGTAAAGTGTGTCGTCAGGTTCGTGAGAGCTTTACTGACTAATTTTCACATAACACAAAAAGTTTAATTTGAAGGATAGATAAAAGCAAGACAAATATACTTGGAATAGCAAATTGCTAATAGGTATATATGGTGGACACATTGGAAAACTTTGGTTTTTGGGAGTTGGATGCATGAGAATTATTCTCTCTCAATATGAATGAAGGCTAGCAAAAGACTGGGAGCGACCAACTAAGAGAGCAATAACGGCCATAATCATGCATAGCGACAAAACATTATTAAACCAAGCATAAAGTGGTATCACAAGTTAAAAACCAAATGATCATAGAGGCTTGAGGAAACTTGTTAAAGTCAAACATGGTGTAAGTATGTGCCAAGTCAACCCAAATAAAGCATCAAAGGAGAAAACTACAATAATATGCTCCCATATAATAAAAACAAAGCATGATTTTTTCAAAAGCACATTAAGCAATCTCAGTCATTCGAGACAAGTTATGCTACAGCAAAAACTACTAATCATACTATCAAAATAACATCATGCATGACATGCAGAAGTCTAAGACACAGTCTAAACAAGCTCCCATTTGTACCACTATAGGCATGAAACTTTTTTCTCTTTTCCAACACCATTCAACCTTTTTGAATCAACTCTTAAAGATGAAAACCAACATATACTAGAGGTCTAAATACACCTTGATACAAATAAATAACAAGATCTGAACAAAAATCAAAGCGAAAAACGAAAGCTAAACGCAGTACTAGAAAAAGAGAACACTCGTTGAATGAAAAGAGTGAAAACTAGAGTGTTCTAGGCAATGAAAACAAAGCGTGTCTCTCTCCAAAACAAACATGATGTGATCCAACCATTTATTTCAGCAAACAAAACAAAAGAAAACTGAAAGCAAAAGTAAAGATGCTCCAAGAAAAACGCATAGAATACGAAGCAATAAAAATATAGTGTCTTAAAAGGTGACCTGATTTTTGCCGATGAAGAAGGGGTGCCTCGGTGCATCCCCAAGCTTTGACGCTTGTACCTCTTGGATATTTCTTGGGGTGACATGAGCATCCCCAAGCTTTAGCTTTTGTCCATACTTCATCTCATCTCATCATTCTCCTTTCCCTACACTTGAAAACTTCTTTCATACAAAACTTCACACAATTCTTATTAGCAACATTAGTGTAAGCACGATAGTAGATCCACCTTTGGTTCAGTTTCAACTCAAGTATAGCACATATTAACAGATAAGATACTGTAGCAACTTCCTCAAAAAGTTCCATGATCAAAAGAACTCAAAAAGAAAGAGATCAAGAGGCAAATGCAAATAATGGCAGAAATCTGTCAAAACAGAACAGCTGGTAAAGATTGATTTTTCTGAGGATCTTCTGTTGCTCAAATTGAGAAGTGCAAAACTAATGGAAGTTTGGAAACAACCTGGGGCATGTGCACAAGAAATCTCAGATCAAAAAGACGTTCTGAGAATTTTCACGAAATTTTACGGTGCAGCGCAGAAATCTATTTCAGGACAGCAACTTCCCCAAATCTTACCTTCCTCCAATTAGAGGTTCTTCTTGGCACATAAACGAAATAAAAATGATAAGGAGAGGTAATTACAGTATTAATAACTTCCAAGACTCAACAAAAAGAAAAAGAACTGAAAATAAAATATTGGGTTATCTCCCAAGAGTGCTTTTCTTTAACGCCTTTGAGCTAGGCGCAGTAATTTGAGAAGATGCTCACATAAACACCGGAAAAAACTTGAAGCAAGAGAGAGCATCGAAAAGCAAATATGAAACAAATTTAAATCTAAACCACTTCCTATGAAAAAGTGTCTTGTAAAGAGACAAGTCATGAAAGCACAAATCAACAAGCATTGGAAGGCAAAACAAGTGCAACTTCAAGAATTCCAACAAAAAAAGGGGAAACTTAATAATATTAAGATGCATAAAACCATGTTTCCCTCTCTCATAATAACTTTCAGTAGCATCATGAATAGAATTAACAATGTAACTATCACATAAAATATTCTTATCATGAGCCATATGCATAAAAGAATTAATACTCCCCACATGAACATAGTCATTCTTAGCAATCGTAGTAGGAGCAAATTCAGCAAAATAGCTATCTTCCGGAGTGCGTTCAGTTGTAAACACATCATCATTGGAAGAAACATGGATAGTACTAATAGAACAACAATTATTTACCTCATCATTTTCAGAATTGGTACCATAGAGATTTTCAATATCAAAAGTAGTGTGCTTTTCCCAATCATGATCACTACTATAGGTAACAGACATAGGAACATCATCGAGTTCAGACACATCAAAAAACTATAATAGGAGCAACATGCTTAAGAGAAGATACCGTTTCCTCTCTCCTTTTACTCCTCTTCTTCTTCTTCTTCTTCTTCCCTTCTTTAGGAGGGAGAGGCTTGAAAGGAAGCTTCTTCACATACCCTGGTTTAATGACAGAAACGATAGAAGAAACTTTGGAGGATTCCTCCTTCTCATTAATAAGAACAAAACACATATTAGTCCTGTCATATTTTGGTAAAGCATCATCTTTTATAACATTTTGTATGTAAGTATTTGCGTGGCAATTATCAAAACAATAAAGATGGAAACCTTGAAGAAAACTATCCATATCAAAAGCACTCATATCTACCAAAGAAGTTTTCCTTGATAACTCTTCACACCCCAAAAATAAAGTAAGCTCATCATGCTGATTGGGAGTGATCATGTCATCACAATACAAACTTGCAGTACTCATTGGATTAGAAAGGCTACTATCATAGCTTGAACATTGGAAATTGAAATGACCCACTTTATAGCAAAGTTCACAAATAAAAGGATAGAGGGCACAAACCTTTTCACCAAGTTCATTTAGAGCTCTATCCCACATTCTAGTTTCTTCACTCCTGTGTTGGATACAATAATCTTCTTTGATGTGATTCTTTTCACAAGGTCTCAGTGCTCCACAAAAGTTAACATGCTTATAAGAAATAGTACTTTCAGAAGTTTGAGCATGTTTATTGCAATCATCAATAACAATTTTACTTTCCATGAAAGTGTCTTTAAAAGGTTCATGATACACGTCCCAATTACCTTTAGGAACTTTAATATGAGAAGCAAAGGCTCTATAGAGATCAACCATAATTTGAGAATCAAGGCCATATTTAGAACCAAGCTCTTGAAAAATAGCAGTTTTAGCGAAAGACTTAATGCAATCATACTCATAGTTTATACCTGATTCTTTACCTTTGTCACAATCCCTATCTTCAATATTGCTTTGAATCATTTCAAGAAGATCCCACTTGGCATCAACCTCCTTGCGTGTGAAAGACCCCTCAAAACAGGCATCTAGATAGTCCTTGTAATGTCTTGAAAGCCTTGTATAAAAATTATTAATAACAATATTACAGGGAAGCTCATGAATGGGACATTTGAGCATTAGTGACTTCAATCTTCCCCATGCTTGGGCAATGCTTTCTCCATCATGAGGATGAAAATTATAAATATAATTCCTATCTTTATGAATCTCACTAGAAGGATGGAATTTAGAATAAAAGAGAGGTATAATTTCCTCCCAGCTAATAGATCGGCCATCCTTCAGCGTCTTATACCATTCTGCAGCTCTGCCCTTTAGTGATAAAGAGAATAGCTTCCTCTTAACCTGACTTGTTGAAATACCTGCACACTTGAACAACTCGCATAATTCATATATAAAGAGCAAATGATCACTAGGATGGACAGTTCCATCCCCTAAATAGCAGTTATTCATAGCACGTTCAACAATTTTCATAGGTATTTTAAAAGGATGAGGATCACAAACATCATTAGAATTACCACATATGGGAGATAAAATACTATCAGAGCAAATTTTCTCCACTAAAACTGGGGAACTAAAAATATCATGCTCAAAACCAGCTTCCCCAAGCTTAGACTTTTCTATAGCATTAGCAATAATGGTGTTCAAATAATTCACACAAATAACATTGCTATTAGCATGCAAATAAAGCTCCAAAGGTTTTTCAATTTTCCCTTCAAACACTTCAAGTCCTAACTCAGGAAAAATACTATAAAACTCTTTGTTTTCCATTAATCCTAACTAGTGAAAATAAAAACAAGAAACAAAAAGATATAATTGCAGAATCTAAAGGAAATAACTTCGAGCACCCACAAACGAGGATGTGAGTACCTTTTACCTTACCTCCCCGGCAACGGCGCCAGAAAAGAGCTTGATGTCTACGCACGCTTCTATTCTTGTAGACAGTGTTGGACCTCCAAGGGCAGAGGTTTGTAGAACAGCAGCAAGTTTCCCTTAAGTGGATCACCCAAGGTTTATCAAACTCAGGGAGGAAGAGGTCAAAGGTATCCCTCTCAAGCAACCCTGCAATTATGATACAAGAAGTCTCTTGTGTCCCCAACACACCCAATACACTTGTCAGATGTATAGGTGCACTAGTTCGGCGAAGAGATAGTGAAATACAAGTAATATGGATGATTATAAGTAGTGAATGCAATCTAAAATAAATATCGCTGCGAGCAAACATATAACAAAACTGAATGTAAACGGTGTTTCAATGCTTAGAAACAAGGCCTAGGGATCATACTTTTACTAGTGGACACTCTCAATAAAGATAACATAATTGAACACATAAATATCTATCTTCACTATGCCATTCTAAACTATTCTCCAATGGATAACGAACACTAATCATGTGTAGGGCTATGAAGCACTCCTTAAAGTTCGTATTCCCCAAACTAGATTGCCCCACACTATCACCTTGAGCGCACTAGATGGTTCCACCAAACACCAACAATTCATAGAGACACTAGCCAAAGAGACGCACATAATGCGCACACTGTCACCTTCACATCATGGTACAAGGTATCTGCGTATATTACAATAATAAAGCACGGGAGTAGCATAGTATATGAAGAACAATATCTACCAATTCAACTAGATACAAAACTCATGATCACATATAGATCACATCATGGGAGAGAGAGGTGAACCACATAGCTACCGGTAGAGCCCTCAGCACCGGGGGAGAACTACTCCCTCCTCATCATGGGAGACAACAACGTTGATGGAGATGGCGGTGAAGTCGATGGAGACGACGGTGGAGGTGATGGAGTCGATGGAGATGGCTCCGGGGGCACTTCCCCGTCCCGGCAGGGTGCCAGAACAGAGACTTCTGTCTCCCGAAATTTGTCTTCGATGGCGGCGGTGCTGCGGAACTTTACTGGAAGAAACGCCAAATGATTTAGGGTTTTCGTTTTGGAGACTTTATATAGGCGAAGGGGCGATGTTAGAGGATGTTCAGGGCCCACACACACCATAGGGTGGTGCGCCCTAGGGGTCACCGCGCCACTAGGTGGTGTGGTGGCCCCTGGGCCCCCTCCGGCTCTCCTTCGGACTTCGTCTCGTGTCGGGAAAAATAGAAGGTTCGGGCTTTGTTTCGTCCAATTCCGAGAATATTTCCTTTGTAACTTTTCTGAAACACAAAAACAGCAGAAAACAGGGAACTGGCACTGTGGCATCTCGTTAATAGGTTAGTTCAGGAAAACACATAAAAACGCCATGAAGCGCAACAAAACACAAGGCAAATGGTGCATAAATAAGCATGGAGCATCAATAATTATAGATATGTTTGAGACGTATCAAAGAGCTAATCCAGTTTTGATGAAGTGTCGATGCTTGCGTTCAGCAATACCATTTTGTTAAGAAATATGGGGGCATGACACGCGATGAAGAATACCTGTGCGGCGAAAATACTCATGTAGGCGATGATACTCACGACCCCAGTCGGACTAAACAACACAGATTTTAGTGTTAAGAAAACGCTCTACATGGGTTTGGAAAATATAGAAGATATCCTCAACATCAGATTTATGTTTGATGAGGTAGATCTAGCAATGGCGACTAAAATCATCAATGAAACTGACATGATATTTGTATCCACCAGACGAGGGAAACGCAAGACCCCAAACAATATGAACAAGCTCAAGCGGTGCGGTAGAAATACGATGCGAATGAGTGTAAGGTAATTGATGACTCTTAGCACGTTGAGATACATCACATACTGATCACTCAAAATCTGATGAACACGAAAGAGAATTGTTCTTGACAATACTTTTAACTATATTATACGGATGACCAAGCCGATGATGCCATTGCCTAGGAGAAGCTTAACACTAGAAGATGCATGCCGAGTAGATGAAGTAGCTCGATGAAACGGAACTGGATAAAAACCCCCGCAGCTTCTACCTTGAAGAATAATTTTCTTCGTGGCCTTGTCCTTAACACAGAAAAAAATGATGACGAAATTCGATAAAAAAACATCATTATCACTTATGATCCTATTAACTGAGAGCAGATTTTTGCTAATATCACGGACATGCAGAATATTTTTAAGAGTGAGGGAATGCATAGGACCAGCTAAACGAGAGTGACCAATGTGCGAAATAGACAAACTTGTACCGTTGGCAACTTGGACTTGATCCTTGCTGAGGTATCTCTCGTGAACATTGAGCCGCTATAAATCATGAGTGAGATGATTGGTGGCTCTGGAGTCGATCAACCAATGTGGCGGAGTATGGCTAGAGGATGCAGCATTGCCGGAACGAGAGTCGCCAGGTTGGTAAACTTGATTGAAGAGGTTGCGACATGAAAGAGCATCATGTCCCCATATGCCACAAATTTGACAGCGTGGGCGAGAGCATTGGCAGCCACCGCCTTGACTGCCTCCAAGGCGACCACCACCTTGGCCGCCTCCATTGCGGGCACCACCTTGGCCTTGGTAGCCACGTTGGCCACCACCTTGTTCTTGGTAGTCACCATTGTAGCCAGTTCCACCGCCCTGATAGCCATTGCTGCCACCCCCTTGCCATTGATAGCCACCACTTTGGTAGCCGCCGCCTTGATAGTTTCCACCTCCTTGGCGACCACCGCCATTATACCGCTGGCCACCATCAGAACGAGGATCAAAGGAGCGACCCCCGGTGCGACCGAGATCACCTCGGCGTGAGGCATTGGCTAAAGAGGAGAAGTCGGCCTCGTACAAGTTACTCCCTCCGATCGGAAATAAGTGTCGGTGGCTTAGTACAAACTTTGTACTAAGTTAGTACAAAATCACCAACAGTTATTTCCGATCGGAGGGAGTATTTTCTTTCATGGATTCACGGGACACAAGGATGGCATAGAAATCAGATAGATGAAGGACAACATTGGGATTGGCATTGGTGAAAACATTGAGCGATGACTGGAGGCCACCAAATTTCTTTCCCAAACCGGCGAGTATGTAATCAATCAGTTCATCATCTGCCACGGGAGCGCCGACCATAGCCATGGCGTCAGCAAAACCCTTCATCAGATGGAAGTATTCAGCGGCGCCCATGTCATGCCGCTTCATCGTCATCCACCTGCGACGGTATTGACAGATGCTGGCGGATCCTTGCGCGGAGAACATGGATGTGAGGCAGTTCCACACGACGCAGAAGTCGTTCGCCCGATCATCTGGGTGAGTACATCCTCAGTCATGGACCCGAGTAAAACACTCAGGACACGTTGATCTTGATGCCACCATGTGGTATATGCGGCGTTCGGAGTCATGACGGCGTCATCGCCGGTGCCGGTGGTGATGGTCTTCACCGGCTCGACGATGCTTCGTCGATGTAGCCAAGGTACCCCTGTCTAGCGAGATTGGGGACAACTTAGGTTTTACATGGAAGGAAGTTGCTCCGATCGAGTCGAACAGTGATGGTATTGGGGGAAGAGCCAGCCACCAAGAGAACGCCGGCGGCGGAGGAGGTCTGTGCGGCGGAAGTGGTCATCGCCATAGCACGAAGAGAGGAGCCCTAGATCGGTTGCTCTGATACCAAATTAAAAGTAAAAGATCGCTGTTTGCCGTGGTTTTGCCCCACGGCTGGCTACGCTTATATTGACAACAGAACGTGCTTTGCACGAGTTACAACCGGATCGATTTATCGATCGATCTACAGAGAGGAGATCGTATCGATCTCATATGGGCCTATGGGCTGTATCTAATACTTTATATATTAAAAATTCCTCCATAAAATAGACAAAACCTAAAGCGCTAGCCAAGAACCGTTGGTGATCAATCGGCGATGGAAGCGAAACAGAGAGATGAGATCTTGTGACGTGCGGGCCGCACTAATAGCCTGCAACCTGTATATAATAAGGAAAGAAGGCCTCTAACCCTAGACGCTAGGGCACCATCGCTGCGGAACAGATCCGCCCCTGCTCCGTCCCCAGCCAAGCCACGGCACCCTCTCTTCCTCGCTCCGCGCGCGCGCGGAGTCAGCTGGGAAAAGTTGCGCGATGTGAGTGCCTCTATGAAGATTATAACTCGGTTACATCGTCCATTGCGTATTGCTTTTTATTTACGTCAATCTTAACCCCCCCTCTCTAATTACAGCAATAAATAAGTTAGTATAGTACCAATTTTGGATTTCATTCTAGGTTGCCTTTAAGCCAACTCTCTGATTTGCCATGTATAAAGCATCACTGGGATTTCGTCAAGTTTGTTTATTTAAATAGGTATACATGCTGTCTAAGATATGTTATGCTTCAGGACTGCAGAGACCATGGAGGAGAGCAGCAGCAGTAGGGCGATATTTACTGTGCATGACTCCGTTTTAAAAAAGTGGCATTGTGAGTCATGGACGAGTTTTGTGCTTTCTTGCTGCTAGTTCTTTAATTTCCTGTACATATTAGTGCACAGTTGCACCCTCTAATTAACTGCTAGAGAGTACTTACGACGTGCTCGTTTACTATGCATGCTCATATTAATTAGATCAAGATATTATGAGAGCGGAGGCTGAAGCTGAGGAGCAGTGGCACATGGATCAGTACATGGATGAGATTAAGGGACAACAAGCTGAAGCTAATAGTGATGAGATTAGGGAAGCTGAAGCTTTAGGTGAAACATTTGGTGACGACAGGAGCCGTCAGAAAATTTCAGCTTCACATCTGAGACGTGCTATTGTCTCAATTGCTTTGTTCAATGGTGATTATTCTATGTATAAGCTTATTTATTTTCCTCCAAAATCTTGTTCATTTGCTACCTAGCAGTTAATGATTCAAATCATGATCTTGTGCAGAAGATGAGATGGTATATGCATGCTCGGGAGCAGCTGTACGCCACTGGCATCGCAATATAAGAGATCACCATAGAATATTTGTGACTACGGCCCGTTTGGCCCACAAATTTAATGAGAAAAGAACCAGAGACGATAACTTGAGGGTTGGTAACTACTCACTGTTTTCCTATTTATTTTTCTTTGTTTATCTTTAAGCCAATTGGGTTGATCGTTCTGTGATGTTGTACTGAGGGTTTTCTCACTATAGATTGAAGTGCGTACTCATAATGCCACTCTGCATGGGTTCTTGGGACTATATGATGAAAATATTGCTATGGTCACCTCCTTTAGCCTCAGATGTGTCTACACTATGAATACCCATCCCCGACGCTTAAGCAGTAAAACGCTATTTGCATTTGGCTGTGCACCCAGTGGCACTGTGATGGGCGCAAAATGTGCTTATCCTTCTTCCAATGCCGAAGGCCTTGTGTTGGTCGATTGTAAGATAACAGAGGTATTTTTTTTTTTTTTTGCTTTTCTTACTTCTTGGCATGATGCGTGAACCTTTCCCTTTCTAATCCCTGGCACTTTTGCTAGACTGGACTTGGAGGGCCAGTTATATGTTTTGGTCGTGGTGGATCTGGACAAATTGCTGGGCTTATCACTGGAAATTCTGTAGGAAAGGTCACCTTTCTACCAACAAAAATGCTTCATGAATGGTTGCAGCGTCTTCTTTTGATAACCAGGTATATTTTCTGCACAAGTCTAACACCCATTGGTTGCTCTGGATAAAAACATATAAAACATTAATTAATTTTTTGTTGAGTGAGCATTAATCAAAACATCCAGGCTAGTTTGGTAGCTCCATATTTTCTAAACCAAAGTATTCCAACACAGAAATACCTCAGTTTTTCTCCTTTCTCAGTTTTAGAAAAAAAGGGTCAGAGCTCTTTCTCCAATTACTCCAAAAAGAAGCACAGTTTTGGAGATACGTTGGTTTTCAAAACTGTAATATTTTATAGAGCCAAACACCTTAATTTTTTTAAACTATATTTATTTATAACTACAGTATTAGAAGAAAACTTCAAAAATACTAAGCTACCAAACACACCCTAATATAAATAACAAATTTGTCTTCCTCTTTCCCTTGTGATCAACCCAACCAAGGGGCTCCCTAATTCCCAGCTACATTTTTTCCTCGTCTCTTCCATGTCCACTCATATCGGCCACTCCAGTGAATAACTGCTTCTTGTGGAGCAATGGCCACCTTTGTCCAAAATCAATTACAAATCTCGAAAGGTGATTCCAGTGCCATTCTGCTATGAGGGGCAACTTATTAATATGTTGTCTATTCCCTGATTGGCTTATATTTATTTATGTTCCAAATCCTCCTCCTGTGTCACTTGCCCCTTATAAGGAGCTATTTATCGGATACTAAAAAGCATTGGAGTATTAAAAGTTTTCACATAGTTACCTGTGAATTTAGTGTTCTTCCTTCAGTGCTGAACTTATGTATTTATCTAACCAAATAGAGCGTGTTGAAGTATGGACAAAGCGATCCATTTTTTCAACATCTTGACCCTCATATCAATTTTTGAATATATGTAATCTGATTTTTGACTGTGAAGTTTGGACAAGGTGATTCATTGTTTGAAACCTTGATCCTCATGTCATTTTTTCAATATTTATAATCCACGAGGCATTTAGCTAGAGCGCACATTGTCTACTTACAAAAAAATATACTGCATAAGTGCATATTCTTAGGCATCCTGCCGAACATTTGGTGAACTCTTCGAGATCAAGCCAAAAGGCTTGCGAGCTTCCAGTACAGTCGTTAGTTTGGCTTGTTATGACCTCAATCGAGCATGAGCCGAGTCTTTAACGAGTCAAGCTCAAATGGTTTGCCGAGACGAAACATTTTTTAACAGCCCTACTTTTGTCCTTTTTCAAAATTTTGTTTATGTATACTGTTTTATTTATAGTCAACATGTTCAATGGCAGTACAACTTCCCATTTTCGTGGATATTCTTTGCCTCATGGTGTAAAGACAGTCATCCCTTCAGGTGTGAATTATCATCTAAGCCATCATTCTAAATTTTACTTGCTGGCCTCAAATTGTGCGCATCATTTTGATTGTGTAAATAACACAATTTTATTGCTTCAGGATTTGTGGTAAGATCTAGGATTCTCCAATACCTGGGCTATCCCCTGCCACCACCACTCGTGTTTTTGCGTAAGTCATGTTTTATATTGCTCACTTCTACCTTGTGCACGTCTTCATTGCTATTTTATGCATTTCTGTCTTTATTATGCAGTCAATGGGAGATTGGCTGGTAGGTTTGAAGAGCATTTTGGTCAATTTCATTATTGGGATGGGTATCCTTTCGATTTCCCTTATCGTTATGGGGGGAACAAGCTTATCTGGGAGCAACTTGGAAAAGATGTCACGAAGCAAATATCCGAAAGTGTTGTCTCAGTTGCTTCATTCCGCGGTGATCTTTACAGTTGCATGCTCATTACTCTTTCGTGGTAGTAGACTTTTATCCTTGCTAACTCATGCTTAAAGTTATGGTGTGCAGCAGGGGCGATTAGGTGTTTTGCTTGCACAGGCCTGCTTATAAAAGGCCCGCTTATAGAAGGCCAACTTATAGAAGGCCAGTTCATTCTTACTTCACTCAGTTTGCTTAGGACTGATGATGCTGAACGCGAGATGCCTGCGAACTTTATCGTTAGTGACCCCATTCATTTTACTTGATCTTTTAAGTTTGTTGGTTAATTAGTTGAGCTTGATAACTATGTTTGTTACAGATTGAGGTGTTTCTCCCACCAGATCAATATGCGGGGGCGGTATTGGAAATGTATCATGAAAATTACAACATTGCCATACTCCGTCTAATAGATAACCTTACTACTACTTGCCCACAAGATATCTTCTCTGCTGGGATGTCTAGTAAAATTAAAAATAAGTCGCCGGTAGTAGCTATAGGGCGTACACCTGAAAGAGCTGATGGATTATTGATGGCCTCAATGGGTGAAGTGAAGGGTAAATACAAGGCTAAAAGCAAGCATTTGACTGGTCCACACCAGGGTCTGGATCTTGATTGCAAAGACCTTCTTTTGTCCACTTGTCAAATCAAGAAGGTATAGTGGTGAATTTCTGTCATTCTCTTACATGCACTGGTGTAGATAGTTTGTCTATCGAATCTTTTAATACACCTACTATGCTGTCGGTACAATTTCTCATAACTGTCTGCATCTTTTGGCTACTAGTTTGGGACTGTAGGGTACAGGTGTAGATACTTAATCTATTTGAGTTGTGTCCAATCTTTTATTGCATCTACTAAGTTGATGGTACTACTTGTAATAGTTTGTGCATCTTTTTGGTACTAGGTTGGGATTGGAGGCCCTCTTCTTGGTATGGATGGTAGTTTCATTGGTATGAACTTTTATGATGAAAGTAGAACAACTCCTTTTCTGTCAAAGACGGAGATTCTTAAAGTTTGCCTCAGAGGGTTTGAACTGATAAAAAGGTATTTTTTTCTCCACGCTTATTGCATACATATATGTGGTTCAGGCGTAGCACTAAGCCGCCAACTGACATTGGAAATATGTTTTGGACCAGAGATTTGGTAGACCGTCCTGTCAACCTGGACCACAACCTGCGCCAAATGACTCGGAAGAGAAAGAGAAACCAGTAATTGTTTTATTTCGCAATGCCAATTGTTTTCGGTAGCATATACGTACTATTCATTTGACAATCAACTTATATATTAAAAATATAAATTGAATGGCAGGTGGCCTGTGTCCAAGCCATATTGGTATCTTCCTGGTCAAGCTGATATTCTAGACCAGCTACGTGGAAAAGTTCTCATGTAGAGCTGCTGCTGGAGTGATTTCTATCGTCACATCTTGCCATGGCCAGCAAATATTAGATTGGCATGTGCAAATTCTGTATGATCTGTCGCTAACATATATTTATGTTGCTTCTTTACTTGTATCCTTGACAAGTATGTAATAGACGTGCATATATTTATCCTAGTAGGGAAGAACCGAAGTACTACGCTTGTTTAATACTACCATCCGTTGGTTTATTAATCTTATTATATGTAGTTCTAGGTTGTCAATTTGACCAAGTTAACATAACTATATGTTGTAAAATATATTTAGGGTGTGTCTAGGGCTCAGTCTATTGAGCAATAGCTTATGACTCAGTAGAATGATATCATAATATCAGAGTTGCAACTCACTATTAACATGAATTACGAAGCAATACAACGGTTCGGATGTATGGTTCCTAGTTGCAACATCACTTGCAATTGATGCGGCACGGTGTTGATGTAGATCACCATCCAGTTGGGAACTCCAAGAGAAAGGTATGATGAGCACAGTAACAAATTTTCCCTCAGTAAGAAACCAAGGTATGTCGAATCCAATAGGAAAAAGGCAAACTCCAGAAGATGATGCTTGCTAGCTTAATGACACTCCAACAAGGGCGCCATTAACGATACTTGTTAGCGCGTCTTCAACTAGTAGCAATGTGGAACCTGCACATAACACAACCAAGAACTTTGCTCCCAACTTACGATGAGGTTGTCAATCTCACCGGTTTGCTGTAAACAAAAGAATGAACGTATCGAGTGAAAAGCAATAGTAGTATGCAAGAAAGTAAACAGTGCGAGTAAAGTAAACAGGTGATAGCAATGTAAAAGAAATTGGACCGGGGTCCACAGTTCACTAGTGGTGTCTCTCCATAAGATAACAACATGCTGGGTAAACAAATTACAGTTAGGCAATTGTAAAGATAACGTGCATATGCCAAGAGGATCACTATAAGATTTACTCTAGGCATTACAACAAAATACATTGACCGCCATCCAACTGCATCTATGACTAATAATCCACCCACGGAGAATCATCCGAGGACCCCGTGAATATTAAGTTGCGAACAACAGATAATTGCATTAAGCAAAGTGTGTAATATAAACAAAGCGAATGTCCTTAGACACAAGAATATTGTTTTCTCCCTAGTGGCAACAGCACATTGATGTCTACGCACTTCTATTCTTGTAGACACTTGTTGGGCCTCCAAGTGCAGAGTTTGTAGAACAGCAGCAAGTTTCCCTTAAGTGGATCACCCAAGGCTTATCGAACTCAGGGAGGAAGAGGTCAAAGCTATCCCTCTCAAGCAACCCTGCAATTACGATACAGAAAGTCTCTTGTGTCCCCAACACACCCAATACACTTGTCAGATGTATAGGTGCACTAGTTCGGCGAAGAGATAGTGAAATACAAGTGGTATGGATGATTATAAGTAGCAAACGTGATGTGAAATAAATATCGCTGCGAGCAAACAAGTAACAAAATAGCAAGTAAACGGTGTGCAAAGCTTGGAAACAAGGCCTAGGGATCATACTTTCACTAGTGGACACACTCCCAACAATATAACATGATTGAACAAATAAACAGCTTCTCTCCACTATGGTACTCTGAATTACTCTCCTATTGAATAACACTAATCATTGCGTAGTGGCTACAGAAGCACCCCTTAAAGTTCATCAAGTACTTGACAAACACCACTCATAGAGATATCCAAATCAGATTACAACTCAAGATAGAAATCATTGCAACTTAGACCAAGTACTAACACGGTGCACACACTGTCAACATTACACCATGAAAGGAGGAATAGATCACTCAATACTATCATAGTAATAATTACTCTCATAATCCACAAGAGATCATGATCATAGCCTAAACCAAGTACCACCACGATGCACGCACTGTCACCGTTACACCATGGCAGGAGGAATAGATTACTTTAATAACATCACTAGAGTACACTATAATAATTAAGCATAGGAGTAGCATTATATCTGAATAATAACATCTACTTGTTCAACATGATACAAAGCTCACGATCACATAAAGATCACATCATGGGAGAGAGAGGTGAACCACATAGCTACCGGTAGAGCCCTCAGCCCCAGGGATGAACTACTCCCTCCTCATCATAGGAGACAGCAAGGTTGATGGAGATGGCTCCGGGGGCACTTCCCCGTCCCGGCAGGGTGCCGGAACAGAGACTTCTGTCCCCCGAAATTCGTCGGTGGTGGCGGCGGAGCTGCGGAACTCTTTCTGGAAATTTGCCGAATCCCCTAGGGTTTTCCGTCCCGAGGCTTTATATAGGCGAAGGGGCGTCGTCAGAGGTGGCCCCAGGCCTCCTTGATACGTCTCAAACGTATCTATAATTTTTGATGCTCCATGCTTGTTTTTACACCATTTGCCTATTGTTTCGTTACACTTAGTGGCACTTTTATTCATTTTCCGGAACTAACCTATTAACAAGTGCCACAGTGCCAGTTTCCTGTTTTCTGCTATTTTTGTGTTTCAGAAGTGATACACAGGAATTATTCTCGGAATTGGACAAAACAAGTTCCTGAAGTCTTATTTTACCCGGAAGCTTCCAGAGTTCCGAAGGAGAGTAGGAGGCGAGGGACCAGGGGCCCACACGTGCAGGTGGCGCGGCCACCCCCTGGCCCGCGCCACCCCCGTGTGTGGCCGCCTGGCCCCTCCTCTGACATCGCCCCTTCGCCTATAAAGACCCCCCGACGAGAAAAACCTAAGGCCCCGATCAGTTTTCCAGAACACATCGCGATCCGCCGCCGCCGTCGACCCGAAGATCGGGAGGGTCCAGAAGCTCTTCCCGGCACCCTGCCAGAGAGGGGAATCGCCACCGGAGGTCTTCTTCATCGCCATGCTTGCCTCCGGAGCGATGAGTGAGTAGTCTACCTTGGACTATGGGTCCATAGCAGTAGCTAGATGGTTGTCTTCTCCACCATGTGCTTCATGTTTAGATCTCATGAGCTGCCATACATGATTGAGATCACCGTTATGTAATTCTACATGTTTGGTTTGTTGGGATCCGATGAATATTGGTGTTTATGATTAAGTTGCTGTACTAAATTATATCTTTTATTATCTCTATGTTGTTTATGATCTTGCATGCTCTCCGTTGTTAGTAGCTATCTTCGCCGAGTAGTTGCTAGTGACTCCAAGAGGGGGTATTTATGCTCGATAGTGGGTTCATGCCTCTATTTCACCTAGGGGAGTGACAGAAACCTCTAAGGTGGTAGATGTGCTGTTGCTACTAGGGAGAAAACAACATTCATATGCTCAAGGGCATATGCTTTGTTTACATTACACACTTTGCTTAATGCAATTATCTGTTGTTCGCAACTTAATACTTCTAGGGTGTTCGGATTGATATCCCAGGGAGTGGATTATTAGTCATAGATGCAGTTGGATGGCGGTCTATGTATTTTGTTGTAATGCCCAGAGTAAATCTCATAGTGATCTTCTTGACATATCACGTTAT
This sequence comes from Dactylis glomerata, assembly GCA_007115705.1. Taxonomy (NCBI): domain Eukaryota; kingdom Viridiplantae; phylum Streptophyta; class Magnoliopsida; order Poales; family Poaceae; genus Dactylis; species Dactylis glomerata. The sequence goes on along the minus strand of QXEO01000796.1, from coordinate 653,017 downwards.
CTCTATTCTATCAATTGCCCAACTGTAATTTGTTTACCCAGCATGTGTTATTTTATCTATGGAGAGACACCACTAGTGAACTGTGGACCCCGGTCCTATTTCCATCATATTGCTATCACCTGTTTACTTTCTCGCACTGTTTACTTTACTCGCATATTATTACTGTTTTCCACTCGATACACTCATAACCTTTGTTTCAAGCAAACCGGTGAGATTGACAACCTCATCGCAAGTTGGGAGCAAAGTATTTGTTTGTGTGTGTGTGCAGGTTCCACGTTGCAGCTAGCAAGCAAAGCTTGGACGAGGCGCCATATATAAATTGTCCGCTGCTGTCGTAAACTAGCAAGCATCACCTTCAGTCGTCATTGTCTCTCCTCTCCTGAACGATATTAAACCTTGGTTTCTAACTGAGGGAAAACTAGCTGCTATACTCATCACACCTTCCTCTTGGGGTTCCCAACGGGCTGGTCATTCACCACGCATCAAGCTAATTTTCTGGCGCCGTTGCCGGGGAGGAAGAAAAGACTTCTGCGAGGGGAGTTCTTCGCACACACATTCTTTACTTTGTTTTATTGTTTTGCTTTACTTTATTTATTTTACCTGCATTGCTTTTTATCAAAAACCCAAAAAAATTAGAATCCTTGGTAGTTGCTATTTCTTTACTTTTAGTTTATTATGTCTAGTTCAGTTGCTACTACTATGTCCCCCGAGGACATGATCTTTACTTTTAAGCAGAAAGATGAGGAAAGCTTTAAAGAAGCTTGGTCTAGAATTTATGATTGGCATGAAAAAACTGAACCTAAAATGACTTTGAGTTTGCTTCTTAGTAGCTTTTACTTTGGACTTTCTCTTCGTTATAGATATGCTTTGGATGCTACTGCAGAAGGGGATTTCCTTCATTGTGATGGAGATCAAGCCTTCAATGTTATAAAAAAGTTGATTACAATTTATAGCATGCCAACCTATTTTGATTCCTCTCTTGTGAGCATTTTTAATAGACTTAATACTCTTGAGACTCGCACTGCTAGTTTGAATTCTTGCTACAATACTTTGCGCCAGCATTTTGATTATGTGCCAACAAATACTAAACCTTCGATTTGGTATCCTACAATAAAAATCACCATTAGTGGTGAAACTTTTCATGCTCGTTGTGATATTATGTCTGAATTTTGTCTCATGCCAAAGGATGTTTATGAATCTTTGAGCCTTTGGAAGCTTTTTGAGGGAGGAGAAGAAATTTCTCTTACTAACAATGCCACCATATTTCCCCTTGGAATAGCTGAAGGAGTCTTTACAAAAATCCTATGAAGAATGATATCTACTGATTATCTTGTTATTGAATGTGTAGGAAAAGGACAAATCACACTTGGAAGATCCATTCTGAAGCTCCTGGGCGCCGTTATCGATGTGGGAAAAGGCAATATAACATTTACCTCTCCACCTTGCAATAACCATGTCTTTCCTAGAGTCAAGAGCAAAGGTAAGAAAGGGAGACGTAAGGCACGTGCTGATCCTAGCACTTCATCACTTGATATTACTTGATTCGCAATTCTCTGCGCCTAGCTCAAAGGCGTTAAAAAAAGCACTCTTGGGAGATAACCCAATGTTTTCTTTTCAGTACTTTTTCTTTTATTTGAGTCTTGGAAGTCATTACTACTGTAATGACCGCTCCTTATCTTGTTTATTTCGTTTTTGTGCCAAGAGAAGCCTCTAATTTGAGTGAGGTAAAGATTTGGGGATGTTGCTGTCCTGAAACTGTTTTCGGTGCTGCACCGTAAAAATTCGTGAAAATTCTCTGTTTATCTTTTGGACCTGCGATTTCTTGTGCATATGCCCCAGGTTATATCCAAACTTTTCTTAGTTGAACACTTTTTAATTTGAGCAACAGAAAATCCCTCAAAAATTCGACCTTTGTCAGCTGTTCAGTTTTGACAGATTTCTGCCAATATTTGTGTTTGCCACTTTATCGCTTTCTTTTGAGTTCTTTTGATCATGGAACTTTTGGGAAGGTTGCTACAGTAGTATTTGCTATATATGTGGTGGTTTTGAGTTGAAACCTGAAGCAAATAGAGGATTGATTATATGTTATGCTTGCACTAATGTTGCTAATAGATTTGTGTTTAGTTTTGTATGAAGGAAGTTTTCAAGTGTAGGGATTGGAGAATGATGAGATGAGTTGAAGAATGGACAAAAGCTCAAGCTTGGGGATGCCCATGCATCACCCCAAGAAATATCCAAGAAGTACAAGCGTCAAAGCTTGGGGATGCCCCCGAGGCACCCCTTCTTCATTGGCAAAAATCAGGTCACCTTTCAAAACACTATATTTTTATTGCTTCATGCACTATGTGTTTTTCTTGGAGCGTCAGTTGTTTTAGTTTTCTTAGTTGGTTTAGTTTGTTTGTTTACTGCAATAAATGGTTGGACCCCAACAAATTTCCTTTGGAGAAGTTGCTTGTTTTCATTTGCAAAGAACGCTCAGTTTTTCACTCTTATCGTTCATCGAGCGTTCTTCTTTTTCTGCTACTGCTTTTGGTTTTCGTTTTCGCCTTGATTTGCATTCAGACCTTGTCATATCTTTTTCGTCAAGGTGTATTTTTGCCTCTGATCTTTATTGGTTTTCATCAAAAGAGGTGTCTTTAAAAATTTCAAATGGTGTTGGAAAAGAGAAAAAGCTTTGTGCAAAATAGTGGTACAAGAAGGAGCTTGTGTAGACTGCGGCTTAGGCTTTTTCATGTCATGCTTGATGTCTTTTTGATAGTATGCTTAGTGGTTTTGCTGTAGCATGACTTGTCTCAAATAACTGAGATTGCTTAATGAGCCTTTGAAAAAAATCATGCGTTGTTTTTATTGTATGGAAGCATTATTTTGGTTTTCTCCTTGATGCTTTATTTGGGTTGACTTGGCACATGGTCACACATGTTAGACTCTCACAAAGTCGCCAATAGCCTTCATGATCATTTAGTTTTTGACTTTTGATGCCATCTTATGCTTCTTTTAATGTCGCTTTGTCGCTTTGCATGATTATGGCCATTATTGCTCTCTTAGTTGGTCGCTCCCAGTCTTTTGCTAGCCCTCACCTTGTACTGAGTATGAGCTCTACTCGTGCATCCAACTCCTAAAAGCCAAAGTTTGCCATTGTGTCCACTATAAACTCCTATGCATGGTATTTGTAAGCCATTCCAAAGTAAATTTTCATGTGCTACCTTTCAAAAACCTTCAAAACACTTCTCATTTTGTGACACTGTTTTCAGCTCATGGGGACGTAGTGGTCAGATTTGCTATCTTCCATATTGCTTATTCCAAAAAGAAAAAAAAAAGAGAAAAAAGAAAGAAAAAAAGGCACTCCTCCATGGAAAGTGAATGTTGGTGGGCACCCGATGGAATCGGTTAGCCATGGTTTGTGAAAGGAAAAAAGGTGGGGAGGAGTGCCAAGCTTTATAAAACAGCACAAAAGTGCCAATCTCTCTCTCAAAAACTTGCTTCATTTTTGTATGGAAGATAGTAAGAACCCCATTGCTAGTCGTTGACAAAGACAACCACCTCTCAAAACCAATTTTTATCTCTCTGTTTTACAAATGAAAAGCTCTAGCACATGTTTAATCACTGCTTCCCTCTGCGAAGGGCCCTTCTTTTACTTTTATGTTGAGTCACCACCTTCTTTCTTTATGCACCATTAAGAGAACATAGTTATCATTCTTAGTGTGATATGCATTGTCCCAAAGTTCATTGATTGATTCATATTGTTGGTTTCACTTGTTCTTAAATTATTTGTATCTAGTCGCCCTCTTAAACTTGAAGGTGTCCTATGCATTTATGTTTTGCTCTCTTTGAAGGACAAGCTGAAAATCATTTGTATGTTTTTCCTTATGATTTGAACACACGTTTGACTTTCATTGTTTCATTTTCATGATCTTTTGTTTGTGTTCATTTGCATGTTTACAACATGGTTGCTAAGTTCTTATTGTCATGATTATATCTTCATGCCCATGTTTTAAGTCCTATTGATCCCAGCTCACCAATGCTTACATATATGATCAAGATTGTGTAGGTGCATGTCACCTCAAAAATTATTCTTTTGTTATCACTTACCTACTCGAGGACGAGCAGGAGTTAAGCTTGGCGATGCTTGATACGTCTCAAACGTATCTATAATTTTTTATGCTCCATGCTTGTTTTTACACCATTTGCCTATTGTTTCGTTACACTTAGTGGCACTTTTATGCATTTTCCGGAACTAACCTATTAACAAGTGCCACAGTGCCAGTTTCCTGTTTTCTGCTGTTTTTGTGTTTCAGAAGTGATACACAGGAAATATTCTTGGAATTGGACGAAACAAGTTCCTGAAGTCTTATTTTACCCGGAAGCTTCCAGAGATCCGAAGGAGAGTAGGAGGCGAGGGACCAGGGGCCCACATATACAGGTGGCGCGGCCAGCCCCTGGCCCGTGCCACCCCCGTGTGTGGCCGCCTGGCCCCTCCTCTGACATCACCCCTTCGCCTATAAAGACCCCCCGACGAGAAAAACCTAAGGCCCCGATCAGTTTTCCAGAACACATCGCGATCCGCCGCCGCCGTCGACCCGAAGATCGGGAGCGTCCAAAAGCTCTTCCCGGGACCCTGCCGGAGAGGGGAATCGCCACCGGAGGTCTTCTTCATCGCCATGCTTGCCTCCGGAGCGATGAGTGAGTAGTCTACCTTGGACTATGGGTCCATAGCAGTAGCTAGATGGTTGTCTTCTCCACCATGTGCTTCATGTTTAGATCTCATGAGCTGCCATACATGATTGAGATCACCGTTATGTAATTCTACATGTTTGGTTTGTTGGGATCCGATGAATATTGGTGTTTATGATTAAGTTGCTGTACCAAATTATATCTTTTGTTATCTCTATGTTTTTTTATGATCTTGCATGCTCTCCGTTGTTAGTAGCTATCTTGGCCGAGTAGTTGCTAGTGACTCCAAGAGGGGGTATTTATGCTCGATAGTGGGTTCATGCCTCTATTTCACCTGGGGGAGTGACGGAAACCTCTAAGGTGGTAGATGTGCTATTGCTACTAGGGAGAAAACAACATTCATATGCTCAAGGGCATATGTTTTGTTTACATTACACACTTTGCTTAATGCAATTATCTGTTGTTCGCAACTTAATACTTCTAGGGTGTTCGGATTGATATCCCAGGGAGTGGATTATTAGTCATAGATGCAGTTGGATGGCGGTCTATGTATTTTGTTGTAATGCCCAGAGTAAATCTCATAGTGATCTTCTTGACATATCACGTTATCTCTATTCTATCAATTGCCCAACTGTAATTTGTTTACCCAGCATGTGTTATTTTATCTATGGAGAGACACCACTAGTGAACTGTGGACCCCGGTCCTATTTCCATCATATTGCTATCACCTGTTTACTTTCTCGCACTGTTTACTTTACTCGCATATTATTACTGTTTTCCACTCGATACACTCATAACCTTTGTTTCAAGCAAACCGGTGAGATTGACAACCTCATCGCAAGTTGGGAGCAAAGTATTTGTTTGTGTGTGTGCAGGTTCCACGTTGCAGCTAGCAAGCAAAGCTTGGACGAGGCGCCATATATAAATTGTCCGCTGCTGTCGCAAACTAGCAAGCATCACCTTCAGTCGTCATTGTCTCTCCTCTCCTGAACGATATTAAACCTTGGTTTCTAACTGAGGGAAAACTAGCTGCTATACTCATCACACCTTCCTCTTGGGGTTCCCAACGGGCTGGTCATTCACCACGCATCACTCCTCACACAGGGGTGGCGCGGCCAGGGCATGGGCCGCGCCAGCCCTATGTGAGGGTGGCCTGTGGCCCCTCTCCTTCCTCTCTTCGGATGTCTGGATGCTCCCGGGAAAAATAAGACTTCAGGATGTGGTTTCGTCCAATTCCGAGAATATTTCCTGTGTATCACTTCTGAAACACAAAAACAGCAGAAAACAGGGAACTGGCACTGTGGCACTTGTTAATAGGTTAGTTCCGAAAATCGCATAAAAATGCCACGAAGTGTAACGAAACACAAGGCAAATGGTGTAAAAATAAGCATGGAGCATCAAAAATTATGGATACGTTGGAGACGTATCAGCATCCCCAAGCTTAACTCCTGCTCGTCCTCGAGTAGGTAAGTGATAACAAAAGAAATAATTTTTTAGGTGACATGCACCTACACAATCTTGATCATATATGTAAGCATTGTGAGCTGGGATCATAAGAACTTAAAACATGGGCATGAAAGATATAATCTTGACAATAGAAACTTAGCAACCATGTTGTAACATGAAAATGAACACAAACAAAAGATCATGAAAATGAAACAATGAAAGTCAAACGTGTGTTCAAATCATAAGGAAAAATATTCAAATGGTTTTCAGCTTGTCCTTCATGGAGAGCAAAACATAAATGCATAGGACACCTTCAAGTTTAAGAGGGCGACTAGATACAAATAATTTGAGAACAAGTGAAACCAACAATATGAATCAATCAATGAAAACTTTGGGACAATGCACATTATACTCAGAATGACAACTATGCTCTCTTAATGGTGCATAAAGATAGAAGGTGGTGACTCAACATAAAAGTAAAAGAAAGGCCCTTCGCAGAGGGAAGCAGTGATTAAACATGTGCTAGAGCTTTTCATTTGTAAAACAGAGGGATAAAACTTGAGTTTGAGAGGTGGTTGTCTTTGTCAACGACTGGCAATGGGGTTCTTACTATCTTCCATACAAAAATGAAGCAAGTTTTTGAGAGAGAGATTGGCACTTTTGTGCTCTTTTATAAAGCTTGGCACTCCTCCCCACCTTTTTTTCTTTCACAAACCATGGCTAACCGATTCCATCGGGTGCCCACCAACATTCACATTCCTTGGAGGAGTGCCTTTTTTTCTTTCTTTTTTCTCTTTTTTTTTCTTTTTGGAATAAGCAATATGGAAGATAGCAAATCCGACCACTACGTCCCCATGAGCTGAAAACAGTGTCACAAAACGAGAAGTGTTTTGAAGGTTTTTGAAAGGTAGCACATGAAAATTTACTTGGAATGGCTTACAAATACCATGCATAGGAATTTATAGTGGACACAATGGCAAACTTGGTTTTTGGGAGTTGGATGCACGAGTAGAGCTCATACTCAGTACAAGGCGAGGGCTAGCAAAAGACTGGGAGCGACCAACTAAGAGAGCAATAACGGCCATAATCATGCAAAGCAACAAAGCGACATTAAAAGAAGCATAAGATGGCATCAAAAGTCAAAAACTAAATGATCATGAAGGCTATTGGCGACTTTGTAAGAGTCTAACATGTGTGAGCATGCGCCAAGTCAACCCAAATAAAGCATCAAGGAGAAAACCAAATAAATGCTTCCATATAATAAAAACAACGCATGATTTTTTCAAAGGCTCATTAAGCAATCTCAGTCATTTGAGACAAGTCATGCTACAGCAAAACCACTAAGCATACTATCAAAAAGACATCAAGCATGACATGAAAAAGCCTAAGCCGCAGTCTACACAAGCTCCTTCTTGTACCACTTTTTTGCATAAAGCTTTTTCTCTTTTCCAACACCATTCAAACTTTTTTAATCCAACTCTTTTGAGGAAAACCAACATGGTCCAGAGGCAAAAATACACCTTGATAAATAAATATAAGAAGATCTGAATGCAAATCAAGGCGAAAACGAAAACCAAAAGCAGTAGCAGAAAAAGAGAACACTCATTGAAACGATAAGAGTGAAAAACAGAGTGTTCTTGGCAAATGAAAAACGGAGTTCATCTCCTCCAAAAGAAACATGATGTGATCTAACCATTTATTTCAGCAAACAAAACTAAACTAACTAAGAAAACTAAAACAACTGACGCTCCAAGAAAAACACATAGTGCATGAAGCAATAAAAATATAGTGTCTTGAAAGGTGACCTGATTTTTGCCGATGAAGAAGGGGTGCCTCGGGGGCATCCCCAAGCTTTGATGCTTGTACTTCTTGGATATTTCTTGGGGTGATGCATGGGCATCCCCAAGCTTGAGCTTTTGTCCATTCTTCATCTCATCTCATCATTCTCCAATCCCTACACTTGAAAACTTCCTTCATACAAAACTAAACACAAATCTATTAGCAACATTAGTTTAAGCATAACATATAATCAACCTCTTTTTGCTTCAGGTTTTAACCCAAAACCACCACATATTAAGCATATACTACTGTAGCAACTTCCCCAAAAGTTCCGTAATCAAAAGAACTCAAAAGAAAGCAATAAAGCGGCAAACACAAATATTGGCAGAAATCTGTCAAAACTGAACAGCTGACAAAGGTCGAATTTTGGAGGGATTTTGTGTTGCTCAAATCAAAAAGTGTTCAACTAATGAAAGTTTGGATATAACCTGGGGCATATGCACAAGAAATCGCAGGTCCAAAAGATATACAGAGAATTTTCACGAATTTTTACGGTGCAGCACCGAAAACAGTTTCAGGACAGCAACATCCCCAAATCTTACCTCACTCAAATTAGAGGCTTCTCTTGGCACAACAACGAAATAAAAAGGATAAGGAGCGGTCATTACAGTAGTAATAACTTCTAAGACTCAAATAAAAGAAAAAGTACTGAAAGTAAAAACATTGGGTTATCTCCCAAGAGTGCTTTTCTTTAACGCCTTTGAGCTAGGCGCAGTAATTTGCAAAGATGCTCATATGGGCGCCATATAAGAGCTTGAGGCAAAGATGCCATATAGGAAATTAAAGCAATAGAGAGCATCAAAAAGCAAATATGAAAGACATTTATATCTGAACCACTTCCTATGCATAGGAATCTTGTAAGAAAACAAATCAACGAGGCACATAGTAGCGAGCATGGATAGATAAAACAAGTGCCACTTCAAGATTTGCAACATAAAGAGGAGAAACTCAATATTGTTGAGATCCATCAAACCATGTTTCCCTCTCTCATAATAACTTTCAGTAGCATCATGAATATAATTAACAATATAACTATCACGTAAAGCATCCCTATCATGAGCCACATGCATAAAAGGATTAATACTCACCACAGGAACAATAGTAGTAGGAGCAGATTCAACAGAATAATTATTCTCATCACCATAATCATCATAAATAGGAGGCATATTGTAATCATAACTAATTTTCTCCTCAAAAGTAGGTGAACTGAAAATATTATACTCATCATCATAACCATCATAAACTAGAGGTTTAGTATCATCACAAGCTAGAGAACTACTATTTCGCAAAGCATATTCTTCGAACATATCATCATAAGAAGGAACATCACAAATGGGAGATAAAATATCATCAGAGCAAATTTTCTCCACTAAAGCTGGGGAACTAAAAATATCATGCTTAACAAAACCAGCTTCCCCAAGCTTAGACTTTTCTATAGCATTAGTAATAACAGTGTTCGAAACATTCATACTAACAACACTATTAGCATGCAAATTAAGCTCCAAATGTTTTTCAATTTTCTCTTCAAACACTTCATATCTAAACTCAGGAAAAAGACTACAGAACTCTTTGTTTTCCATTAAGCCTAACTAGTGAAAATAAAAACAAGAAACAAAAAGATGTAATTGCAGAATCTAAAGGAAATAACTCCGAGCACTTGCACAGGAGGATGCGAGTACCTTTTACCTTACCTCCCCGGCAACGATGCCAGAAAAGAGCTTGATGTCTACGCACTTCTATTCTTGTAGACACTTGTTGGGCCTCCAAGTGCAGAGTTTGTAGAACAGCAGCAAGTTTCCCTTAAGTGGATCACCCAAGGTTTATCGAACTCAGGGAGGAAGAGGTCAAAGCTATCCCTCTCAAGCAACCCTGCAATTACGATACAGAAAGTCTCTTGTGTCCCCAACACACCCAATACACTTGTCAGATGTATAGGTGCACTAGTTCGGCGAAGAGATAGTGAAATACAAGTGGTATGGATGATTATAAGTAGCAAACGTGATGTGAAATAAATATCGCTGCGAGCAAACAAGTAACAAAATAGCAAGTAAACGGTGTGCAAAGCTTGGAAACAAGGCCTAGGGATCATACTTTCACTAGTGGACACACTCCCAACAATATAACATGATTGAAAAAATAAACAGCTTCTCTCCACTATGGTACTCTGAATTACTCTCCTATTGAATAACACTAATCATTGCGTAGTGGCTACAGAAGCACCCCTTAAAGTTCATCAAGTACTTGACAAACACCACTCATAGAGATATCCAAATCAAATCACAACTCAAGATAGAAATCATTGCAACTTAGACCAAGTACTAACACGGTGCACACACTGTCAACATTACACCATGAAAGGAGGAATAGATCACTCAATACTATCATAGTAATAATTACTCTCATAATCCACAAGAGATCACGATCATAGCCTAAACCAAGTACCACCACGATGCACGCACTATCACCGTTACACCATGGCAGGAGGAATAGATTACTTTAATAACATCACTAGAGTACACTATAATAATTAAGCAAAGGAGTAGCATTATATCTGAATAATAACATCTACTTGTTCAACATGATACAAAGCTCACGATCACATAAAGATCACATCATGGGAGAGAGAGGTGAACCACATAGCTACCGGTAGAGCCCTCAGCCCCGGGGATGAACTACTCCCTCCTCATCATAGGAGACAGCAAGGTTGATGGAGATGGCGGTGAGGTCGATGGAGACGGCAGAGACGGCGATGGAGACCGATGGAGATGGCTCCGGGGGCACTTCCCCGTCCCGGCAGGGTGCCGGAACAGAGACTTCTGTCCCCCGAAATTCGTCGGCGGTGGCGGCGGAGCTGCGGAACTCTTTCTGGAAATTTGCCGAATCCCCTAGGGTTTTCCGTCCCGAGGCTTTATATAGGCGAAGGGGCGTCGTCAGAGGTGGCCCCAGGCCTCCTCACACAGGGGTGGCGTGGCCAGGGCCTGGGCCGCGCCAGCCCTATGTGAGGGTGGCCTGTGGCCCCTCTCCTTCCTCTCTTCGGATGTCTGGATGCTCCCGGGAAAAATAAGACTTCAGGATGTGGTTTCGTCCAATTCCAAGAATATTTCCTGTGTATCACTTCTGAAACACAAAAACAGCAGAAAACAGGGAACTGGCACTGTCGCACTTGTTAATAGGTTAGTTTCGGAAATCGCATAAAAACGCCACGAAGTGTAACGAAACACAAGGCAAATGGTGTAAAAACAAGCATGGAGCATCAAAAATTATGGATACGTTGGAGACGTATCACACATCTACAACCTTAGAGGTTTCTGTCACTCCCCCAGATTAAATAGAGGCATGAACCCAACTATCGAGCATAAATAGCTAGTATCTACTCGGCCAAGATAGCTACTAACAACGGAGAGCATGCAAGATCATAAACAATATAGAGATAACATAAGATAAAATTTAGAATATCAACTTAATCATAACACCAATATTCATCGGATCCCAACAAACACAACATGTAGAATTACATAACGGTGATCTCGATCATGTAAGGAAGCTCACGAGATCTAAACATGAAGCACATGGTGGAGAAGACAACCATCTAGCTACTGCTATGGACCCATAGTCCAAGGTAGACTACTCACTCATCGCGCCGGAGGCAAGCATGGCGATGAAGAAGACCTCCGGTGGTGATTCCCCTCTCTGGTAGGGTGCCAGAAAGAGCTTCTGGACCCTCCCGATCTCAGGTCGATGACGGCGGCGGATCGCGATATGTTTCTGGAAAATTGATCGGGTCTTTAGGTTTTTCCCGTCAGGGGGTCTTTATAGGCGAAGGGGCGGCGTTAGAGGTGAACCAGGGCGGCCTCACCCAGAGGGGGCGCGGGCCAGGGGCTGGCCGCGCCGCCCTATGGTGTGGTCGGCATGTGGCCCCTCTCCGTCTCCTCTTTGGTCTTCTAGAAGCTTCGTTAAATAATAGGAGGTTCGGCTTTTGTTTTGTCTAATTTCGAGAATATTTCCTGTGAAACAGTAGAAAACAGGGAACTGGCACTGTGGCATATTGTTAATAGGTTAGTTCCGGAAAATGCATAAAAACGTTACGAAGTGTAACAAAAGACTAAGCAAATGGTGTAAAAACAAGCATGGAGCATCAAAAATTATAGATACGTTTGAGACGTATCAAGCATCCCCAAGCTTAACTCCTGCTCGTCCTCGAGTAGGTAAGTGATAACAAAAGAATAATTTTTGAGGTGACATGCACCTACACAATCTTGATCATCTATGTAAGCATTGAGTGCTAGGATCAAAAGAACTTAAAACATGGGCATGAAAGAAATAATCTTGATAGAAGAAACTTAGCAACCATGTTATAACATGAAGAAGAACACAAATGAAAGATCATGAAAATGAAACAATGAAACTCAAACGTGTGTTCAAATCATATGGAAAAACATAGCAAATGGTTTTCAGCTTGTCCTTCATGGAATAGCAAAACATAAATGCATAGGATACCTTCAAGTTTAAGAGGGCGACTAGATACAAATAATTTAAGAACAAGTGAAACCAAAATCATGAATCAATCAATGATAACTTTGGGACAATGCACATTAAACTAAGAATGACAACTATGCTCTCTTAGACGGTGCATAAAGATAGAAGGTGGTGACTCAACATAAAAGTAAAAGAAAGGCCCTTCGCAGAGGGAAGCAGTGATTGCAAGTTTTATAAACCTTCAAAAATTATGGTACTTACTAGCTTTGAGCTCTCATTGCCCCCATCATAAGCATCTTGAATGGTTAGAGTTAATGCGAGTACAATTATGAAGCATATGCTTGACAAATCATAAGTTGAAAACCTTGTGTCCCGTGAAGTACGAATACCCAAACCTCATGCTACTCGACTTAGAGTCTCAAGCAAGCTCTTGTCGTTGTAAATATATGCATATCATCGAGAACCGCCAACGGGGTACCTCCTGCCCGATGACATGGAACAAGCCCACATCAAAATGACAAGACAAACAGACAATGAACACCTCGACATCTCTTTTATTTACCATTGGTATAGCTTTTTATTTTGAGATGCATCGTCGAATGTTCACTATAGGCATGCTGTAAATTTCCACCATGAATTATGCATGGCTTAGATTAGCGGCCCAGGCGTTCCTCTAACAGATATAAAAACTCCATGATCCCGCAAGATTCCCAACTTATTTCACATCGCGAGTATCCATAAACAAAAGATCACGATATCAACTCAAATGAAAGAAAGTGTAATACTGAAAGCTTGCCCCATGATGGCATGGCTGGGCTAATTTCCAACTTAGAACTTGCAAGCATAACAACTCAACATAAGAGAGCCACAATGTCAAAAATTTAAGAACGAGAAAAGTAAAGTGTGACATCAGGTTCATGAGAGCTTTACTGACCAATTTTCGCATAACACCAAAAAGAGTTTAATTTGAAGGATAGATAAAAGCAAGTCAAATGTACTTTGGAATAGAAAATTGCTAATAGGTATGTATGGTGGACACATTGGAACAACATGGTTTTTGGGAGTTGGATGCACGAGTAGAGCTCATACTCAGTACAAAATGAGGGCTAGCAAAAGACTGGGAGCGACCAACTAAGAGAGAAATAACAGCCATAATCATGCAAAGCGACCAAGCAACATTACAAGAAGCATAAGATGACATCAAAAGTCGAAAACTAAATGATGATAGAGGCTTATGGCGACTTTGTATGAGTCTAACATGTGTGAGCATGCGCCAAATCAACCCAAATAAAGCATCAAGGAGAAAACTAAATTAATGCTTCCAAATAATAAAAACAACGCATGATTTTTTCAAAGGCTCATTAAACAATCTCAGTCATTTGAGACAAGTCATGCTACAGAAAAAATCACTAAGCATACTATCAAAACAATATCAAGCACGACATGCAAAAGCCTAAGTCGCAGTCTACACAAGCTCCTTTTTGTACCACTTTTTTTGCATGAAACTTTTTCTCTTTTCCAACACCATTCGAACCTTTTTAAAACAACTCTTTTGATGAAAACCAACATGGACTAGAGGTCAAAATACACCTTGATGCAAAGATATAAGAAGATCTGAACAAAAATCAAGGCGAAAAATGAAAGCTAAGCACAGTAGCAGAAAAAGAGAACACTCGTTGAACGATAAGAGTGAAAAACTGAGTGTTCTTGGCAAATGAAAAGCAAGGCAACTTCTCCAAAAGAAATTTGTTGGGGTCCAACCATTTATTGCAGAAAATAAAACTAAACTAAACTGAAAACTAAAGTAAATACGCTCCAAGAAAAACGCATAGTGCATGAAGCAATAAAAATATAGTGTGTTGAAAGGTGACCTGATTTTTGCCGATGAAGAAGGGGTGCCTCGGGGGCATCCCCAAGATTTGACTTTTGTCCATTCTTCACCTCAACTCATCATTCTCTAATCCCTACACTTGAAAACTTCCTTCATACAAAACTCAACACAATTCTATTAGCAACATTAGTGTAAACATAATATTGAATCAACCCCTTTTGCTTCAGATTTCAACTCAAAACCACCACATATAAAGCATATACTACTGTAGCAACTTCCCCAAAATTTCCGTGATCAAAAGAACTCAAAAAGAAAGCGATCGAGAGGCAAACACAAATAGTGGCAGAAATCTGTCAAAACAGAACAGCTGACAAAGGTCGATTTTTTAGAGGGTTTTCTGTTGCTCAAATAAAAAAGTGTAAAACTAATGGAAGTTTGGATATAACCTGGGGAATATGCACAAGAAATCGCAGGTCAAAAATATATTCTGAGAATTTTCACGAATTTTTACAGTGCAGCATCGAAATCTGTTTCAGGACAGCAACATCCCCAAATCTTACCTCACTCAAATTAGAGGTTTCTCTTGGCACAACAACGAAATAAAAATGATAAGGAGAGGTTATTACAGTAGTAATAACTTCCAAGACTCAAATAAAAGAAAAATAACTGAAAGTAAAATATTGGGTTATCTCCCAAGAGTGCTTTTCTTTAATGCCTTTGAGCTAGGCGCAGAAAGTGCGAATCAAGTAATATCAAATGATGCATTAAGATCAATTGTAGAAGTCTTTTCAACAATAAATTGAATTGTGTGCAAATGAGTTTTTGAAGATCCTTTATCATCACGCTTTGGTACACTACTTTCATCAAAAAGATTTTCAGGACAAATCCAATTGAAATTCTTTTCCAAAGCTTCATGCATTCCTACAAGTTTGCAAGGTATTGGTACTTTGAAATCTTCTTTGGTTGTACCAACAACCTCTACATGCGAGCCAAGCTTATTAAAACACTTAAAAACTTTCCTAGCTTCAATGGCAATATCTCTAAATTCTCTACGCAAAGTTTCTAAGATAAAAGCTTTCTTTTCGGGGTCTTCAATATCATGAAGCTTAAGAAACATGTGTTGCATAAAAGGATTAAGGCTAGCAAACCTAGCTTCCAACATGTGAACTAAATAAGCAGAAGCAACTTCATAACTAGGAGCAAGCTTAGCCAAAGACTTTTCCTCAACATCTTTATGCATACTAATATGATTAAAGAACTCCTCGATGTTACTTTTGAAGGAAATATGCCCGAGAGACAATAATAAAGTGGTTATTATCATATTCCATGTTTATGATAAATGTTTATTTCTCATGCTAGAATTGTATTAATCGGAAACATTAATACATGTGTGATTAATAAACTAAAAAGGTTCCTAGTAAAGCCTCTCTTTTATACTAGCTCGTTGATTAACTGATGATCAAGGTTTCCTGATCATGAACATTGGATGTTGTTAATAACGGGGTCATATCATTAGAAGACTGATATGATGAACACTCACACCCATAGTATGAATAGCAAAACGATCAAGTCATCAAGTTCATTGCTATATCAAACTCATACGAAATAGTTCTAATCCTCAGACCATGAGATCATGTTAATCACTGATACCGGAAGAGTGCTTTGATGATATCAAACGTCACACTGTCACAGGGTGATTATAAAGGTTGATTTGGGTATTCTGAAAGTATTAGTTGAGGCTCATGGATCAAGAGTGGAATTTGTCCGACCCGATGACGGGAAGATATTCTCTGGGCCCTTCTCGGTGATATTGCATTAGAATCGCTTGCAAGCATGTGACTAGGTCACAGGAATGCATTATCACGGAACGAGTAAAGAGACTTGTCAGGAACGAGATCGAACTAGGTATGGTTGATACCAAATGATCGGATCTCAGACAAGTAATAATATCGCGAGACAAAAGGAATTAACTATGTTCATTATTGGTTCACACGATCACTAGTTCATCGTTGAGTAAGTGGGAGTCATCATGGATTTCCGGATCCCGCTGTTGATTATTGATCAGAGAGGAGTCTCGATCATGTCCACTTTATTCACGAACCATAGGGTGACACACTTAAGGTTTGCTGACGCGTTTTGAGTGGATTTGGAACTCCGGCTAAATTATTGGACAGCATAGGGGTTGTTTCAGAAAAGCACTGAAACTGTTTCGGTATATCGAAATGACTCAAGGGGGTAAATGTTAATGTTTGTTAATTGATTGAATTAACAAATATTAAAGAAATAAAAATGTTTTATTAATTTAATAAGTGTGGATTTTAATTAACATGAATGTCATGCAAAATTAAAATGGGGGTTACTCATTTGATGAGGGGGGTTACCTTTCCATGAAGGAGGGGGTTACCACCACCATGAAGAGGAGAAAAGGGGGAGGGGCTGGCCGCACCCTCATGGATGGCTGCCCCCTCTCTCCTATATATATGTTGGACATGCTCCTCTTCTCCACACACTTAGTTGCTTCCATCCCCTACCTTGTTGCTCCACACCATGGTTGTTGCTTAAGCGAAGCGCTGCCGAAATTGTTAGCCACCAACACTTGGAGAAGTGGAGGAGGAGGAGTTCCGACGGATCCCTACTTCTTGCGTAGGAAAAATTTTGTTTTCTATGCTACGAACCCATCAGTGGTATCAGAGCCATCTCTATGCGTAGTTGGTATGCACGGTTAGAACACATGTGGATGTGGGAGTTGATGATCATGTTATTGCATTTTTTTGTATTTTGGATCATAGTGGCATAGTGGGATTGAAGCTGCCCGAGACTAACATTACGTGACTGCGTTCACGAGACTTGTCCCACACTTGACATTCTTCAGTATATGTGGCTTTGCGGGTGCACGTTTCTCCCACTATAGTTATGATCTATTTTACAAAGAGTTGTTAATAATATTTTTATCACCGTTGTGGTTACATGTTCGTAGGTAAGAACGGTTCTTCCTAGATAGCCCCAAACCACGTAAAATATGCAAGACAAATTAGAAACATCTAACTTGTTTTTGCAGGGCATGTGATGTGATATGGTTAAATTGTTTATGTTACAAATTGTATGCAATGATCCTTTTTGTAAGTTATAAACAACCGGCAGGAGCCATATGGTTGTCTTTACATTTAAATGGCCTGCGTGCCGAATATATATATCCAAGTGATATATTGTAATGGAGGAAGACAACCAAGGTGGCGCGCCATGGACCTTGGTGCTACGCCGGTGGAATGATGGAGATCATGCCATGACGCACAAGATGGAGATCGAATGCGTGAAGGACCATATCATATCACATTATATATGCATGTGATGTTTATCCTTTTATGCATCTTATTTTGCTTAGATTTGATCGCGCGGTAGCATTATAAGATGATCCCTCTCACATAAATATCAAGATAAAAATGTGTTCTTCCATAGCATGCACCGTCAAGAAAGTTCGTCGTTTCGAGACACCACGTGATGATCGGGTGTGACAGACTCTACGTTCACATACGACGGGTGTAAGACAGTTTTACACACGCGAGTGCTATGGTTCTACTTGGTGAGCCTAGCATGTACAGACATGGCCTCGGAACACGAACCGAAAGGTTAAGCATGAGTCATATGGTTGATATGATGAACATGGTGATGTTCACCTTTGAAACTATGCTGTTGCACATGATGATCGGTTGCGGTATAGTGAATTTGGTTCGTGTAATCACTTAAGAAAACTAAGAGGGATGTTGTTTTTAAGCGGGAGTTCATTTAGTAATTTTGAATTATAGAACTCAATTTATCATGAACTAAATCAAAGTGAATTTGCATAGTTTGTTGTAGTTATTGGCATCCGTTTACTACCTTGCATTTAGCTATAATTGAGATAATAGAACTATAGAATTCTGGATGTTAACTTTACGAACTGGTATCATATTATTTGAATGTCAATCTAAAGTTTAAAGTCCTATTGCAAACTTTTAGCAAACCTTGTTTACTCGATGAATTTTAATAAGTAGTATTAAATCAGGAGTAACAATTCCAGTGTTAGTATCTAAGTATCACACTTGCCTCCATGATCCTTGATATTCAAAAGTTGTTTTTAGTATCAAGGTTATCTAGTAGTTGAAAGAATTATTTCATAAACTATCATGTGTGGAAGATATTATGGGGTGACATGGGCATCCCCAAGATTCAGCTTTTGTCCATTCTTCAACTCAACTCATCATTCTCTAATCCCTACACTTGAAAACTTCCTTCATACAAAACTCAACACAATTCTATTAGCAACATTAGTGTAAACATAATATTGAATCAACCCCTTTTGCTTCAGATTTCAACTCAAAACCACCACATATAAAGCATATACTACTGTAGCAACTTCCCCAAAATTTCCGTGATCAAAAGAACTCAAAAAGAAAGCGATCGAGAGGCAAACACAAATAGTGGCAGAAATCTGTCAAAACAGAACAGCTGACAAAGGTTGATTTTTTAGAGGGTTTTCTGTTGCTCAAATAAAAAAGTGTAAAACTAATGGAAGTTTGGATATAACCTGGGGAATATGCACAAGAAATCGCAGGTCAAAAATATATTCTGAGAATTTTCACGAATTTTTACAGTGCAGCATCGAAATCTGTTTCAGGACAGCAACATCCCCAAATCTTACCTCACTCAAATTAGAGGTTTCTCTTGGCACAACAACGAAATAAAAATGATAAGGAGAGGTTATTACAGTAGTAATAACTTCCAAGACTCAAATAAAAGAAAAATAACTGAAAGTAAAATATTGGGTTATCTCCCAAGAGTGCTTTTCTTTAATGCCTTTGAGCTAGGCGCAGAAAGTGCGAATCAAGTAATATCAAATGATGCATTAAGATCAATTGTAGAAGTCTTTTCAACAATAAATTGAATTGTGTGCAAATGAGTTTTTGAAGATCCTTTATCATCACGCTTTGGTACACTACTTTCATCAAAAAGATTTTCAGGACAAATCCAATTGAAATTCTTTTCCAAAGCTTCATGCATTCCTACAAGTTTGCAAGGTATTGGTACTTTGAAATCTTCTTTGGTTGTACCAACAACCTCTACATGCGAGCCAAGCTTATTAAAACACTTAAAAACTTTCCTAGCTTCAATGGCAATATCTCTAAATTCTCTACGCAAAGTTTCTAAGATAAAAGCTTTCTTTTCGGGGTCTTCAATATCATGAAGCTTAAGAAACATGTGTTGCATAAAAGGATTAAGGCTAGCAAACCTAGCTTCCAACATGTGAACTAAATAAGCAGAAGCAACTTCATAACTAGGAGCAAGCTTAGCCAAAGACTTTTCCTCAACATCTTTATGCATACTAATATGATTAAAGAACTCCTCGATGTTACTTTTGAAGGAAATATGCCCGAGAGGCAATAATAAAGTGGTTATTATCATATTCCATGTTTATGATAAATGTTTATTTCTCATGCTAGAATTGTATTAATCGGAAACATTAATACTTGTGTGATTAATAAACTAAAAAGGTTCCTAGTAAAGCCTCTCTTTTATACTAGCTCGTTGATTAACTGATGATCAAGGTTTCCTGATCATGAACATTGGATGTTGTTAATAACGGGGTCATATCATTAGAAGACTGATATGATGAACACTCACACCCATAGTATGAATAGCAAAACGATCAAGTCATCAAGTTCATTGCTATATCAAACTCATACGAAATAGTTCTAATCCTCAGACCATGAGATCATGTTAATCACTGATACCGGAAGAGTGCTTTGATGATATCAAACGTCACACTGTCACAGGGTGATTATAAAGGTTGATTTGGGTATTCTGAAAGTATTAGTTGAGGCTCATGGATCAAGAGTGGAATTTGTCCGACCCGATGACGGGAAGATATTCTCTGGGCCCTTCTCGGTGATATTGCATTAGAATCGCTTGCAAGCATGTGACTAGGTCACAGGAATGCATTATCACGGAACGAGTAAAGAGACTTGTCAGGAACGAGATCGAACTAGGTATGGTTGATACCAAATGATCGGATCTCAGACAAGTAATAATATCGCGAGACAAAAGGAATTAACTATGTTCGTTATTGGTTCACACGATCACTAGTTCATCGTTGAGTAAGTGGGAGTCATCATGGATTTCCGGATCCCGCTGTTGATTATTGATCAGAGAGGAGTCTCGATCATGTCCACTTTATTCACGAACCATAGGGTGACACACTTAAGGTTTGCTGACGCGTTTTGAGTGGATTTGGAACTCCGGCTAAATTATTGGACAGCATAGGGGTTGTTTCAGAAAAGCACTGAAACTGTTTCGGTATATCGAAATGACTCAAGGGGGTAAATGTTAATGTTTGTTAATTGATTGAATTAACAAATATTAAAGAAATAAAATGTTTTATTAATTTAATAAGTGTGGATTTTAATTAACATGAATGTCATGCAAAATTAAAATGGGGGTTACTCATTTGATGAGGGGGGTTACCTTTCCATGAAGGAGGGGGTTACCACCACCATGAAGAGGAGAAAAGGGGGAGGGGCTGGCCGCACCCTCATGGATGGCTGCCCCCTCTCTCCTATATATGTTGGACATGCTCCTCTTCTCCACACACTTAGTTGCTTCCATCCCCTACCTTGTTGCTCCACACCATGGTTGTTGCTTAAGCGAAGCGCTGCCGAAATTGTTAGCCACCAACACTTGGAGAAGTGGAGGAGGAGGAGTTCCGACGGATCCCTACTTCTTGCGTAGGAAAAATTTTGTTTTCTATGCTACGAACCCATCAGTGGTATCAGAGCCATCTCTATGCGTAGTTGGTATGCACGGTTAGAACACATGTGGATGTGGGAGTTGATGATCATGTTATTGCATTTTTTTGTATTTTGGATCATAGTGGCATAGTGGGATTGAAGCTGCCCGAGACTAACATTACGTGACTGCGTTCACGAGACTTGTCCCACACTTGACATTCTTCAGTATATGTGGCTTTGCGGGTGCACGTTTCTCCCACTATAGTTATGATCTATTTTACAAAGAGTTGTTAATAATATTTTTATCACCGTTGTGGTTACATGTTCGTAGGTAAGAACGGTTCTTCCTAGATAGCCCCAAACCACGTAAAATATGCAAGACAAATTAGAAACATCTAACTTGTTTTTGCAGGGCATGTGATGTGATATGGTTAAATTGTTTATGTTACAAATTGTATGCAATGATCCTTTTTGTAAGTTATAAACAACCGGCAGGAGCCATATGGTTGTCTTTACATTTAAATGGCCTGCGTGCCGAATATATATATCCAAGTGATATATTGTAATGGAGGAAGACAACCAAGGTGGCGCGCCATGGACCTTGGTGCTACGCCGGTGGAATGATGGAGATCATGCCATGACGCACAAGATGGAGATCGAATGCGTGAAGGACCATATCATATCACATTATATATGCATGTGATGTTTATCCTTTTATGCATCTTATTTTGCTTAGATTTGATCGCACGGTAGCATTATAAGATGATCCCTCTCACATAAATATCAAGATAAAAATGTGTTCTTCCATAGCATGCACCGTCAAGAAAGTTCGTCGTTTCGAGACACCACGTGATGATCGGGTGTGACAGACTCTACGTTCACATACGACGGGTGTAAGACAGTTTTACACACGCGAGTGCTATGGTTCTACTTGGTGAGCCTAGCATGTACAGACATGGCCTCGGAACATGAACCGAAAGGTTAAGCATGAGTCATATGGTTGATATGATGAACATGGTGATGTTCACCTTTGAAACTATGCTGTTGCACATGATGATCGGTTGCGGTATAGTGAATTTGGTTCGTGTAATCACTTAAGAAAACTAAGAGGGATGTTGTTTTTAAGCGGGAGTTCATTTAGTAATTTTGAATTATAGAACTCAATTTATCATGAACTAAATCAAAGTGAATTTGCATAGTTTGTTGTAGTTATTGGCATCCGTTTACTACCTTGCATTTAGCTATAATTGAGATAATAGAACTATAGAATTCTGGATGTTAACTTTACGAACTGGTATCATATTATTTGAATGTCAATCTAAAGTTTAAAGTCCTATTGCAAACTTTTAGCAAACCTTGTTTACTCGATGAATTTTAATAAGTAGTATTAAATCAGGAGTAACAATTCCAGTGTTAGTATCTAAGTATCACACTTGCCTCCATGATCCTTGATATTCAAAAGTTGTTTTTAGTATCAAGGTTATCTAGTAGTTGAAAGAATTATTTCATAAACTATCATGTGTGGAAGATATTGTGATATCTGAAACAATGTTTGGTTGCAAAGTGATAGAGTATAATTTAGTAAGACACATGTTCTCGTATTGTATGAGAATTTGCGAAGATTAGAGACGCCAGGCGTCCAGATCTCCTAAAAGGTTTAGGAACTAATATTATACTCGCAATTCATGTGATATGTGAAAGAGGGCATGCAGTCATGGATAGACACTCTATGAGTTTGTAATAGGCACTTGATACTTCACTAACCCCCTCTCATCCATTGTAATTATTCTGTCTGATTTATAAAAATGAAAAATGACACAGTAGGGAGTTTTCCCTACTGTACAGGTGTAAAAAAAAATACTCGCAATTCATCCCCATGAGCTATAGTAGCTTGATCATGAAAGTTGTCATGATAGGATGAATGGAAGATGTAGGTAAAATGTTTACTACACTAAAAGATTACTAAAGAATGGAATTTGGAAGAACGCCAAATATTTGATTATGGTGATCTACTTTAAAGTGTGAGTCCAAGGGTATTAGTGTTTGACTAATCATGCCTTGAACTATGTGCCATGTGTATGGCGCCACTATTGATGTTGATAGATTCTTCTAGATGAAAAAGAATTGCTAAAAGAGAATCCAAAATTTATTCTGGCGGAAAATAAAAGACTAGAAATGTCCAGCTCAGGTATATAGAAGATATACATGTTATGGTTGTATTCGTTGCTTGTTAAAACAATGTGGTTCTTGGGTATTTGATACTAAATTGGTTGGTATAAACTGTCATACAGAACAACGCAATAGAAGAACTACAATGGCCTAATTAACTAGCAAATGAATATGGAATGATTCTCATCGAAAACAAATAAAGTGTTATTGTGTTTCGTTGGAATTAAACCTAGCCTTCAAGATTTGTTTGAATAATTATTATTTTGTTCTGGTATTATGAGAATAATGGTTGTTGAAATTAGTACCGCATTCATAAAAGATGAATGAACACTTATCTTGTTGGAGAAATCACATCCATAACACTGATGCTAAAAATGTCTCAAGACAAATGATTAGAAGATCACTTATGAGTGACACCACCGTTTAAATCATATTGGAAAGTAAACATGAAGAAACTCTATGTTGATGGAATTTTGGAGTCCTTTTGATTTTGAATCAATTGACACTTGTGAAAATTTCCTAGAGATGATTAAAACTCCGTTTGTAGGCCAAAGAAGAACGGACGACTAACTTATTGGATATTGTACATGTTGATGTATATAGTCCATTATGTGTAGCCGTGTGTGGTGGATCTTTGAACTTCATCTACTTTAACCAAGGATTTGAGTAGATATATGTGTATATTTACTTGATAAGGAAGAAGCATGAAATATTTGAATATTGTTCAAAGTATTTCTAGATGAAGTGGAAAATCATTGTAACAAGAGAATAAAGAATTTATGATCGGATCATAAAGGAATATATTTGAGTTACAAGTTTAGCAAACACCTCAAAGTTGAGGAATCGTTCCATAGACTTGTATTTCCCGAAACACCATAGGAGTATGGAGTGTTCGAGAGATAAAATTGAACTTTGTTTGACATCGTTAGATCAAATGTGTCGTCTATAAAACTGCCATTATATTTTAAGGATAAAGCTTTAGAGACTACCGCTTTTTACACTGAAAAGAGCGCCATCATGATCCATTGAAATGACACCATATGAGATATGGCATGGGATAAAACCCAAGTTGTCTTTTCTAAAATTTTGGTATGCTATGCATATGTAAAATGTTTACAACGAAAGTCAGATAAATACGTCTTTGTAGGTTATCCCAAAGTAAATTTTGGGTATTCCTCCAGAACACCTAAGACAAAAGTGTTTGTCACCGAAAACATCAAGTTTCTTGAGAAGGAATTTTTCGCAAAAAGTCAAATGGGAGGACAATAGAACTTTAATTAGGTTGTTGAACCTAAGCTATATGTGCTGAGTAGCGCAGCGCTGGGAAGTGTCCTAGAGGCGGCCACAATGTGCATGGCTATCGTACCTCAAAGGTTGTGGTCACATAGATCAAAGTTCCTATTGAACCGCGTGAGTCGGGTAACAATCAAATAGTTAGATTTGAGAATGAATCATTATTATTTGACAATGATGAACCGACTGCATGCAAAGAAGCAGTGATGGGCCCTGACTCCGTCAAATGGCTAGAAGCCATAAAATCCATGATAGTTCCATACATGAGAAACCAAGTTTATGAACTTGGAAGACCCTCAAAAGGCATGAAGCCTAATGAACGTATTTGGATCTACAAACACAGACATGGATGTTTAACATCTTTGAAATAGTCGACACATCGTTAAAAGAGTTTACGATTGTGTTCAATGAGTTGACTATGACAAGATTTGATCTTTCATAGCGATATTTTGTCTGGAAGGATTACTGTAGCAACCACTACATATGCCAAGTTTGGTATATGTTAGTTGAACAAACAAGACAACATTCTTCTAATAGAATGGTTACCTAGGACATGTACATGACATGGTCCAATGGGTTTTGTAAATTCAAAGGATTCTAAAAGGCATGCAAACTTCAATGGTTGAAGTAAGCATCGCGGAGTTGGAATATTCACCGTGATGAAATAATTAAAAGTTTTAGTTTCATCAGATACGATGAATATGCTTGCATTTGCAAGAAATTAAGTGGGAGCGCTGAGACATATTTTCAGTACATTATGTAGAAGACATATTGTTAATTGGAAATGATGTATCTTTTATTGGCATAGGTTAAGAATTTCATTAAAATTAGATTTCAATGAAAGACTTAGGTAAAACCAAAATATTGGGTCTCGATGTCTATATAGATAGATCGAGGTACCAATATGGTTGTGCCAAAGTACATATATGAAATATTGAATGAAGTTCAATATGGAAATGACAAGAAAAGTTCTTGTCGCATGGAAGAGGTTGAAACAAGATTCAGGTATTTTTAATACTTGATGAGTGAAGCTACATGAATGATTTGATCGATCATGTATACCGTGATATGTACATATCCAGATATGTCCTATGCTCTAAATGTTATGAGCATATACCAGAGTGATAAAAGTCATAAGATGATCACTGGACAATAGTAGAGATATCCTTATGTGCTTTGGAAGGACTAAGGATATATATTATAAAGTGACACATAATTCATTGTAAAGTGTTACATTGATACTAAGTTTGTCACAAGATACAAATTAAGTTTATCTCAATTTTAGCTGTATGTTTAGGTGGCACAATGTAATGGAAGGAAGTTCCATGATGGATTTGGATGAGTTCCAAAGTTAAGACATTGTGATGGATTCCACAACAAAGGTTGAGTATATGGCTACTTTAGAAGTAGCAAAAGAGGGCATTTGTGTCAAGAAGTTTGTTATCAAACTAGGTGTAGTTCCAAGCTGGCTATTACTGTGAAGATCTATTGTGCGATAATAGTGACAACATGATTTTAGCTAAAGGAACTAATGTCTCACCAAAGGACCAAATTTATACCCAACTATCTCATTTGAGAATGAGTGATGCGTAGAGACGCAAAGACATGCAAATACACACAGAACTGAAAGTGTCAGATCTGGAGATCAGATTAACCACTGCAACGCATACGGATAACACGTGAAAGCCATAAGTGTTATATACGCAAGTATCAACTAGATTATTGACTCTAGTGCAAGTGGGAGACTGAAGGGAATATGCCCGAGAGGCAATAATAAAGTGGTTATTATCATATTCCATGTTTATGATAAATGTTTATTTCTCATGCTAGAATTGTATTAATCGGAAACATTAATACTTGTGTGATTAATAAACTAAAAAGGTTCCTAGTAAAGCCTCTCTTTTATACTAGCTCATTGATTAACTCATGATCAAGGTTTCCTGATCATGAATATTGGATGTTGTTAATAACGGGGTCATATCATTAGAAGACTGATATGATGAACACTCACACCCATAGTATGAATAGCAAAACGATCAAGTCATCAAGTTCATTGCTATATCAAACTCATACGAAATAGTTCTAATCCTCAGACCATGAGATCATGTTAATCACTGATACCGGAAGAGTGCTTTGATGATATCAAACGTCACACCGTCACAGGGTGATTATAAAGGTTGATTTGGGTATTCTAAAAGTATTAGTTGAGGCTCATGGATCAAGAGTGGAATTTGTCCGACCCGATGACGGGAAGATATTCTCTGGGCCCTTCTCGGTGATATTGCATTAGAATCGCTTGCAAGCATGTGACTAGGTCACAGGAATGCATTATCACGGAACGAGTAAAGAGACTTGTCAGGAACGAGATCGAACTAGGTATGGTTGATACCAAATGATCGGATCTCGGACAAGTAATAATATCGCGAGACAAAAAGGAATTAACTATGTTCGTTATTGGTTCACACGATCACTAGTTCATCGTTGAGTAAGTGGGAGTCATCATGGATTTCCAGATCCCGCTGTTGATTATTGATCAGAGAGGAGTCTCGATCATGTCCACTTTATTCATGAACCGTAGGGTGACACACTTAAGGTTCGCTGACGCGTTTTGAGTGGATTTGGAACTCCGGCTAAATTATTGGACAGCACAGGGGTTGTTTCAGAAAAGTACCGAAACTATTTTGGTATATCGAAATGACTCAAGGGGGTAAATGTTAATGTTTGTTAATTGATTGAATTAACAAATATTAAAGAAATAAAAATGTTTTATTAATTCAATAAGTGTGGATTTTAATTAACATGAATGCCATGCAAAATTAAAATGGGGGTTACTCATTTGATGAGGGGGGTTACCTTTCCATGAAGGAGGGGGTTACCACCACCATGAAGAGGAGAAAAGGGGGAGGGGCTGGCCGCACCCTCATGGATGGCTGCCCCCTCTCTCCTATATATATGTTGGACATGCTCCTCTTCTCCACACACTTAGTTGCTTCCATCCCCTACCTTGTTGCTCCACACCATGGCTGTTGCTTAAGCGAAGCGCTGCCGAAATTGTTAGCCACCAACACTTGGAGAAGTGGAGGAGGAGGAGTTCCGGCGAATCCCTACTTCCGCTGCCCCGCTGGACCGAGGGCATGGAGGTTGTCACCGAACCGTACGTGTATCCGAGTACGGGGGCGCTGTCACTTGTGGCGCCGTGTACACGATCTTGTGATCGTCAAGTGAACCACTACGTCGACTACGTCAAGTGAACAACTACGTCGACTACGTGCGTCTTCATCGACTCTCCATCGTCAACGTTTGTGCGGGAACGTAATCCCCGCTTACGGTCATCGAGGGTTAGTCTCCATTGCTACCAACTCGTAGAGTATCTTGGCTAGTTTATGTGTTCTTGCGTAGCAAATTTTTTGTTTTCTATGCTACGAACCCATCAACTTTTCCCAATAATAGAACCACTACCTACTGAAAGGTCCTCCAAAACGTACTTAGGGAATAACATAATGAACTAAAAGTAATAAAGTAACAACTATAAAGGAAACTAATTTTTTATGTTTTTGATAAAACGATGCAAGCAAAAATAAAGTAAAGAAAAATTTAAAACAAAGTAAAGGATGTGCGTGCAAAACTCCCCTTGCAGAAGTCTTCTTTTTCCCTGGCAACGGCGCCAGAAAATTAGCTTAATGCGGAACGGTATGATGAGCACAGTAGCAAATTTTCCCTCAGTAAGAAATCAAGGTATGTCGAATCCAATAGAAAAAAGCCAAAATCCAGAAGGTGATGCTTGCTAGCTTAGTGACACTCCAACAAGGGCGCCGTTAACGATACTTGTTAGCACGTCTTCAACTAGTAGCAACGTGGAACCTGCACACAACACAACCAAGAACTTTGCTCCCAACTTACGATGAGGTTGTCAATCTCACCGATTTGCTGTAAACAAAGGAATGAGCATATCAAGTGGAACACAATAGTAATATGCAAAAAAGTAAATAGTGCGAGTAAAGTAAACAGGTGATAGCAATGTAAAGGAAATTGGATCGGGGTCCACAGTTCACTAGTGGTGTCTCTTCATAAGATAAATAACAACATGCTGGGTAAACAAATTACAGTTGGGCAATTGATAGAATAAAGATAACGTGTATATGTCAAGAGGATCACTATGAGATTTACTCTCGGCATTACAACAAAATACATAGACCGCCATCCAACTGCATCTATGACTAATAATCCACCCATAGTATGAATAGCAAAACGATCAAGTCATCAAGTTCATTGCTATATCAAACTCATACGAAATAGTTCTAATCCTCAGACCATGAGATCATGTTAATCACTGATACCGGAAGAGTGCTTTGATGATATCAAACGTCACACCGTCACAGGGTGATTATAAAGGTTGATTTGGGTATTCTAAAAGTATTAGTTGAGGCTCATGGATCAAGAGTGGAATTTGTCCGACCCGATGACGGGAAGATATTCTCTGGGCCCTTCTCAGTGATATTGCATTAGAATCGCTTGCAAGCATGTGACTAGGTCACAGGAATGCATTATCACGGAACGAGTAAAGAGACTTGTCAGGAACGAGATCGAACTAGGTATGGTTGATACCAAATGATCGGATCTCGGACAAGTAATAATATCGCGAGACAAAAAGGAATTAACTATGTTCGTTATTGGTTCACACGATCACTAGTTCATCGTTGAGTAAGTGGGAGTCATCATGGATTTCCAGATCCCGCTGTTGATTATTGATCAGAGAGGAGTCTCGATCATGTCCACTTTATTCATGAACCGTAGGGTGACACACTTAAGGTTCGCTGACGCGTTTTGAGTGGATTTGGAACTCCGGCTAAATTATTGGACAGCACAGGGGTTGTTTCAGAAAAGTACCGAAACTATTTTGGTATATCGAAATGACTCAAGGGGGTAAATGTTAATGTTTGTTAATTGATTGAATTAACAAATATTAAAGAAATAAAAATGTTTTATTAATTCAATAAGTGTGGATTTTAATTAACATGAATGCCATGCAAAATTAAAATGGGGGTTACTCATTTGATGAGGGGGGTTACC
Source organism: Dactylis glomerata (assembly GCA_007115705.1). Taxonomy (NCBI): domain Eukaryota; kingdom Viridiplantae; phylum Streptophyta; class Magnoliopsida; order Poales; family Poaceae; genus Dactylis; species Dactylis glomerata. The sequence goes on along the minus strand of QXEO01000796.1, from coordinate 623,461 downwards.
TTTCCATGAAGGAGGGGGTTACCACCACCATGAAGAGGAGAAAAGGGGGAGGGGCTGGCCGCACCCTCATGGATGGCTGCCCCCTCTCTCCTATATATATGTTGGACATGCTCCTCTTCTCCACACACTTAGTTGCTTCCATCCCCTACCTTGTTGCTCCACACCATGGCTGTTGCTTAAGCGAAGCGCTGCCGAAATTGTTAGCCACCAACACTTGGAGAAGTGGAGGAGGAGGAGTTCCGGCGAATCCCTACTTCCGCTGCCCCGCTGGACCGAGGGCATGGAGGTTGTCACCGAACCGTACGTGTATCCGAGTACGGGGGCGCTGTCACTTGTGGCGCCGTGTACACGATCTTGTGATCGTCAAGTGAACCACTACGTCGACTACGTCAAGTGAACAACTACGTCGACTACGTGCGTCTTCATCGACTCTCCATCGTCAACGTTTGTGCGGGAACGTAATCCCCGCTTACGGTCATCGAGGGTTAGTCTCCATTGCTACCAACTCGTAGAGTATCTTGGCTAGTTTATGTGTTCTTGCGTAGGAAATTTTTTGTTTTCTATGCTACGAACCCATCAACTTTTCCCAATAATAGAACCACTACCTACTGAAAGGTCCTCCAAAACGTACTTAGGGAATAACATAATGAACTAAAAGTAATAAAGTAACAACTATAAAGGAAACTAATTTTTTATGTTTTTGATAAAACGATGCAAGCAAAAATAAAGTAAAGAAAAATTTAAAACAAAGTAAAGGATGTGCGTGCAAAACTCCCCTTGCAGAAGTCTTCTTTTTCCCTGGCAACGGCGCCAGAAAATTAGCTTAATGCGGAACGGTATGATGAGCACAGTAGCAAATTTTCCCTCAGTAAGAAATCAAGGTATGTCGAATCCAATAGAAAAAAGCCAAAATCCAGAAGGTGATGCTTGCTAGCTTAGTGACACTCCAACAAGGGCGCCGTTAACGATACTTGTTAGCACGTCTTCAACTAGTAGCAACGTGGAACCTGCACACAACACAACCAAGAACTTTGCTCCCAACTTACGATGAGGTTGTCAATCTCACCGATTTGCTGTAAACAAAGGAATGAGCATATCAAGTGGAACACAATAGTAATATGCAAAAAAGTAAATAGTGCGAGTAAAGTAAACAGGTGATAGCAATGTAAAGGAAATTGGATCGGGGTCCACAGTTCACTAGTGGTGTCTCTTCATAAGATAAATAACAACATGCTGGGTAAACAAATTACAGTTGGGCAATTGATAGAATAAAGATAACGTGTATATGTCAAGAGGATCACTATGAGATTTACTCTCGGCATTACAACAAAATACATAGACCGCCATCCAACTGCATCTATGACTAATAATCCACCCACGAGGAATCATCCGAGGACCCCGTGAATATTAAGTTGCGAACAACAGATAATTGCATTAAGCAAAGTGTGTAATGTAAACAAAGCGAATGTCCTTAGACACAAGAATGTTGTTTTCTCCCTAGTGGCAACAACACATCTACAACCTTAGAGGTTTCTGTCACTCCCCTAGACTAAATAGAGGCATGAACCCAACTATCGAGCATAAATACCCCCTCTTGGAGTCACTAGTATCTACTCGGCCAAGATAGCTACTAACAACGGAGAGCATGCAAGATCATAAAAAACATAGAGATAACATAAGATAAAATTTGGAACATCAACTTAATCATAACACCAATATTCATCAGATCCCAACAAACACAACATGTAGAATTACATAACGGTGATCTCGATCATGTAAGGCAGCTCACGAGATCTAAACATGAAGCACATGGTGGATAAGACAACCATCTAGCTACTGCTATGGACCCATAGTCCAAGGTAGACTACTCACTCATCGCGCTGGAGGCAAGCATGGCGATGAAGAAGACCTCCGGTGGCGATTCCCCTCTCCATCAGGGTGCTGGGAAGAGCTTCTAGACCCTCCCGATCTCGGGTCGATGACGGCGGCGGATCGCGATGTGTTTTTGGAAAATTGATCGGGTCTTTAGGTTTTTCCCGTCTAAGGGTCTTTATAGGCGAAGGGGCGGCGTCAGAGGTGGACCAGGGTGGCCTCACCCATAGGGGGCATGGGCCAGGGGCTGGCCGTGCTGCCCTATGGTGTGGCCGACCTGTGGCCCCTCTCCGTCTCCTCTTCGGTCTTCTGGAAGCTTCATTAAATAATAGGAGGTTCGGCTTTTGTTTCGTCCAATTCCGAGAATATTTCCTGTGTAACTTTTCTGAAACACAAAATTAGCAGAAAATAGGGAACTGGCACTGTGGCATCTTGTTAATAGGTTAGTTCCGAAAAATGCATAAAAACACCACGAATTGTAACAAAACATTAAGCAAATGGTGTAAAAACAAGCATGGAGCATCAAAAATTATAGATACATTTGAGACGTATCAGCAACTGAAAAAATCTCAGTTGCAAGTCAACTTGCAACTCAGTTGCACAAATCACGATGCAAATCTAATGGTCTAGAATTCTGCTGAGCTATAAGCTATTTCTCAGTCTACTGAGAAATAGCAAAACCGTATTATTGGAAACTTCTAGATATATTTTCTAATGGTATAGTTTTTCTCCCGGGAGCGGCATCATCCCACAGCAAAACAAACGCGAATGAGACTAACAAACGTGAATCCTCTGTTTTTCTTCCGCCATGACCCCTCTTCCACCCTCGTGGCATGAAGACAACATGGCTAGCAGCTTTACTGGTAGCATGGGGACTTTGGCTAGCAGCATCGCCGGTAGCATGGGAACTTTGGCTAGGAGCATCGTTGGTAGCATTGAGACTCCGGCTAGTACCATGGGGACTCAAGACTCCGGCTAGCAGCATGGATACTCTGGCTTGTACCACTCCCTCCCCCGGAAGGTAGCATGGGGACTTTAGCACCGGATGGTAGCACCGCCATCCTCGGCTAGCTACACTATGGGACAATACTGGTAGCATCGATAGTCACTATTTGTAGCATCATCTTCTTCAGATGGTAGCATTGCCGCCCTTGGCTAGCTGCACTGTGGCCACTGATGGTAGCAGTGCTACCCGCCGCTAGGAGCAGCCTGTAGCACTGTCACCCTCGCCACTCGAGGAACCAATGTCGGCTAGTAGCAACGCCATCACTTGTCATATCACCATCGCACCCTCGGCTGGAGGCTCATGCATGAGGAGGTGCACGCTGATATGTCTCAAATGTATCTATAATTTTTGATGCTCTATGCTTGTTTATACACCATTTTCCTTGTGTTTTGTTACACTTCGTGGCGTTTTTATGCATTTTCCAGAACTAACCTATTAACGAGATGCCACAGTGCCAGTTCCCTGTTTTCTGCTATTTTTGTGTTTCAGAAAAGCTACACAGGAAATATTCTCGGAATTGGACGGAACAAAAGCCAAACCTCCTATTTTTTCCGAAGCGAGACGAAGTCTGAAGATGAGAAGGAGGGGGGGCAGGAGCCGGCCACACCCTAGGGTGGCGCGGGCCAGGGTCTGGCCGCGCCACCAGGGGTGAGCCGCCCTGGTCCACCCCCTGATGCCACCCTTCCGCCTATAAATTCCCCTCGACGGGAAAAACCTAAAGACCCGATCAATTTTCCAGAAACATATCGCGAGCCGCCACCGTCGTCAACCTAAGATCGGGAGGGTCCAGAAGCTCTTCACGGCACCCTGTCAGAGAGGGGAATCCCTGCTGGAGGCCTTCTCCACCACCATGGTCACCTCCGGAGTGATGTGTGAGTAGTCTACCTTGGACTACGGGTCTATAGCAGTAGCTAGATGGTCGTCTCCTCCACCATGTGCTTCATGTTTAGATTTTGTGAGCTGCCTATCATGATCAAGATCATCTTTGTGTAATTCTACATGTTGTGTTTGTTGGGATCCGATGAGTATTGGTACTATGTCAAGTTGATGTGCTGAAATTATATCTTTATGTTATCTCTATGTTGTTTATGATCTTGCATGCTCTCCGTTTCTAGTAGATATCTTGGCCAGGTAGATGCTAGTGACTCCAAGAGGGAGTATTTATGTTGGGTTCATGCCTCTATTAATCTGGGAGAGTGACAGAAACCTCTAAGGTTGTAGATGTGGTGTTGCCACTAGGGAGAAAACAACATTCTTGTGTCCAAGGACATTTGTATTGTTTACATTACGCACTTTGCTTAATGCAGTTATCCGTTGTCCACAACTTAATACCCGATGGTTGCTCGGACGACATCCAGAGGGTGGATTATTAGTCATAGATGCAGTTGGATTACGGTCTATGTATTTTGTCATAATGCCCAGAGTAAATATCATAGTGATCCTCATGACATATGTACGCTATCTTTATTCTATCAATTGCCCAACTGTAATCTGTTTACCCAGCATGTGCTTTTTATCTTATGGAGAGACACCACTAGTGAACTGTGGACCCCGGTCCAATTTCCTTTACATAGCTTTACCGTTTTACTATTACTCGCACTGTTTAGTTTCTTGCATTACTATTATCCTATTACCACTCGATACGCTCATTCCTTTGTTTACAACAAACCGATGAGATTGACAACCTCATCGTAAGTTGGGAGCAAAGTTCTTGGTTGTGTTGTGTGCATGTTTCACGTTGCTGCTAGGTGAAGACGCACCAGCAATATTTTTGGCGCCATTGTCTGGAGTGTCACGAAGCTAGCAAGCATCACCTTCTAAAGTTTGGCTTTCTCCTACTGGTTTGATAAACCTTGGTTTCACAACTGAGGGAAGACTTGCTACTGTGCTCATCATACCTTCCTCTTGAGGTTCCCAAGAGACACCACTAGTGACTTGTGGACCCCGGTCCAATTCCTTTTACATTTCTATTACTGTTTTACTTTTACTCGCATTATTTACATTCTTGCAAACTATTACCTTTTACCACTTGACACGCTTAATCCTTTGTTTACAGCAAACCGGTGAGATTGATAACCTCATCGTAAGTTGGGGCAAAGTACTTGGTTATGTTGTGTGCAGGTTCCACGTTGCTGCTGGTGAAGAAGCTCCCACGTCAACTATGCACCAGTATTTTTCTGGCGCCATTGTCCGGAGTGTCGCGAAGCTAGCGAGCATCAACCTTCTGAAGTTTGGCTTTCTCCTACTGGTTCGATAAACCTTGGTTTCACAACTGAGGGAAACTTGCTCATCATACCTTCCTCTTGGGGTTCCCAACTGGGTGCCTACTACGCACCATCAAGCATTTTTCTGGCGCCGTTGCCGGGGAGAAAGAAGATTTCTGCAACGGGAGTCTCTCGCTTCCAATCTTTTACTTTGTTATTGTTTTGCTTTACTTTATTTTTGCTTGCATCGTTTTATCAAAAACACACAAAAATTAGTTCCTTTATAGTTGTTATTTTCACTTGTCTGCTTTTAGTTTTGCTAGAATAGGTACTCATGAGAACACCAAGTTGTGTGATTTTACTAGCACCAATAACAATGATTTTATTTGCACTCCTATTGCTCCATCTGCTCCTGCTACAAATTTTTATGAGATTAAACCTGCTTTCTTGAACCTTGTTATGAAAGAGCAATTTTCTGGTGTTAGTACTGATAATGCTGCAGCTCATCTCAACAATTTTGTTGAGCTATGTGAGATGCAAAAATATAAGGATGTAGATGGTGATATTATTAAGCTTAAGTTGTTTCCTTTCTCTTTACGAGGAAGAGCTAAAGATTGGTTGCTATCTTTGCCTAAAAATAGTATTGATTCATGGGTTAAGTGTAAGGATGCTTATATTGGAAAATATAATCCTTCTGCTAAGATTATAGCTCTGTGTAGTGATATTATGAAGTTTAGACAGTTTGATAATGAACATGTTGCTCAAGCTTGGGAAAGAACGAAATCTATGATAAAGAATTGTCCCACTCATGGACTGACTACTTAGATGATTGTCCAAACCTTTTATGCATGACTAAATTTTTCTTCGAGAAATCTCTTGGATTCAGCTGCTGGAGGCACTTTTATGTCCCTTACCTTGGGCGTCGCAACGAAGCTTCTTGACAACATGATGGCGAATTATTCTGAATGGCATACCGAGAGAGCTCCACAAGGTAAGAAGGTAAATTATGTTGAGGAAAACTCTTCCTTGAGTGATAAGATCGATACCATTATGGCTATGCTTGCTAATGATAGAGCTCATGTTGATCCTAATAATGTTCCTTTGGCCTCTTTGGTTTCTCAAGAAGAGCATGTTGATGTAAACTTCATTCGAAATAATAATTTCAACAACAATGCTTATAGGAACAATTTTGCTAGTAACAATTATAGGCCGCATCCCTCTAATGGTGATAATTGCTATCTTGGTAGACCTAGAATGCTTGGGGAAGAAAGGATTCTAGAACTTGAAAAAGCTACTAAGAATTTTATGCAGATGCAATATGAGCAAAATAAGTTGTTCACCAAGACCATGGAGGAGCAGTCGGCCTTGTTGAAGAATATTAGTCATCAACTTGATAATTTGAACAAGGCTATTCCTGAATTACAAGCTAAGGTTTCTAAAGCTGAAACTAATATTTTATTTTTGTCTGATGTGCAATCTTCTTTAATTAATAGAATGGCTGCTAAACCTGATCCTTTTGCTGCTACTAATGCCATCTAAGTTAGAATTGATGAAAATGTTAGGATGTTAGCAGATTTGCATGCTAGGTGGGAAAGAGAAGATGAGATGGCTAGAAATATGAAAGTTGTACTATTACCACCACTAGTGATGTTGTATCAAATGCTAGTAATCCTCTTACTTTGATTGGTGTAGAGAAAACTCCTACTCCTTGTGCGAAAAATCCTAAAACTGCAAAAACTTTTTCTACAAAAAGTGCTGAAATTTTTCGGAGTATGGGAGATGATAGCTCTACTTCTTTTAATGATTTTGATGTTGATGGTTGCAATATCTCTGAAGTTATTTTGTTCTTGCAAAAGCTTGCTTTAAATCCCAATGCTAGTTCTATAAATGTTGCTTTTACTAAGCATATTACCAATGCTCTCATGCAAATTAGGGAGGAAAAGTTAAAACAAAAGGCTTCTATTCCCAAGATTAGAAGATGGTTGGGAGCCCCTCATTGATATGAATGTAAATGATTTTGATTGCCATGCTTTATGTGATTTTGGTGCAAGTATTTATATTATGCCTAGAAAAATTTATGATATGCTTGTTTTACCACCGCTTGAAAAGTGTTATTTTGATATTCCTCCTACTGATGTTGCTAAGAAGAAACCTTTGGGAAGAATTAATGATGTTCTTATTATGGTTAACAATAACCTTGTTCCCATTTATTTTCTTGTTTTGGATGTTGAATGCAATGCTTCATATCCTATTATTTTGGGAAGACCTTTTCTTAGAACAGTTGGTGCCATCATTGATATGAAGGAAGGCACCATTAAATATCATTTTCCACTCAAGAAAGGTATGGAACACTTCCCTAGAAAGAGAAAAAAATTACTGTTTGACTCTATTCTTAGAGCAAATTATGAACTGGATGCTTCATCGCTTGATATTACTTGATTTCCACCTTTCTATGCCTAGCTCAAAGGCGTTAAAGAAAAGCACTCTTGGAAGATAACCCATTATTTTATTTTTAGTAATTTTTCTTTTATTTGAGTCTTGGAAGTTATTACTACTGTAATGACCTCCCCTTATTATTTTTATTTTGTTTTTGTGCTAAGAAGAACCTCTAATTTGAGGGAGGTAAGATTTGGGGAAGTTGCTGTCTTGAAACAGATTTTTGTGTTGTACTGTAAAAATTCGTGAAAATTCTCAGAATATCTCTTTGATCTGAGATTTCTTGTGTACATGCCCCAGGTTATTTACAAACTTCCATTAGTTTTGCACTTTTCGATTTGAGCAACGGAAAAGCTTCTGAAAAACGATATTTGTCAGCTGTTCTGTTTTGACACTACCACTATTTGCGTTTGCCTCTCGATCGCTTTCTTTTTGAGTTCTATTGATCCGAGGACTTTTGAGGAAGTTGATACAGTAGTATATGCTTTAATATATGGTGTGTTTGAGTTGAAATCTGAACCAAAAGAGTTGATTTAATATTATGCTTACATTAATGTTGCTAATAGAATTGTGTGAAATTTTGTATGAAGGAAGTTTTCAAGTGTAGGGAATGGAGAGTGATGAGATGAGATGAAGTATGGACAAAACCTCAAGCTTGGGGATGACTATGCAACCCCAAGAAATATCCAAGAAGTATAAGCGTCAAAACTTGGGGATGCCCCTGAGGCACCCCTTCTGAATCGGCAAAAATCAGGTCACCTTTCAAGACACTATATTTTTATTGCTTCATATTCTACGCATTTTTCTTGGAGCGTCTTTACTTTTGATTTCAGTTTTCTTTTGTTTTGTTTGCTTCAATAAATGGTTGGACCCCAACAAATTTCTTTTGGAGAAGATGTACTCCGTTTTTCATTGCCAAGAACACTCTAGTTTTCACTCTTATCGTTCAACGAGTGTTCTCTTTTTCTACTACTGCGTTTAGCTTTCGTTTTTCGCCTTGATTTTTGTTCAGATCTTGCTATATCTTTGCATCAAGGTGTATTTTGACCTCTGGTCCATGTTGGTTTTCATCAAAAGAGTTGATTCAAAAAGTTTTGAATGATGTTGGAAAAGAGAAAAAATTTCATGCCTAAAGTGGTACAAAAAGGAGCTTGTTTAGACTGCATCTTAGACTTTTGCATGTCATGCTTGATGTTGTTTTGATAGTACGCTTAGTAGTTTTTGCTGTAGCATGACTTGTCTCAAATGACTGAGATTGCTAAATGAGTCTTTGAAAAAATCATGCGTTGTTTTTATTATATGGGAGCATGTTATTGTGGTTTTCTCCTTTGATGCTTTATTTGGGTTGACTTGGCGCTTGCTTACACCATGTTTGACTACAAAATAAGTCGCCTATATCCTCTATGATCATTTGGTTTTTTGACTTGTGATACCACTTTATGCTTCAGTTAATGATGTTTTGTTGCTATGCATGATTATGGTCGTTATTACTCTCTTAGTTGGTCGCACCCAGTCTTTTGCTAGCCTTCATTTTGTACTGCGTATGAGCTCTACTCATGCATCCAACTCCCAAAAACCAACTTTTTCCAGTGTGTCCACCATACATACCTATTAGCAATTTGCTATTCCAAGTACATTTGACTTGCTTTTATCTATCCTTCAAATTAAATTTTTTGTTATGTGAAAATTAGTCAGTAAAACTCTCACAAACCTGACGGCACACTTTACTTTTCTGTTTTAAATAAATTTGACCATTGTGGCTCTCTTGTGATAGATGTTATGCTTGCAAGTGGTAAGTTGGAAGTTAGCTCAGCCATGCTGTTATGGGGCACGCTTTCAACATTGCACTTACTCTTATTTAGTTGATATCATGATCTTTTGTTTATGGATGCTTAAGTTGTGCGAAAGGAATTGGAAACTTGTGGAGTTCATGGAGTTTGTATATGTGTTAGAGAAATGCATGGGCCGCTAATCTAAGCCATGCATCATTCATGGTGGAAATTTATAGCATGCCCATAGTGGATATTCGACGACGCATCTCAAAATAAAAAGCTATACCAAATGGTAAATAAAAGAGATGCCGAGGTGTTCATATGTCTGTTTGTCTTGTCATTTTGATGTGGGCTTGTTCCATGTCATCGGGCAGGAGGTACCCCATTGGCGTTCTCGATGATACATGTATGCTTACAATGACAAGAACTTGTTTGGGACCTAAGTCGATTAGCATGGTTTGGGTACTCGTATTCACGGGACATGAGGTTTTCAACTTATTACTTGTTAAGCATATGCTTCATAATTGTTCTCGCATTAACCTTAACCATTCAAGATGCCTATGATGGGGACAATGAGAGCTCAAAGCTGTTAGATTGATCTCACAGAGACCGAGTCCAACGACTCGATCTACTCCCCCTCTCGCGCCCTAATCGGGGGCGTCCAACCGAATATGGTTGGTGGGCCCCTGTGGCAGCGCTATATTAACCGAGGTGGGGGCCAGGGCTCGCTGTACGAGGTTCACCGCGGTTGCCATCGACCCACCGACACACCCTACCCAATCTAGGGTTAGCGCTTAGCCACGGGAAGCTCCTCCAGCCGCCACCCTCACTCACCACGCTCACGTCGTCGCCCATCGACATGGCCTCCGGCTCAAGTTCATTAAGCCAAGGTGCAGGTGGTTCCCTCTCCCTCTCCCTGTCCGATCTCTCCCTCTCTCTCTCAATGTTTTGTTCAGTGATACAGAAAAGATACACTACCGAGTTTTGATCTAGCCTAGCAGATTAACATTGGTATCAGAGCGTTCTAGACTAGATCCTCTCGGGTAGAAAAGAAAGAATAAGAATTTGTTGTCATCCCGAGAACCCCACCTCACTGCAAAGATACCCTATCCCCAAATCCAAAAATCACAGAGAAAAGAAAGGAAAGGGGAAGAGGGCAAAGAAAGAACTCACCGGGACAGGACCTTGATACGTCTCCAACGTATCTATAATTTTTGATGCTCCATGCTTGTTTTTACACCATTTGCCTAATGTTTCGTTACACTTCATGGCACTTTTATGCATTTTCCAGAACTAACCTATTAACAAGTTGCCATAGTGCCAGTTCCCTGTTTTCTGTTGTTTTTGTGTTTCAGAAGTGATACACAGGAAATATTCTCGGAATTGGACGAAACAAGTTCCTGAAGTCTTATTTTACCCAGAAGCTTCCAGAGATCCGAAGGAGAGTAGGAGGGGGGCCACCAGGGGCCCACACACAGGGGTGGCGCGGCCAGCCCCTGGCCCACGCCACCATGGTGTGAGGCCACCTGGCCCCTCCTCTGACATCGCCCCTTCGCCTATAAAGACCCCCCGACGGAAAAAACCTAAGTACCCGATCAATTTTCCAGAACACATCGCGATCTGCCGCCGTCGACCCGAAGATCGGGAGGGTCCAGAAGCTCTTCCCGGCACCCTGCCGGAGAGGGGAATCACCACCGGAGGTCTTCTTCATCGCCATGCTTGCCTCCAGAGCGATGAGTGAGTAGTCTACCTTGGACTATGGGTCCATAGCAGTAGCTAGATGGTTGTCTTCTCCACCATGTGCTTCATGTTTAGATCTCATGAGCTGCCCTACATGATTGAGATCACCGTTATGTAATTCTACATGTTTGGTTTGTTGGGATCCGATGAATATTGGTGTTTATGATTAAGTTGCTCTACTGAAATATATCTTTTGTTATCTCTATGTTGTTTATGATCTTGCATGCTCTCCGTTGTTAGTAGCTATCTTGGCCGAGTAGTCGCTAGTGACTCCAAGAGGGGGTATTTATGCTCGATAGTGGGTTCATGCCTCTATTTAACCTGGAGGAGTGACAGAAACCTCTAAGGTTGTAGATGTGCTGTTGCTACTAGGGAGAAAAGAACATTCATACGCTCAAGGGCATATGCTTTGTTTACATTACACACTTTGCTTAATGCAATTATCTGTTGTTCGCAACTTAATACTTGTGGAGTTCTCGGATTGATTCACCACAAGTGGATTATTAGTCATAGATGCAGTTGGATGGCGGTCTATGTATTTTGTTGTAATGCCCATAGTAAATATCATAGTGATCTTCTTGACATATCACGTTTATCTTTATTCTATCAATTGCCCAACTGTAATTTGTTTACCCAGCATGTGTTATTTATCTTATGGAGAGACACCACTAGTGAACTGTGGATCCCAGTCCTATTTCCATCATATTGCTATCACCTGTTTACTTTACTCGCACTGTTTACTTTACTCGCATACTCTATTGTTTTCCACTCGGTACGCTCATAACCTTTGTTTCAAGCAAACCGGTGAGATTGACAACCTCATCGCAAGTTGGGAACGAAGTACTTGGTTGTGTTGTGTGCAGGTTCCGCCTTGCAGCCAGCAAGCAAAGCTTGGACGAGGCGCCATATATAAATTGTCCGAAGCTGTCGCAAGCTAGCAAGCATCACCTTCAGTCGTTTGTCTCTCCTCTCCAAGAACGATAAACCTTGGTTTCTTAACTGAGGGAAAACTAGCTGCTATACTCATCACACCTTCCTCTTGGGGTTCCCAACGGGCTGGTTATTCACCACGCACAAGGACTGCCAAGCTCCACATCAACTAGGAGCATCAGACCTCGGATCCACCGGCAAAGCAGTGCCGCCTCAGCGCCGCACCAGTTCCTCTCAATCTCGATGCGCATCGGCAAGCCGAGGCATCGAGACGAAGAACACGTGCGGTGGGGCTTCGCCTTCACCACCGCCGAAAGAGAGAACTCCTTCGGGGGCAAAGGGCGCTCTCCAGCCGCCATCCTTTGATGTGCTGCAAGCCGGCGTAAGGGGGCTAGAGGGGCGCCGGTTCCTCCACTGTCCCGCGCCACCGTCCGGTGCTCCGGCTTGCGTCGCTTGCAGAGAGAGGAGAAGGGAAAAGAAATAGGAGAGTGGGGAGAGGCTCGCCGCCGTGGGGCGGCGTCACCGGTCGCCGGCGGTGCTCTGGCCGGTGCGCTTTTTCGTCCAGCCGCCGCCACGGGCGGAGAGAGTGACGGGGGCGAGACAGAGACGCTAGGGTTCCATCGGGTAGCGTCGGGGCTGGTTTTGACCCAGCGAACTGGGCGGCCGACCGTCCGATCGGCATTGGACGGCTAAGGTCGAGCGGTGCCAGCGCAGGCAGGCCTTGGGCCAGAACGGACCGGGCCGCAGAGCGAGCGGCGGGCTTTATCCGCCGCACAGGGCGCCGCGAGCGAAAGGCAGGCCATGGGCCGCGTGTGGCCATGGGCCAAAACAGTTTTCCTGTTTTTTTTTTCCAGAGAACAGTTTTAATTGTTTTTGTTCAGTTTTTTTGGGCAAATTTCATACAGTTTCTTCTATTCAAAATAATCCAACGAAATTTTGTTTAGAAAAACTGAAAAGTAACAGAAACTTTTCTGTAAAGTTTAAAGTTAATGAATTTCTTAATTCATGTTTCCGCTGCAAATAATAAAGTAATTGCTTAAAAGCAATAAAGTGATGATTAATTTTTTTTTAAAGATGTGATAAAGGGGATTTAAAAGTGATTGTGTTTCTGTTATTATATATCCAATGTTGTTAATAGCATGATCACAATTTATTTGTCATATGGATTAAATGGTGCATTTCTCTATTTTTGCCCAATGGTGATATAGTTTTAATTGCACAAACAGTTGTATGTGTTGATTTATACCAACGTTGGATTAATGCATGCAATTGTTTTATTATCTCACATCTTTGTGAATTTCAGGAGGCTACAGTCTGATGAGTTGCCTCAAAGACGTTCCGACGCTCAGGGGTGACAACTACACTGAGTGGAGAAAGAAAGTTGATCTGGCTTTTGTCTGCGCTGAAGTCGACTGGGTTGTGGACACTCCACAGCCAGTCAAGCCGACAGATCCAGTTAGAGATGCAAAGGATGATGATGCTGCTTGGGAGAACAAGAAAAAGGACTTTGCTCCAGTGGAGCTGGCATATGCGCTGGAGAACCAAAAGTGGGTCAATGCAAACAAAAAGTGCATGGCCTTTATAAAGAATACGATTGAGAACGCCATTGCGGGCTCAATCGCAGAGTGCACTTCCGTTGGGGAGTTTCTGGAAAAAATAAAGAGCCAGTTCACTGGCTCTTCAAAGGTGTATGCTACCCAGCTGCTCAAACAGCTGGTCATAGAAAAGTACATAGGAGGTGCACATGGCATCATGGAGCACATCTTGAGGATGAACAACATGGCTTCTAAACTGAAGCCCATGGATGCTGATCTGGAACTAAAGCCTGCTCTGCTTGTTCACCTTGTCATGGCATCATTGCCTAAAGAGTTTGATAACTTTGTTATCAACTACAACATGTCCCCTGATAAATGGGACATAGAAAAGATGATTGCCATGTGTGTTCAAGAGGAGGATAGGCTTAAAGCCTCAAATGGTGGTTCCATCAACTATGTCAAGGACAACAGGAAAAGGAACTACCAGAACTTCCAGAACAGCAATCAAGGTTCTCCCTCCAAGCCATATGGCAAAGGTCCCCAACAGTATCATCAGCCCACGCTCCCAGTGGATAAAGACCAGTGTCTCCACTGCAAGAAGACTGGGCACTTCAAGAAAGACTGTCTAGAATGGCTCAAGTCCATAATGGCAAGAAAAGGTAAAGATACAGTTTCTTTTGTAAATGAATCCCTGTGTCGGACCCCGGGTTCTAAGCTATACAGAGGTGTTATGTGTATTAGTCACGCTAGCAACGAGTGATACTGGGGTTACCAGTCCCAGGCCGGAACACCATCGGCAGGCAGGCCAGAATTAAACATCGGCTCTACACATCTCGAAGCGCCGTGAAACTAATCATAACCAAGACTGCATAACAGAGAGCTCGAGAGCCTTAAACCCCTCTCGTGCACTTTATATCCATACACGCATCATGCACGAGATGGGTAACCACAACTGGTAACACAACAGTGACTCTACGACTCAAAGTAGTAGTAGTTCAACTCTTAACAGAGTAAAGATCCAACTTATTATAAGCATAGGTCACTGACCAACATTACAACAAGCAACAGAAAGCAAATTATGTTATGCTACATAACAAGATAGCAAATGGCCTAAGAGGCCCTGAACATAAGCGACGTCCCAACCCGTAGATCTCAGGCTACTGCCTGGGAACCCCAAACTAGTCGTCGAAGTCGATATCGGCATAGAAACCACCTTCGTTACCTGCGGCGGTCTCCTCTGTGGAAAAACAACATAAACAAGGGTGAGTACGAGGGTGTACTCAGCAAGCTGACCTTCTACACTATATGAATGGCATCAAGGTCTTTTGTGTAGTTCTTTGCAGAAAGCAAGTTTTCTTTGTGAAAATGACACAAGGCGAGGACTACTCAGAATTTGTAAAGGGGATAAGAGAGCGTCTCGCAATCTCTTTTAATCATGGAGCATCCACCAATTCATCACCTTCAAAACCCACTCATTCCGATCACCCCCTCGACCCCAAGGAAGTGATCCAGAGTCTCACTCTTAAGTTGGCACTTTTACGATTAGGTTCAAGTTGTCTATGATCTAGCATCTGTCTCCAAGTCATCCATAACCGTGGACACAGCTTTTCGAAAAGATTTAACCCTGCAGGGGTGCACAACTTTGCCCACACGTGACGATCGTCCCCTGGATCCTCGCGAAGAATCTTAGCGGGGTGATGATCGCCTACAACCTTTACCTTACGTCAACCTATTCCATGAGCCACGCCAAAAGGTTTTAGTCCGCCATCGCAAGACGGCCGTTCTCCGATGCGGAACCGTTTGTTGCACGGCGAGGTTGGTTTACCAGAGGAATCCGCCTCAAGCAACCTTGGCTGCATTCCTGTATGATGCACCTCCTTCACTTTCCAAAACATTTTCAATGCATATGCCAAATGGAAAGCCCGAACTAGGTAGCTCATGGATAAGTCTAAGCAAGTTATTCAGTCGACGGGAGTCCCATACCTCCACGTGCGGTTGTACGCTCGTCTTGGATCAAGAGACAAGAACTCGGGTCCTAGGGCGGCGAGAATGAGTCAAACAACCACAACCCGCGTGGCGGCTCATCCATGCCTATTGTCAAGTTTTACCAATTCACCACAATCACCACGACAAGCTATCATGCTAGATTCATATAAAGCTTCAAGCCCAAGTACCGGAATTGCAACAGTAAATGCTAAGCATGGCTAAGAATAGAATAGTAAATTTCCGGTGACGCAAAAGCAGAACCTAGTCATGCTAGGAGCATATGGATCATGGATATATAGTTGACAATAGCAGGGCATGCATCAGAATAGGTTTACTCTAAGTTTTGGTAAACGACAGTTGAACGCATGCAGATATGGTGGAGGCTCGAAACATTTGTAAATCATAGGATTAGAAATGCATCAATGGGTTTACGCTTGCCTTGTTCTTCGATGTAGTTGATCTGATCAGTATTGGCGTTGATCTCGGACGCGGTCTCAGATTCTACCGAGAGGAAGAAACACCGGAAAGGAAGCAATACAATCAAATAATGCATCGATGCGCATTCAAATATGATGATATGACATGTTTAAGATGTTCAAAATAAACCCTACGACATAAAGAACAAGTTTGGAGGGATTCGGATGCTTTAGGATTGCAACCCGACAAACCCTAATTTGCAAAAAGGGTTCCGATTAGTTCTTCTATTTAGGCAGGGGTTAAAGTTGTATAAACATGCATGAATTTGACATAAACATGTAGAGCATGTTTTTCTGAGCATTTTGGTAGGTCATACGCAATTTTCCGACAAGAAGATATTTTTCTATGCATTTTACAAGTTTTAGCATTGTTCTGAAATTTCTGGAAATAAAACAAATACGGAAAACTCTTTGCACCGGGTTAGAAATGACCCAGGCCCACTGACTAGAGGGGCCCGAGGCCCACCAGCAGGCCACACATGGCGTGGTGGTCAGGACGACCACAGCCATGGCGGCACCTGCCAGGGACCAGGGAGAGACGGCGCTCCGGCGCACGGCGAGGCGAGGGAAGAGGTCCGACCAGACCGGGAACTCACCGGGAACTCGCCGGTGGGGTCGTCTTGGCCAGAGGACGGTCGGCGGCGGCTAATTTGGCGGCGGAAGAGCTCGGTATCTGCGGGGAAATCCGGCGAATCGGCGGCGACTCTGGGCGATTCCGGTCGATTCCTTGAGCGGGGAGAAAGAGGGCGGCGTCGGGGACCTTCTCAGTACCTCGGCAGGGCTGGGGGAAGCACGGGATGGCGACCCTAGGTGGCAGCCATGGCGGGTCGAGCTCGTTACTGGGAGCTCACGTGAGGAAGAGAGAGACTGAGGGGAAGAAGGAAGAGCGGCCAGGAAGAGAAGGAAAGGAAGGTGCTGGTTCTTCGTGGCATCCAGAGGCTCCAGAACATCTCCTCGGTGGCCAGGGCACAAGCAGGAGGTGGCGCACGGGTTGGCCAGGGATAGCCACGCAGCTACTCCCTGGGACTCAACGAAGAAGACAAAGAAGACTTTGCAATTTGCCCCCTAGGTTTTGGGGTTTTCCTGAAACACTTTAACACAGCACCCTTTTGCAGGATTTGATGCTTTAAACTTGGTTAAAACATCTGAAAATTTCCAGGGGCTTTTCTGCTATTTTAGAAAACCCTAGATTGTTTTTATTTGACACTTTGAAACAAATGAACTCATTTGCAATAATTCAAATAGGGTTTGAATTTGGATCAGTTGTAGGGTTTCCAACTTAGAATTCAAATGTGAAAATTTCAGAGTGAAATTTAGATGATGCTTATGATGCAAAACACTTTATTAAAAACTCGGGATGTTACAAGTCTACTTCCCTTACAAGAATCTTGTCCCGAGATTCCTAAGAACTAGAGAAAAAGGAAGGGTACTCGGATCGAAGGCGATCCTCTCGTTCCCAAGTTGCTTCTTGTTCAGAATGATGAGACCATTGAACTTTGAGGAACTTGACAGTTCGGCCTCGAGTTTTTCTTTCAGCTTCATCAAGGATAAGAACAGGATACTCCCGATAGGTGAGATCTTCCTGAAGATCAAGAGTGGTATGATCAACTCCACGAATTGGATCTTTGAAACAACGCTTGAGTTGAGAGACATGAAACACATCATGAACATCCGGAAAAGTTGAAGGAAGTTCCAACTGATAGGCAAGCTCTCCACGCTTAGCGAGAATAGGGAAAGGACCAACATAGCGAGGAGCCAATTTGCCTTTAATACCAAAGCGATGAACGCCTTTTAGAGGTGTGACTCGAAGATAGGCTTTCTCGCCAATTTCATAGCTCACATCTTGATGATGACGATCATAATAGCTCTTTTGACGAGACTGAGCAGTTTTCAAACACTCTCGGATTATGCGAACTTGATCTTCTGCTTCTTTGATCATGTCCGGTCCAAAGAATTGTCTTTCTCCGGTTTCAGACCAATTTAGCGGTGTTCGACATTTTCTTCCATATAGAGCTTTAAAAGGTGCCATGCCCAAGCTGGATTGAAAGCTGTTGTTATAGGAGAACTCAGCGAAGGGAATACACTTCTCCCAATTCTTCCTGAAAGAGATAGCACAAGCTCGGAGCATGTCCTCAAGAATTTGATTCACTCTTTTAGTTTGACCTCCGGTTTGAGGATGATAGGCAGTGCTAAAGGAAATATGAGTTCCCATAGCTTCTTGAAAGCTTTTCCAGAACCTGGAGGTGAAAAGGCTTCCGCGGTCGGAAATAATTTTCTTTGGAACACCATGAAGAGTGACTATCCGAGAAATATACAACTCTGCCAGTTGAGTAGCAGTGATATCCTCGCGGATAGGTACGAAATGAGCAACTTTGGATAGACGATCAACAACCACCCATATTGCATTGTTGCCCTTTTGAGTTTTTGGAAATCCGGTGATGAAATCCATGCCAATTTCATCCCACTTCCACTCGGGAATAGATAAAGGTTGAAGAACTCTAGCAGGTCTTTGATGTTCAGCTTTCACACGATGACAAACATCGCATTCAGCAACATACTGAGCGATTTCTCGCTTCATCCCAGTCCACCAGAACCTTTGGCGAAGATCCTGATACATCTTGGTACTTCCAGGATGGATGGAAAAGGGTGATTCATGAGCTTCCTTAAGGATTTGCTCTTTCAAGTCTTGATGGTTTGGTACAACAAGACGTTTACCGAAATAAACGGTATTTTGATGATCAAGAGAGAAACAATTAGCATCCCCACTAGCAATGTTCTGTTTGATCAAAGTAATGTCAGAATCTTGCTTTTGAGCCTCTTTAATTTGCTCTTCAAGGGAAGGTTTGATTTCCAAGTTTGACAGGAAACCAGAGGGAACAACTTCAAGATTAAGCCGTGCAAACTCTTCATGAAGAGGAGGTTGGGCTTGCTTAAGCATTAGATTATTGCAGTAGGACTTCCAACTTAGCGCGTCAGCCACGACGTTGGCTTTGCCGGGTTGATAGTTAAGACCCACATCATAATCTTTGATGAGTTCCAACCATCGTCTCTGTCTGAGATTCAGATCCGGTTGGGTAAAAAGATACTTCAGACTCTGATGATCAGAATATAGCTCACAGCGATTGCCAAGCAAGTAATGCCGCCATTGCTTCAAGGCATGTACAACTGCTGCAAGCTCCAAGTCATGGGTTGGATAATTGAGTTCATGCGGTTTTAATTGCCGAGAGGCATAAGCAACCACATGACCATCTTGCATCAACACACAACCAAGTCCTTGGAGTGAGGCATCACAATAGATAACAAATTCCTTGCTCGTGTTCGGAAGGGCAAGCACAGGAGCAGTAATCAGCTTAGTTTTTAGTAACTGGAAAGCTTCTTCGGCTTTCTCTGACCACTCAAACTTCTTATTTTTCTTCAGAAGTTCAGTCATAGGTTTGGCAATCTTGGAGAAATTCTCAATGAAACGACGGTAATAACCTGCCAATCCGAGAAAACTCCGCACATCCTTGACTGAGGAAGGGGTCACCCAATCCAGAACAGATTGAACTTTATCAGGGATGACCGCAACGCCATTAGCAGAGAGCACATGGCCAAGAAAGACGAGCTCCTTCAACCAGAACTCACATTTAGAGAACTTGGCGCAAAGCCGATGTTCACGAAGTTTCGTCAAAGCTAGACGTAGATGTTCGGCATGTTCTTCTTCGGTCTTGGAGTAGATTAGAATATCATCAATGTAGACCACGACAAACTTGTCGAGATACTCCATGAACACAGAGTTCATGAGCCGCATAAATGTGGCTGGAGCATTTGTGAGTCCAAAAGACATGACAGTGTACTCGTAAAGACCATAACGAGTTGTGAACGCCGTCTTTGGAATGTCCTCGGCTCGAATTTTAATCTGGTGATAACCTGATCTTAAATCCATCTTGGAAAAGACGGTTGCACCGCTCAATTGATCAAAGAGATCAATGATTCTAGGGAGAGGATATTTGTTCTTGATTGTTGCTGCATTCAAGGGATGATAGTCAACGACTAATTGTGGAACAGTGGTGTCCCTTTTCTTGACAAAGAGTCCGGGACAACCCCAAGAGGAAGTACTATGTTGAATGAAGCCTTTGTTTTCCAACTCCTCGATTTGCTTCTTTAGTTCAACCAACTCTTCAGGAGGCATACGGTAAGGTCTTTTAGAAATAGGAGCGGTTCCAGGAACCAACTCTATCACAAACTCCACATCTCGATCAGGTGGCATGCCAGGCAATTCCTCTGGGAAGACATCTGGAAAGTCACATACCACCGGTACATCATGTATTTCAAGAGGTGGAAGGACATCAATGGCATAGAAATTTGCTTCTTACATAGGCACCGCAGAGGGAGGTATTGATGATGGAGACCACCATATGAAATTTCTGCCAGAAGGAGAGGTCATTTCAATAGATCTGGCCGCACAATCAATGATGGCTTGAGATTTTGTCAGCCAATCCATGCCCAAGATGACATCAAGGTCAGTTGACTTCAAGGCGATAAGAGAAGTGGGGAACAGATTATACCCAATATCAATGACAACACCATGGGTAACCATTGAAGTCCGAGAGATAAGCCCAGGAGAGTGGATCACCAAAGGCGGAGTCAAATTCACTAAAGGTATTCCATGTAAATCGGCGAACCCTTTTGCTATGAATGAGTGAGATGCTCCAGTGTCAAAGAGAACTGTAGCTAGGATTGAGTTGACATAAAGCATACCAAGTATGACGCCTTGGTCTTCTTCAGCCTTTTCAATGGAAACATGGGTCAGACGACCACGACCTGGAACTGAAGGCTTAGCACCCTTATTAGGAAGAGAAACTCCACGTCCAACAGTACGTCCTGGAGCAGTAGGGGCCGAATAATCTGTCTTCATGGGACACTCCCTTGAGAAATGCCCAGGTTGATGACAAGTAAAGCAAGTCAAACCAGGACGAGGGCCTCCTGGATTTTGCTGATCACTTGGATACTTTGGTGCTACGGCCGGCTGAGGTGCACGAGGCGCATCTGGCCTTGGCTGATAGGGAGCACGTGGAACAGCACCATAAGGAATCCAGACACGGCGACGCTTTGAGCCTGAGCCAGATGACTGGGCATCTTCTCGAGGGCGCTTGCGAGTTTATTCATACTCAACCTTTCCCCTTTCAGCCTTCATAGCTTTATTCACAAGGTCTTGGAACGTGTTGAAATCCAGAAGATGAAGATCACGACGAAGCTCAGGGTCTAGTCCCTTGCGGAACAAGGCCTGCTTCTTGGCATCCGTAGACACCTCTTCAGGAGCATAGCAGGCAAGGTGGTTGAAGTTGCCCTGGTAGTCGCAAACTGAACCATTGCCCTGCTTTAGCTTTAGGAATTCCTCCCTTTTAAGCTCCATTAAACCCTCCGGAATGTGATACCCTCGGAAGGCAGTTTTGAACTCCTGCCAAGTCACAACGTGCTCGGCAGTCTGCATAGCAAGGAAATTCTCCCACCAGGAACCAGCAGCACCTTCAAGGTGATATGCGGCAAAGGTCACCCAATCCGCTTGGGCGACATGAGCAGCCTGAAGTTTGCGCTCAATAGTGCGGAGCCAGTAATCAGCATCAAGTGGCTCAGTGGAATAGCTGAAAACTGGAGGAGTAAGGCGAATGAAGTCTCTCATGCCAACTCGGTCATCTTGACGACGAGCGGTATTCTGTTCAATCCTTTCCAGGAGCCTGATATTGTCAGCGCGGTTGGCTTCATACGTAGCCATAAGCTGGACCATGGACGGTGGAGGCGGAAGATTGACATTGTCACCCTCCTAATCATTCCCACCGCCATGACGACCACCACCACCACGAGTACCACCTGACATCCTGGAGGATAACAAAAGGATTCAGCGATAGGAATCAAAAGGAAAAGAAAAGATTGACGTAATGTAAGGGAAAACCAGACATGTGGTACAAGTAATATCATCCAATCAAGCATGGTAGTAGAAAGGCATACAAGACGTATACACTAACCAGCCAATTCACAAACCATAACTATGGAATGCCAGGATGATACAACACCACCAAGTCATTTCCAATACATCACTTAACAAAGGATAACCAGAAACAAGATTGATTGAATTCTGAACATTTGAAGCATTATAGATAGACAATGCTTCAAAGTAGTTGATGCAACCTGACACAGAGTACTAAAGGAGAACCCAAACCCCGAGATCCTAGAGGTTTGAAATGACAGATGAGAAAGTAAACCTTTTCAATCAAATCAAGGTAAGGTGACTCAGAATTAGAGTGACACCAGATAAGGAGTAAAAAGAATCCTAGTCAGAGTTTTCTCAATTCATTTTGTCTTTCAAATAGTTTTTGCAAACACTAGACTCAACTTCGACCAATGGTAAGGGTTTCCCTACAGGCAGTCCTGCTCTGATACCAAAAGCTGTCGGACCCCGGGTTCTAAGCTATACAGAGGTGTTATGTGTATTAGTCACGCTAGCAACGAGTGATACTGGGGTTACCAGTCCCAGGCTGGAACACCATTGGCAGGCAGGCCGGAATTAAACATCGGCTCTACACATCTCGAAGCGCCGTGAAACTAATCATAACCAAGACTGCATAACAGAGAGCTCGAGAGCCTTAAACCCCTCTCGTGCACTTTATATCCATACACGCATCATGCACGAGATGGGTAACCACAACTGGTAACACAACAGTGACTCTACGACTCAAAGTAGTAGTAGTTCAACTCTTAACAGAGTAAAGATCCAACTTATTACAAGCATAGGTCACTGACCAACATTACAACAAGCAATGGAAAGCAAATTATGTTATGCTACATAACAAGATAGCAAATGGCCTAAGAGGCCCTGAACATAAGCAACGTCCCAACCCATAGATCTCAGGCTGCTGCCTGGGAACCCCAAACTAGTCGTCGAAGTCGATATCGGCATAGAAACCACCTTCGTTACCTGCGGCGGTCTCCTCTGTGGAAAAACAACATAAACAAGGGTGAGTACGAGGGTGTACTCAGCAAGCTGACCTTCTACACTATATGAATGGCATCAAGGTCTTTTGTGTAGTTCTTTGCAGAAAGCAAGTTTTCTTTGTGAAAATGACACAAGGCGAGGACTACTCAGAATTTGTAAAGGGGATAAGGGAGCGTCTCGCAATCTCTTTTAATCATGGAGCATCCACCAATTCATCACCTTCAAAACCCACTCATTCCGATCACCCCCTCGACCCAGAGGAAGTGATCCAGAGTCTCACTCTTAAGTTGGCACTTTTACGATTAGGTTCAAGTTGTCTATGATCTAGCATCTGTCTCCAAGTCATCCATAACCGTGGACACGGCTTTTTGAAAAGATTTAACCCTGCAGGGGTGCACAACTTTGCCCACACGTGACGATCGTCCCCTGGATCCTCGCGAAGAATCTTAGCGGGGTGATGATCGCCTACAACCTTTACCTTACGTCAACCTATTCCATGAGCCACGCCAAAAGGTTTTAGTCTGCCATCGC